>JAQFVV010012813.1:10000-530000 GCA_028023455.1 Epiperipatus broadwayi | reverse complement strand
TATTTCATATATTTATCTATGAGAAAATCTAAAGAAGCTGCTCACATAACAATAAGAAAAAATCCCATAAGCTAACCTGGTGTGAGTATACATAATGTATGGAAACCACTAATCAACATTGCTCTTAGAAAAAATGGGAGAAATCAGGAGGAACATCATAGATAAGTATATAAAAATACTACAAACTGTTGCCTTTGGTGGGATGGCTCAGTTGGTTAGAGTGTTACCTTAAAATTCAAAAACTCAAGAACCTAAGGACCCATGTTTAAATCCCATGCTAATACTGTTACTGGTCAGGCCAGCAGCACCTCACCTGAAGAAGAGAGAAAACTATGACCTCTCAAAACAGTGTGCATATACTAACCTGTTTGATGTGCTATTACTAACAGTTGAATGTATTGGAATATTTAAATAAAGTTCAATTTTTCTAATGACATTTAATATGTATAAAATACAACTAGAACACCATCATCACAAACTTCAAAAAGACAACAGGTTGTTTTTGTTTTGTTTTTGTTTTTAGTTTTTTTTTCAAAAGTTTAGAAATTCTGCTACAAAATGTACAATTAGCATTCATAGCTAATAAAAAAATTTAATTAGGATATATTAACTGCTAAAAATAATATTTATTAACTTATGATGTATCAAAGAGAGCAGCAAGGTTAATTATTTGAAATATGGAAACTACCAAGTGGAAATAATTTAGAAAATGTAGAGAATATTTATATTGATTTTTAAAATAGTTTTAAACAGACAATGACATTTTAAAATTGTCATAAAAGAATTTCATGTTAAAATTGTAAAATAATGGAAAAGTTAAAATGTTATGGATAAATTTCGTTGTAATGGGAAAAATGAGAGAGGATATAAATTAATGGAGTTTGCAAAAAAAAAAATACTGTATATTATGGAGTCTTTCTTTGAAATAAATGCTAAACAGAAGAAAAATAGCAGTATTATAATGAAGATACAGATAAAGTGAATTATGTTTTTACTAACAGAAAATAATTATTTCAAGACTGTAATGTTCTTAATAAATTCAATGTAAGAAGTTAGCATCAATAATTAGAGAAGTGGTACAAATGCATGCAAAATCACAGAGATAAAAATTATTAAAAAAAATATTAATTGTTGACATTTGTAATTTTCAGAAACCCTCCAATGAAATTAAATTATAACTTAAAAATCATTTTAAAATCTTAGTAAACTTTGAAAGTGATTAAGACTTGATGAAAATCAATAAAAAAATAAGTGATATTCTATAAATACTTTAAGAAAGATAGTTAATATTAAAAAATCTGCAATTTATCTGCAAAATTTATTGAGAAGAATACAATATATGAAGAAATAAAGAAACATGAAATATTTTTTAAATGATCTATTAAGAAGAATTGAAGATCTGAAAATTTGAAAAATAGTACAAAAAATGGTTAATAATGATATAAAAAATATAATTATGAATTGATAAGAAAAGATATACTAAAAATAAAATTCTCAAAAGTGTAAAACATCTTGGTATTAAAAGAAAACTTAGCTCAGAAATTACAATATGGAATTATTACCAAAAAAAATAGCAGCATGAAATGTGGGGAAAAGTTTTGTAAAAAATTACATAAAAATAAAAATAAGAAAACAAAATCGTCTTCTCAATTACTATCTTTTCTGAATTGTCAAGTATTTTTAAAAAAAAAGATGAGAGAAGTAATTAATTTCTAAAAAAGGAAAATACTTTTAGAAATTACATATTATTGATATTCTGAATGAATCAGCACTCAAAAAATATAAAAAATTGTAGTTGAAGTGATATAGGAAATAAATAAACAATAAAGATCAACTGATGATTGAAAGAATGTAGAAATAATATTTATATTTATGAAAGATAATAAAAAAGATATCAAAAATGACATATTTATCAGTCTTATGTCACTTCTATACAAAATCTTTACAAAAACATTTACATTTCCAGTAAACTTCAAATTCCAAGCAACTATAAGAATAATATGAATTGGCTAATAGTTTTAGCACAAAACATGAATGTGAGTGACTGCTATGTTTTAGATTTGTAAATTATGAGTATTCTATTAGTAATTGTGACATGATTGTCATGCACTTATTTATTTAATAATTGATTATATTAAATTTTAGCTGTTATGTCAAGTTATCATCAATAATTAGTAATCAAGAAAGAAAAGAAACTTCTAATTAGGAGAAAATATATTTCTATACTTATTCAAAATAAGTTCATTCTGATAATCATTTTACTTTTTAATATTTATGATGACGCAAAAATAAATATATTGTTTATCTATTTATTTTATTTTAAATTATTAAATATTTTTAATAAGTTCATGATGTTTTCAGATAAGTAATTCATTTATTTATAAAGTTGATTTTTTATGTATTTATAACAATTCTTTTAATGATTTACCTGTAATATTTTTTATTGGCAAATTGAATTTAAGTTTCAAACTTTTGATTGGTCAATTACAGAATCCACAGTAAATAATATATTTTTCTTTTAAAATAATATTCATTTTAGTTTAGTTTCTAAAATGTAAATTAATAATTTGTCAGATTATATAAGCAAATAAAATTAAAAAAAAAATTCTATTTATAATTGATGAAAATAAACTATAGTGATTAACATAAAATGTATTTTTGTGATCCAATTACAAATTGCAGCTGTGCATCATTGATTTCTTTCTCAATTTGATTTCTTGTAAAAGTAAATATTTTTTATTAAAATATGAATTGTTTTTCTAAAATAATTAATATTTCACAAATATTTTATGAAAAAAAAGAATAAATGTTAAAAATGAATAGAAAATATATTTTTTCATTTTAAAAATCAATAGAAAAAAATAAAACTCTCAAAACTGTTGATAGGTGTTTTCTTGCAGAGAAAGAAAGTTCAATTAGTGCCTATGAAATCAAATACTTGCATTATAGTAGTACTGTTGAATTTAAATATTATTGATTGATTGGTTCTAAAAAAGTTCTGAATATGGCAGTATTATTGACAACAATTTTTTCTACAAAAATGAACAGAAAATTGGCAAAACAACATTAAAAATAGTGATTCAAAAGCAAGTTAAAGCCATTTATAAGTATATTTGTTTCATGCTGTTAAACCATTAATATTTAGTTATATGCTTTTAATAATAATAAAAATGAAAATTTGATTTAAAATTTTATTTTTATTTTTACATTAGTTTAAACTGAAGGCAGACATAAAATTCCTTATACAGTTTATTAAAAACTTGTATTAAAAATTTTAATTTTATGATGTTATATATTTTTAAAACTTCTGTGTTTTAATTTCTATTAGATATTATAATAAATTATTTTTTTGGCAAATAAAATTTTATTTGTTACACTACAGATAATTTATATTAATTGTAGAAAAGGTAAAATATTCTTTTAAACTATCTTTAAACAGCTTAGATATATTAAATACCAAAAAAAAAAAAAAAACAGTAAAAATAGTATTGTGCAGTTTTAACAAATTGTCAAATTACCTCATTTACTTTCATATATTTTGAATATATATAGTATGTATACCATATAGAAATTTTTTTTTTAAATGTTTTATCAATTTTTGATTTTAATTTATTTTAGAATATGTACTATTAATATTACCCTTTACATAAAAAGGATAATAGTTCATTAAAAAAAATTTTTATGAATACATCATCAATATTCAAAATAATTTAATTTATTCACAATAATTTTTACAATTTCAATAATTCACAATAATATTGCAGCAAAAAAGTAAAATTAGACAGAAAAGGCATGTTATATCATTTGAATAATTAATTAGTCTTTAGAATAAATAATTTTTTTAAAGTTTGTCTTTCCTAAAAAAAAAAAATTACTAAATTTATATAAAATTATTAATATTTACTTTTAAAAAATTACAAATTCCAACAAATGAGAGGATTTTAATTTTTAACAAGAATTTTAAAATTGTTATTACGAAATAAAATTTTAAAAATAAACACAAATAAAAGTAACAATTCATGTAAAAATTATACTATATAAAAAAAATTTTAAGTTTCATAAGAATATAACAATATCATTGCTAAAGAAAAAAAAACCGATAAATCGTATTAACAAAATCAACAATTCTAAACAAAATGTAATAAAATATATATTTCAAAAAATCTATATATTGGTTAGATGATTGATTTATTTCTCATGATGAATAAAATAATATCAGTTAAAAATAAGACATAGTGATATCCAGTATCTATAGCTATGTATGTTAACAATACCAACTTAAATGACTCATAAAAGTTTATATTTTATTGAATTTCTGAAAAGTTGACACTTTTAAATATTATTATAAATCACATGTTAATTATTTTTCTTTATTGTCATACACTAAACATAGATTTGTAGTTTTATTTTTTTTTTCTTGCAGAAAGACTACAATATATTCTCAGAAAAGCTTTCAGAATGAATCCCCTGTTTTTATTTAAGGGAATATTTAAAGAGTTTTTTTTATTAATGAAAAAAGATAAATATCTTTGTCAGATGTATTTATTTAATTTTATTATTGTTGTTGTAATATGCATTTAATACCATAAAATGTTACTAATATTGTTTAGATATTAATAAAAATTCTTACTGTTAGCAAGAATGCTTAGATTTTTACTTTCGGTAATCTTTAATAAATATGTTCATTTTATCTCCATGATATACATGTAAAAATCAAAGATAGTTTTATATATTTAATACACATCATAAACATATGTTGTCTACCTTTAGCTAGCATCTAGGAGCAATTAAAATGAAAAAGCCAAATATTTTGTATAAAAACATTTAAACGCTAGTCTATAAAAATAGACTTCCTATCATAAAGGTGACATTCGTAATAGGTAGTTTTATTTTATTAATTGACAATTCTTACTGAAGATTCTTTATGATAACGTATTCAGAATTATATCTATCATCATTACAATGAAGTTTAATACAATACAAATAAAATGAAATTTAAATTTGGTCATCATTGTAATTTTTTATGAATGTGTAACATTTGAAAACAATGAGAAAATCGGTTTGACATTTCAACCGTTTTAGCTATGCATCTATTATTATTTCTTATATATATATGTAATTATCACGATAATATTCTATTATTTATTTGTAAAAAATAAAACGTTATTCTAGTATCTGTTTTCTGAAAATTACTTAAATGTTAGTTATGCTCTGGTTCTTTTTCCCGGGTTTAAACAATTAATAATATCTAAAAAATAATGCACGAAGTCTATCCTATAAAGGGCCTCAAGCTGTACTAGTAGCATACCTGCCTAACTGTTGCGAACTAGGTTCATATCACAAGAAAATAAGACAAAGACAGAAAATCAAATCATTAAGATATAGTTCCGATGAGCAAATCTTTAATATTTCTTGTTTGGGAGATTTTTGCTCTGAAGTATAATAGGAACGGTTGTTTTATTTTTTTAACTATGATATAAAAAAAAGTGAAGAAATAAATAATGAAAAGTTCAAAAAATGTAAATTTAAGTGATGATAATCCCTTCATAATTCTGAAAACTGAAATGAAGTTATTTTAAAAATAAAAAATCAAAAAATAATAAAAATGCAGGAGCTGATAAGATTCTAATAATTATTTATAAAGAATATAGTAAATCTATTATCCATTTTATCTCACATCTTTTATTTAAATAATCCAAATACTTTTATTTAAAATGCTTGGGGAAAAAATTTTAAAAATGATAGAGGTATAAAAAGGCATCACTTTGTAAAAGTTTTAGGACTGCTTCACAGTGAAAATCATGTTTAGATCAGTGAATTGCATCAAATGAAAAATACTTTGAAGGATTATTTATTACAAAATTCCAGGATTTTGGGGTACCCCCTGAGCTGATATTTTAAGTCAGCTCATATATATATAAGCTCACATATTTATAATTTGTCATAAATATTTTGAAGTTAAATAGTTTGTAAAATGAAAAAAAGAATTAATTAACAAATGGTTTTGATTTAATGGAAAGAGTAAAAATTTTGAACTTTTATTTTGAAATAAACAAATAAAATTGAATATAATTTATTAAAAAAAAAAAAAAATGTTAAAAGTGTTTAATTAAAAGGGAGAAAAATTCGAGAGATAAAAGGGTGGGGAAAAGAAAACAAAATTAGATTCTTGGTAGTAATTATACTCTATTGTTGAAACTTTCACAAAGTAAAAATATTTGGTTAGTAATTGCTATTACACTAATTAAAAAAAAAAGATAAGAAGAGTGGAGATAAGATCGCTTTGAGGAGTTAGATCAGTTGACTTGACTTTTAGAGACCAGCAAGGACAATAAAGAAAGCAGCTGTGTTTCGAACAATAAAAATTATTATTATTGAAATTTAATTTTTGCGGACTCTTGTCAAATGTATAGCGGCTAAAGTTATCACAACCTTCCCCTTTGGGGAATTGACCACCACTCCATCTGAATGAAGCTATCGAGAGAGTTATGGAATGGAAGAAACGGATGTTGCTAGCGGACAACCAAAGGAACACTCATGGAATTCGCATGTACAAGGACAAAGGCACAACCAATGGAATGTAAAACCTATGAAAATCAGGCCACTCCGCTCTGATCGATCAGGGTAATTATAAACTTTTAATTAATGAGAACTCTAAGTAAAGTGTAATAGAACTTTATCTTTAATTTAATTTTCATTTATTATGTTTATTACGAATGTTTCAACAATAGAGAGGGGAAATAAATTTGTTTAATATTGCAATTTATTAATGTTAATTTTCGTTCAATATTTTTTATGAAATATTGGAATAACTGTATTTAAATTATTTAATATCTATTCGATCTAGAGAGTAACAACAGGGTGGGGGTATAAAAGTGCGTCGCCAAGTAACAGAGAACCTTGGGGTGTTACTCGTTTGTTAGTAGAAAATAAGGAAAGAATTGAAAGTATAAGAAAACGAAAGACACTTATACGTTCATTGTAAGATTTTTGCAATTTATTTATTTACCAAAGAAAGTGGAGTTTAAAAATAAACTTCGGGAAAGATTAAAAATACTATAAGTCGTCTTATATACACGTCTGCTAGAATTCACAGTATTAGTGTAGGCATGAGTAAATCTATGGTAAATATTTGGGAAGCATAATTAGAAAGTAAACAGAGGGAAAATCAGAAATTGTAAGTCAGTTCTTTCTGGATCGGATAGAATTATAAGGTTATTAATAATAAATAGTAGTAAAAGAAATTAAAAGTTTTTTTTTTTTTTTCCAACGTATTCTTGAATTCTTGAATTATTTATAATGATTAGTGTTCTTAAAGGAAAACCCCTGTGAGATTATAATCAAAGTTTATAATCAGTGAATCGTCATTCAAAAATAAATAAAGACCAGGTTTATGTAAAGTTACGTGACCAGGTTCCAAGAGAGAAATCCTTGGTGGCGCCCTCGACGATGATTCTAATAACTAAAATTCAGTTAGTAGGGGAAGAAAGAAAATTGTCGTGTCACAGAGGAGTGAGGAGGGGAAAGAGAGAAAATGGCGCTTCCAACGTGTCGGGCTCGTTAACAAGAGAAACGCCCAGAGATTAGAGTTAAAAGAGAGAGTAAATTTTTTAGTAAGGGGGTGGATTTCAGATGGGATTACGGGGTCAGGACTCCATCAGGGGGAGTTAGTACTATAGGAAATAATTGAAAATATAACTTGAGTAAAAATGCAAGATGGAATGGAGATAATAATTTTCGAAGGGAAAAATGAGGAAACATTATTCGAACACATAGAAAGTTTAGAAGAGTGTTTTGATATATACAAAGTAGGAGAGAAGGTAAAAATAATCATAGCAAGTAGCTATCTGGAAGGCACAGCAAGAGAATGGTGGAGAACTATATATGAGAAGCCCGATAGCTTTAAACAGTACACTAAAGCTCTGATACGAAGATTTTGGAACATAGAAAGGCAAGAAAGATTACAAAGGGACGTAGAAACAGAAAAATATTCAAAAGAAAAGGGGATGGGGTATAGACAATTTTTCTTGAGACAAATGATGAAGTTAAGAAGAGTAATTGAATATCCGATTCCAGAATGCCAGATTATGAATATAATAAGCAGAAATATGCCAAGAAATATACGGAATAGGTTAAAGACGTGCATACACGAAGGGTTAGAAGAAGTCTTGGAAGTACTAACGGATGAGGAAAACATGCAGCAACAAGAAGAGGGAGAAGAAACGCATCTCAAATTATTAAACGTTATTATAGAAGAAGAAGAAAAAATTCAGACAATGGCGGAGCAAATGTGCCCTGTAATTGCAGTAAAATTACAGGGGATTGAAGTACAAGCTCTGTTGGACTCGGGAAGTCAGGTCTCCATAATCTCGAACAAAATGCTCAATCAAATCAGAAATCAGAAGGGATCAATGCATACCTTACCATTAAAGAAATCGGAAATAACTATGGCAAATGGGAAAAAAGTCAAACTCGACCCCATGCAAGTATATGGAGAAATACAAGTGGGAAAAAAAAATATAATACAACATACGCTATTATCTATGCCAGGTTTAATAGAAGATATGATACTGGGGTCTGACTTTATGTATCAAACGGGGACAAAAATCAATTTTAATGAAAAGGTAGTAATAATAAAAAATGAAAAAGTATCCTTTAGTGATCGTAATAAACTAAGCAATAGGATAGCATGTGTGAGAGTAGATGATATTGATATGGAGATAGATGATAAAGTAAGCAAGTTAGAAAAGGATAATAGTAAAGGGAAAGACCAACTTAGAGAGATATTGCAGCGGCACAAACAAGTGTTTGCTACGAATCCTGGGATTATAAAGGGCTATACGCATCGTATCAAAGTAAAAACAGAGACTCACTTCCAGGGCAGGTCATACCCCATTCCAGTTAAATATAAAAGTGAAGTAGACAAACAAATACAACAGATGGAAAAATGGGGTATCATAAAAAAACAACAATCCCCATATATAAATCCTCTGGTGATAGTAAAAAAAAAAGATGGTTCAATGAGAGTGTGTTTAGACGCGCGTCAGTTAAACACCATTACGATTCCTGATAGAGATGTGCCGCCGCGTATCACAGACTTACTATTGGAATTCCGAGAGAAGAAATATTTTTCGTCTTTCGATCTAACATCGAGTTATTGGCAGATGCCATTACATATAGAAGACCAAAAATACACCGCATTTAGATATGAGGGATATACATATGTGTTTCAGTGAGTGCCATTTGGGTTAGTTAACAGTGGGTCGGGATTGCTTCGATGTTTGGACCAGGTGTTATCCGATAGGGTAAAACAACTTATTGTATATTATATGGATGACGTTGTTATAGCATCACGGTCACCTCAAGAACATTGGGAAAGTTTAAATATATTTTTTCAAGAATGCCAGCAGAAAAATATGACGATAAATCTAAAAAAAAGTAATATATTGCAAAAAGAAATTTTGTTTTTAGGGCATCTCGTTTGTGCTCAAGGAGTGAGACCTCATCCTGATAAGATTGACGCTATAAGTCGTTTTCCTCAACCTAAGAATAAAAAACAAATTAGGTCATTCTTAGGCCTATGTGGTTTTTATCAGAGGTTTTACGAGAAATTTTCTGTAGACACGGAGGCACTTTTACAATTGCTTAGAAAAGAAAGCAGGTGGGAGTGGACTAAAAAACAGCGAGGCATTCAGCAAAATTAAAGAAAATTTTGAAAAAAACGTCATACTCGCATACCCGGATTTTAATAAACCTTTTATGCTCCAGACCGACAGCAGTAAAGTGGGGTTGGGGGCTGTATTATTTCAAGAGAATAAAGAAAAAAAAACGCAAGTCTTGTATTTTCTAAGTAGAAATTTAAACTCTGCAGAAAGAAATTATACGACTACAGAAAGAGAAGCACTGGCCATCATATGGGCGTTAAATAAACTTAAACATTTACTATTAGGATCCGAGATTATTATTATTACGGATCACAAGAGTCTAGAGTTTATAAATAAATGCTACTTAACAAACGATAGGCTTATAAGGTGGGCATTATATTTACAAAGATTTAACTACCGAGTGGTTCATTGCTCAGGGAAGGAAAATATCGTGCCGGACATATTGAGCCGAAATCCGGTACCGGATACAGGCCAAAATTTAACATTAGAGGGAGCACGGGTAACTCCACTTATAATAGATGCGGATATGTCGATGGAAAGGGACATGAAGAGGATAAAAATTTTTCAGTCATCCGATCCCACATGCAAAAAGATAATACAACGTTACAATGATACCGACCTATGCAAGCAAACCGACGCAAAAAAAAATAATAATAGAATAAATCGGTATAAAATGATAAACGGAACGTTGATGTTTCAGGTCAAAGAAGGAACTGATTACTGGAGAATAGTCATACCCAAGAGCTTAAGAATGTGCTTAATAAATTATGTACATAGGACATATGGACACTATGGCGCACTTAAAGTGAATAAAATTTTACAGAGCGGGTGGTATTATTGGCCAAATATGTATAGGTCGATTATTAATACACTTCAGATGTGCCATGGATGCAGACAAAATAAACTGGCGAATAAAAATTATGCGGGAATATTGACTCCTATTATAGCCCAAAACCCAAATGAATTGTTGGCCATCGATTTTTATGGCCCATTACCTTCGTTTCATCGATATAAATATATCTTGGTGACGTTTGATGTGTTTTCGAAGCTGGTACGGGCTTATCCTTTGCACAAAGCCGATACAAAAAATTCTATTTCTGTGTTAAAGAAGAAACAATTCGTTCAGGTGGGAAGACCACGTGCAATTTTGAGTGACCATGGGACGCCATTTATATCCAGGGAATGGAAAAGTTGGATAAAACAGGAAAACATACACCATATCTTAACCTCTATAAGAAATCCCCAATCTAACCCGTGTGAAAGGGTTATGAAGGAATTGGGAAACTTATTTCAGGCACATTTGAAGGAAAATCATAAACATTGGGTGAAAGTACTTCCTCAAATAGTGAAAATTATTAATTGCACGTACCACGAGTCTACGGGGTTTGCCCCTGAACGATTACATTACGGCCATCTGGAACCTTCTCTTCTCAAGTGTCGTGTGCCCCCCGAGAATGAAACAGTAGACATAGTGAAGGATCGAAGTTGCGCCAGAGACAGATTAAAAAAAAAAGCTGAACAGCGAAAGAAAAGAGGGAATAATAGTCCAGTACATTTTAAGATAGGAGATTGGGTTTATGTCAAAACTCAGCCTGTGAGTAAAATGAGCGAGAAGCAATATAAGAAATTTTTTCCTTTATTTGAAGGTCCGTACAAAATCATTCAAAAATGCGGTCCCAATGCATTCATGATTCTAGGAAAGAAAGGTAAGAAGGGAGCGTATAACGCAAGATCTTTAAAACCTTGTAAGGGGGAAGGGGACAAGTCACCGCGGGGCAATTAAAGTTTTTTTTTTATTGTTTTTTATGACAAATGGGGCAATGAGCTGATATTTTAAGTCAGCTCATATATATATATAAGCTCACATATTTATAATTTGTCATAAATATTTTGAAGTTAAATAGTTTGTAAAATGAAAAAAAGAATTAATTAACAAATGGTTTTGATTTAATGGAAAGAGTAAAAATTTTGAACTTTTATTTTGAAATAAACAAATAAAATTGAATATAATTTATTAAAAAAAAAAAATGTTAAAAGTGTTTAATTAAAAGGGAGAAAAATTCGAGAGATAAAAGGGTGGGGAAAAGAAAACAAAATTAGATTCTTGGTAGTAATTATACTCTATTGTTGAAACTTTCACAAAGTAAAAATATTTGGTTAGTAATTGCTATTACGCTAATTAAAAAAAAAAGATAAGAAGAGTGGAGATAAGATCGCTTTGAGGAGTTAGATCAGTTGACTTGACTTTTAGAGACCAGCAAGGACAATAAAGAAAGCAGCTGTGTTTCGAACAATAAAAATTATTATTATTGAAATTTAATTTTTGCGGACTCTTGTCAAATGTATAGCAGCTAAAGTTATCACAACCTTCCCCTTTGGGGAATTGACCGCCACTCCATCTGAATGAAGCTATTGAGAGAGTTATGGAATGGAAGAAACGGATGTTGCTAGCCGGACAACCAAAGGAACACTCATGGAATTCGCATGTACAAGGACAAAGGCACGACCAATGGAATGTAAAACCTATGAAAATCAGGCCACTCCGCTCTGATCGATCAAGGTAATTATAAACTTTTAATTAATGAGAACTCTAAGTAAAGCGTAATAGAACTTTATCTTTAATTTAATTTTCATTTATTATGTTTATTACGAATGTTTCAACAATAGATAGGGGAAATAAATTTGTTTAATATTGCAATTTATTAATGTTAATTTTCGTTCAATATTTTTTATGAAATATTGGAATAACTGTATTTAAATTATTTAATATCTATTCGATCTAGAGAGTAACAACAGGGTGGGGGTATAAAAGTGTGTCGCCAAGTAGCAGAGAACCTTGGGGCGTTACTCGTTTGTTAGTAGAAAATAAGGAAAGAATTGAAAGTATAAGAAAACAAAAGACACTTATACGTTCATTGTAAGATTTTTGCAATTTATTTATTTACCAAAGAAAGTGGAGTTTAAAAATAAACTTCGGGAAAGATTAAAAATACTATAAGTCGTCTTATATACACGTCTGCTAGAATTCGCAGTATTAGTGTAGGCATGAGTAAATCTATGGTAAATATTTGGGAAGCATAATTAGAAAGTAAACAGAGGGAAAATCAGAAATTGTAAGTCAGTTCTTTCTGGATCGGATAGAATTATAAGGTTATTAATAATAAATAGTAGTAAAAGAAATTAAAAGTTTTTTTTTTTTTTGTCCAACGTATTCTTGAATTCTTGAATTATTTATAATAATTAGTGTTCTTAAAGGAAAACCCCTGTGAGATTATAATCAAAGTTTATAATCAGTGAATCATCGTTCGAAAATAAATAAAGACCAGGTTTATGTAAAGTTACGTGACCAGGTTCCAAGAGAGAAATCCTTGGTGGCGCCCTCGACGACGATTCTAATAACTAAAATTCAGTTAGTAGGGGAAGAAAGAAAATTGTCGTGTCACACCCCTCATAAATCTAAAATAACTCATTAAATTTCCATATCAGTTTTTCCAGTTCTTTCACATACATTTATGTAATGGTTGATTAGGTGGTCATGTAGACATTACAAAACTCAGTAGTAAGTAGAGCACAATAGTTCCATTCAATTGACTGTTTAGAAAAATCTTATCCATAAAATTTAGACTTGTCCCTCTGTTTAATTACTCAAGATATATCCCTTTAAAAGATGAGCTTTCCTTGAAGCACCTATTTCACTCTTACAATATTTTATAGCTCCCTATTTGCAAATCTATTCTATATTCAGTTTTAGCTTTCTCATCAAGTGAAATATTAGTATAATTAATTTCCAGATGAATATATCTTTAAAAACTGAACTACCTATCTTTATTATAACCATCATATTCTGATTTGCTATCATTATCATTGCTGATATCATAACTATTTTATAACTAACTTAAATGTATTATTTTGATGTCAAACTTATTAATCTTAAATATAGCAGATTTAATATATAATATAAACAAAAACATGAGTAGCAAAATAAGAGAAATATGTTTAGCAGTGTTATTACTAAGAATCTATTAATTACTATTGACAGCCCAAGTAAAACTTCTTAATCTAGTGACCAACAATAGATTTTCTGTCTTGATGTCAATACGTACTTTATATATATATATATATATATAATATTCTACAATCACAAATTTTATTCACACTCTATATTAGTTACTTTTATGCTTTGAAATAATATCAAATAAAATTGTACCTTGATCGGTAACTCTTTAATGTAATTTTTTATAATATATATTCACTTCTCTTGTTAAGTCTAATACAGAAAAAAATATATACCCAGCATTATATCCTATCATTCTCTGACTGCTCTGATTATCTTTATTCTTAGCAATTTCAAAAAACAACGACTTTCATTCTCTCAACTGTAAAATGTAGAGCTATAATTATCTTAATTGTAGGCACCCATAACCCTTGCTGTCTCAAACATAAATTATGTAATCATATTTCCAAAGTTGTCTAAAAATATTGTTTTCATTATTATGATATCATCCAGATTATATGATTTTAATATATATAGTCATAAAAACAAATATTAGTTTAAAAAACATGAGGATAATCTTTTAATCTCTTTTCGGTTAATTAATAAAAATATTATTCAGCCTCTGTAAACCTTTGTTCCTCTTTGGATAAGAGATTAATATTCTCTTACTACAAACTTTCTCTGAAAATTAAGATTGCTCTTTATGAAACACATTTTATTATTATTCATTAATACTCTGTTTAAATGTTATGGAATTTTTTTATTATGTCAAATAAATAGTGTACTTATATAATTTTTGATTACATATTTATTATAAAGGGAATAAACATTCAGTTATGCACTTTTTAGGAATTTATATGCTCTCACCCATAAGCATTAGTTTAAAAAGCATAAGTGGACGGTTTATGCTTAGAGCTTATCGTTATATAAGACAATCGTTGCTCACCATTCTGATATTGTGTGCCTGATATATATATATATATGTGTGTGTGTGTGTGTGTGTGTGTGTGTGTGTGTGTGTGTTAACAAATGTATTGTATAAACGTATTTATTCTATAGCGGAAAAGAGATAGAACCTAATTTTTAACCACTTGTGATTAGAAATAAATATTAACATAATAAATAATGCATTTATATAGCGTTTGACTACGTCTGTAATATAGAATAGGCAATAAACCTCCGGTCATGACCTTTTTACGAATTTACACACACTCACATAAGCATCAATTAAGCACTATATAAATACTATTTATTACAGCAAATTTAATATTTATTTCTAATCGCAGGTGATTAAAAATGGGATCTATCTCTCTCTCTTGCTATAGAATGAATAAATTTATACAATTTATTTGTTATATTATACATCAGACACACAATAGATTAAAGCTCTAAATTCAGCACGGTGAGTAAAGGTTGGCTTATATAACGATAAGGAGCGTAAATTTGTAAAAAGCGCGTGATCGGAGGTTTATTGTCTTCCTTATACTATTATGTCGAATATAAAACCTTTACTCACTTAAATAACGGTTCGTCGTCATTTTAATGAGACTTGGCAGATCATGTCATTATTTATGCAATCGTGGACATATAAATATAAAGTTGTATGTGAATCAATCAAAATATAAATCAATATATATCATTCAAGTTTCTTTTGTTTTGTTTTGTTTTTTAATTCAATTGTTTTCAAGTTTGCAGTGATTTAAAATTTTACATTTCAATTACAATTTTTTAAGATTTTCGTCTTCTCATTATTGTTTTCAATCGAGATTTCAATTTACATTCTTTTTTTTTAAATAGCTTTAACGTAAAAGGTAATTTATTTTTAAAAGAATTATTTTTTAGTTATAATTTTAAATGCTAATTTCCATTTACATTAATCCATTCATTAACTTAATTAAAAGATGATTTTTAAAAAATCAATGAACATTTTCATTGATTATTTTAATGATGTTTAGAATATTACTATTTGACGGATTTTTTAAATTTATAATTATTTTGATATCAATTACCTTCTATTCTATTACTGACAGACTATTTATGGAAAATTGGTTATCAATAATAAATATATTTTTCATATAAGGCTTTTTTCAAAACTTCATATAAATAATACATTCTTTAATATAAACTTAAAAATATCCGACCAATGAATATCAATAATGTAAAATATTTTATGCCAATGAGATATTTAATTGACAGTTTTATATCCTTGAGATGATGATGATTATTATTATTATTATGTTTCAAAAGGCATTTTATTAAGTCAAAGAAATTTTACATTGTTTTTACATAGTTTTGCATTGAATTATTTGGTATTATTATATATATTAATTTATCGGGTTACATATGTTGTGTGTGTGGGGGGGAGGGGGTATTTTTAAGGGGATTTCGGTTGTGAGAGTTCTAGTTTAAGTGAAAACATAGTCAGTTGTCTTTATGTACGTGTGCAATTTCTTGATTTTTTTTTGATTATAAATCATTGCGGTTGTGCGTGATCCAATTTGGAGTGATTGTGCTTTAATTCCTGCGTATGTGGTTAAAATTATATAGTTCATTTTAATATTTTTTTCATTATTGATAAAAAGTTGTGTGTCACAGTGATATTGGTTTAATTGAACTTTGGTCTTGGTATTACACTTTATGGTGTGCAAATTGTATATGGAAAAAAGAACATGAACTTGCCAATTCTCCCATCTAGAAAGCTTGCCAGTCTTCATTTTTGGGTTTGTTTTTATTTTATTTTATGGACTTAGTGTGTGGTAGACTTACAACATTGATGGTTGTTGTTGTTGTTGTTATTATTATTATTATTATTATTATTATTATTATTATTATTATTATTATTATTATTATTATTATTATTCAGTAAAGCTTTTTTTTAAATTCTTTTTACATTCCTATTTTTCTGTACGATTCCTTTATCTTGTTTTAATATAAACTTTAATTTTAAAAAAAGTTATTTATGAATTCGGAATCATTACTATTAGTAAAAATTAAAATCGCATTTATATTTTTGTTGTGACTAAAACAAAATTATCTTGACACCTTTATTTCTATCTATGAATAATTAATTATACACCTAGTTACTATACCCTATTGGATAGTTAGGTAGATTGAGTTGAATTTTGGCATGGAAAAACAATTCTAAGCTTGATTCTAATCAGAAAAAATATCTAAATTCGTTATTATTATAGGCATGGGTTTCTATGCAAGGATGCTTTTTTACTTTAGTTTTCATTTTATTACTATACTGTTTTAGTAAAGCATGTTATGACTTGCTCTTATTTAATTCAGAACTATTCTATTCTGTTCTAACTATAATTTATTAAAGATATCTACTTTCTTAAAAACTTTTGTCTTTAGTTTTGAGATAATATGAAACTACATTTCAAAAGTTCTGTTTTGGTGAGTTTTTATAGTTAAATCCATTATATTTTTCTCAAAATATTTTTGGGTTTTGTACTCACTAATTTGAAAAAAATTATTAATATATAAAATGCTCCACTCAATTTGTACTTTTTAAATCTTTATTAATTATATGAACTATTTGTTTTGTATTGTTTTATTTTTATATCTTTATTCATATTACATTAAAGAATGTAAAAAAGCTAGTAGTTCATATAATAAATCAGGATTTAAAAAACAACATGAGTATTTTATATATCAAAATTAATTGATCATTTTGGGAAAAAAAAGAAAAGGAATATTTATTGATTATTATTAATAAATAATAATTTATCAAATTATCTGTTATATATTTTTTTGTTTATTGGCTTCTAGCATAATGCAATACTATATTTGTTATTGATTCTTAGTTCCAAATATTTAATTTTCTGATTTCTGGTTCTAATTACGTTTTTTAAAAAATAAATAAATAACTGTCTGAAGTTAATTTTATCATGATTCATCACATATGTATACTTTATTAAAAATAGATTATTGATGGTTTAATTGAAATTAAAATTATTCTTTTCATAATTCTCAATCAAATGGTTCAGAAAGATATCACCTTAGAACAATATTTAAGCTTTCAATATTTATAGTTTAAATCTAGAATTAGTCTAATATAATCTTATAATCTTTTACTCAGCCCACAAAAAATATTTCTAATTTATAAATAAACTTCCTCTACAGCATTGGTTTTGAAAGCATGCTCTGGATGTTCTCTGCTTGTCAGAAACAAAAATGCATCTTCTGTCGGATTCCTGAATTATTAAATTGATTCAAGAGCTTGGCTTTTTCCATTATGCATTTTCATCTGCTGCAGCTGGTGGAGTGGCTATCATTATCAATAAAGAGTCTCAAATCACTTTATTCAAAATCCTATATATAGATTCAAATTGTCTAATTTGCCATTATCCAATACCACAGATGGTCACTTAATTTCATAAATGTATATCTTTCCAAAAATCCTGAAGTAATAATCGAAGTAATCCATACCATTAACTCCTCGCTTATATCAAGCCTGTTCCCAATTTTGATTATCGGGGACTTAATCATACTTACAAACTATTCCAATCCAAATACATTAAATGTTTAAACTTGCCCATTGTTAGTGTGAAAAGGCTTTTCCCTGAAGATTCTTTTTCATTCTACATGAAACATTCAAAAATCACTCATTGACCTTGGTTTTTTTTTTTTCACCTTCTTTGTTGACGCTAATTGAATCTCTGGCCAACTGTGTTCTCTGACCACTTTGCACTTGAAGTAAAAATCAGCCCAGGAGATGCTATATTGCCATTATAGACATGCCCCGAATGATAAGGATGTTCACAAAATCTAACATTACCATACAGTTAGTTTTCAAGGCTTATATAATCTTCTGCCACCTCAAGATATGATTCCTTCCTGTGGAAGAAGCCTGGACAAGTTTCATCAACACCTTAATTAATTTAACTAACTATTGCATGGTCAAGTCAAAAGGCCCATTTTGGATGATTGGTGAACTTGATACAATTTCCAGAGAGCTGAAATACCTGCCACATGAGGCACAGAATATTTCTGACATTCTTGCACTAAAGGCAAAATACAAGTTTGTTCATAATGCCATTTCTGAATACCTCTCAATAAAGAGGGCCCAGCAATACCTACACCACCAACACTGCTGGACCAGGGGATACCTAAGGTGGGCCCTTGGATCCAGCAAGAAGTCCAGGTCCCCTGGGTCAATTGAGGTGCAGAGCAGTAGATATTCTGGTTTTTCCATGTTGGCCAGGATACAGGAATTTTATGCTAATAAGTTTCAGCCACTGGGTGTGCTTAACTCCCAAAAAAAGTTTACTTCTGAGGAATTGGCCCCACATAAAATCTCTGAGGTCAGAATTCAGTTGAAGCTCAAGTGCTTCCCTGACAGGACACATTCTGACCTGCATGGGATCCCCAACTTCCTATTATTTTTTTGTGGGAATTTACCATTCAATAGTTAAAAAAATAGTGGACCTTTTGGCTAACAATAGCCAAGAGATCATGGGGATTTGTCTGATAGCCATGGGGCCCCTCATAAAAAAATGGGAGGCCCCTCATGACTTACAGAATCTCTGATCAATTTCCATGGTTCCACTGCTGATCAAGATGATTGAGAGCCTCATAAAAGAGGATATCCAAGAGAACATCATTGGATGCCTCTCATCTTATCAGTTTGCCAAAAGAGAAAGCTCAACTGCCAACACTGTCAGCTGATTTCACCTATTCACAAAAGGATGTCCCAGCCAGTTGCAGTTCAATTTGACTTTTCTGAGAGCTTTGATTGCATCAGGATTGACATGCTGTTTGGTGTATTGGATCCAAGTGCCCTCAGCATACCTCCAATTTATAGAGAACCTCTAAACATCACATGATCACTATCTCATACTAGCACAATAATTGTTATTAAACAATATTAAACAAAACAACACTCTCCATATAGTAGTGCCATCTTGTGCTAACAAGAGCAATCAATGGATGCCAGAAGGCTTGTGCATAAAATCCCTATCTAATGCCTACTCATCCAATATCCCCAGACTAGTTTCTGGCTTGTGGCCTTCATCAGTGAGGAGCCTTGGATCTGAGAGCTCTGCACCTAGATCTTAGGATCTAATGCAACCCTCCAGCACCCACCTTTTAACTCTATTTAACTACAAAACTATGAGAATGAAATTGAAAACACTATTAATAATTTCAATCCAAGCTCAATAGCTTATATAGTCATATGGGTCTGAACTCAATTCAGCACCCATACATTTTGGTGTCTTTGGCTCTTTAACAACCATAGCCACCATTATCCTATTAGGCAGGATTGGTGTTAAACCACTAAACATCACATGATCACTATCTCATACTAGCACAATAATTGTTATTAAACAATATTAAACAAAACAATACTCTCCATATAGTAATGCCATCTTGTGCTAACAAGAGCAATCAATGGATGCCAGAAGGCTTGTGCATAAAATCCCTATCTAATGCCTACTCATCCAATATCCCCAGACTAGTTTCTGGCTTGTGGCCTTCATCAGTGAGGAGCCTTGGATCTGAGAGCACTGCACCTAGATCTTAGGATCTAATGCAACCCTCCAGCACCCACCTTTTAACTCTATTTAACTACAAAACTATGAGAATGAAATTGAAAACACTATTAATATTTTCAATCCAAGCTCAATAGCTTATATAGTCATATGGGTCTGAACTCAATTCAGCACCCATACATTTTGGTGTCTTTGGCTCTTTAACAACCATAGCCACCACTATCCTATTAGGCAGGATTGGTGTTAAACCACTAAACATCACATGATCACTATCTCATACTAGCACAATAATTGTTATTAAACAATACAAAACAAAACAACACTCTCCATATAGTAGTGCCATCTTGTGCTAACAAGAGCAATCAATGGATGCCAGAAGGCTTGTGCATAAAATCCCTATCTAATGCCTACTCATCCAATATCCCCAGACTAGTTTTGGCTTGTGGCCTTATAGTGAGGATGAATGGTTCAATTTCATTCTCAAGTTTGTAGTAAATAGAGAAAAGGGGGGTGGAGGGTTGATAGATCCTAAGACTAGGTGCAGGCCTCAGATCCAAGGCCCTCACTGAGAAGGCCACAAGCCAGAAACTAGTCTGGGGATATTGGATGAGTAGGCATTAGGGATTTATGCACAAGCTTCGGCATCCATTGATTGTTGTTAGCCAAGAGGACTACTATATGGAGGTGTTGTTTGTTTAAATTGTTTAATAACAATTATTGTGCTAGTATGAGATAGTGATCATGTGATGTTTAGTGGTTTAACACCAACCTGCCTAATAGGATAATGGTGGCTATGGTTGTAAAGAGCCAAAGATACCAAAATGTATGGGTGCTGAATTGAGTTCAGACCTATGACTATATAAGCTATTGAGCTTGGATTGAAAATATTAATAGTGTTTTCAATTTCATTCTCATAGTTTTGTAGTTAAATAGAGTTAAAAGGTGGGTGCTGGAGGGTTGCATTAGATCCTAAGATCTAGGTGCAGTGCTCTCAGATCCAAGGCTCCTCACTGATGAAGGCCACAAGCCAGAAACTAGTCTGGGGATATTGGATGAGTAGGCATTAGATAGGGATTTTATGCACAAGCCTTCTGGCATCCATTGATTGCTCTTGTTAGCACAAGATGGCACTACTATATGGAGAGTGTTGTTTTGTTTAATATTGTTTATAGAGAACCTCCTACAAAATTGGGAAAATGTTTTTCATTGGATGGCTGAGGTTCTCCAGGATTTAGGCCCTGTGTTCCCATCCCATGGGGCTCACCACTAAGTGTATTCCTCTTTGCAGGCTACATAAATCAACTGCTGTTAAACATCAAGGCTGCCTTTTTTTGGAATAACTGGGGGAGAATATATGCCATATCTCCTACATGGATGATGTGGTGGTGTTCCTTTCATATCAGGATGTGTTTGCAAGGCTCAAAGAGCTCTTATATCAGTTTGATTACATATTTGGTCTGAGAATCAATGAAGGCAAATTGACTATATAGTCCATCATGACAGGAAATTAAGTTCTGAGCAGACTGAAAGTGCTCCCTCAGAAATTTCTCAGATTCCATCTTTCCTCCCCCCCCCTGTCTGTTATGAGGAGGAATCTGGAGAATTCCCTTCTTAGAAAACATTGTGTCTTCACTATCAAAGATTTATCTGTCAATATTGGGAAAAGTTGCTTTGCTAAATGCAGTAGTACTGCCAAAAATAATTTATTGTCTTGCTGGCATTGCCCCAACTAAAGCCTTCATAAGAAAAGTTGAGACACTCTGCAGAAAGTGATGTTGGGGAGAGGGTTCCTGTCATCAGCCTCAATCTATTACAAAAGCCTAGGTCACTGAATTCAATTAAGACATATCAAATTCAATGTACCCACAATATACTGGTTAAACCATTTAATGAGAATTCAGACATGGTATGTCCACTTCCACTTGAAAAAGTTGAATCAATGGACAGGCCTCCTACTAAATACAGAAATCTATTAATTCAACAGCAGATCATGTTAGTGGTTAAAAGCATCAAGAACTCTAGATCTAAATTATCCTATTGGGAGTGTTTTGGGAGTACCAGAACTGTTAATTTACTCCCAGTGGGAATTCCTCATTTTGTGAAGTGTCAAAATTCCTGAAGCTTGAACTAAAATATGTAGATTTTTTGTTGGAAAATTAACCTCAGTGCACTCCCACCAGGGCATTTCTGTGCTATCATAGAGGTTACATAATTGACACCATTTGCCCCTTTAGTAATAAACAAGAAGAGTCTATGAATCACATACTTTCCCAATGTCATTCATGGACTTATCTTCAGAATTTTATTCTGAGAAAAATTGCCAACCCTAACCAATCCTGTGTAACATTAAAGTTAACCTTTAAAAAAGGTATATTTTGAACAATTATGCCAGAAAAATATATAAACTTTGTTATTTGGACAGCCAGATGCAAAATGGTATTCAAGAAAGGGTTGGACCATCCCATAGAAGATTTTATTATTAGCTTGCTCAATAAAACAAGGGAAATGGACAAAAGAACTTGCATGCCTTCATTGGCAGACCAAACTTGAAACCAACTGAGGATATAGGTTGACATTTGTCACCCATGATCCCTGGCTGGCTTATCCTTTATTGGCAGACCAAACTTGAAACCAGCTGAGGATATAGGTTGACATTTGTCACCCATGATCTCTGGCTGGCTTACTAACACAATTATGATTGAACTGATATTCCTATTTAAATTTATAAACTGATTGTATTTGATATTACAGTCATATATTTCACGATTGCCAGAATTGTCTTATTTTTATGCATCCATGCCAATTTTAATAATAGCTTGGTTATACCTTGAGTGAAAACCTAATTCTACCAAGGTATTGTTACTGAGATGACTTCCTTATTTCCTTTGATATAAGTTTTGTAAACAAACTTATGACAATTATCAGTTTTCACTGACTCCTGAATAATGATGTTATCCTTTGTATCCTAATGCTATGCTGCATACTATTAGAATTAATTCATCTTCAATGTTCTTAATAATACAATGATTTTCACCATGTACTTAAGTTCAAACTACATTTTAACCTTGTCAGTGGTTTTTGTTAATGTTTACATTGCCACAATTGTAACACCTCCTTTATATTCATTCCAGACTGTTTGAATTATTCCAATGGATATGATCTGTAATTAGAATTTGAATAATTGATGTAATTGTTGGGATTATATGTCTATACCCAACTTTGATTTATGGTTGTTTTCCTTGTATTATGTCTTGATTGTGAGTAAAGTATATTTTGAAAGATTAATTAAGTATGATGATTTTAGATTTTAATCTAGAAAGATAACCATAAGGTATGTAAGTTATATTAACAATGAATTGATTGCTAACATTTAGATGGCATTAAATATTAACCCCTATTTATTATATAGGTTATTGTATAGGTTTTTATATTAGTTATTATTACTAAAATTTCATAGTAATCATATAAGCAATTCCCTGCTCTATTTTTTTGCAATCATGACTTAAAATCGATGTTACAAAATAATGCATTATATTACATTTGTTTAAATATAGTATCTATATTTTTTGGTTTACATATATATATATATAATAATAATAATAATAATTAGCGCAAGTTTGTGAGAACTTCTCATTAGATGTCAACTTACAACAGTTAATAAACTCTCCATGCAGTAGGTTCACCCATTGCAAGTCATAATAATCAATGGATGCTAAAAGGTTTGAGCATAAAATCCCTAACTAGTGTATCACCATACTAGCTTCTAGCTTGTAGCTTTCATTAGTGAGGAGCTTTGTATCTGAGAGGTACTAGATAGGGATTTTATATTCAAACCTTTTTGCATCCATTGATTAATATGGCTTGCACTGAATGGCACTACTGTATGGAGAGTTTCCTACTGTTTAAAAATTTGTGTAATCACAGAAAATAGTGATTATGTTACATTTTAAATGACAACTTCTAAGATGTAAACCATCATATATGTCAAACCAATCCTCTTTCATTGCGTATGTTTTATACATATAATTTCTTACATATACTAAATTATAGCTTCAGATTTTATCTTTGGCCAATTAAAGTTTCAGGACCTTATTTCTATTGAAGATATTAATATAATGACAATAAATATTTTTCTGTGACATTAGTGTTTTGTGATTATGAAGATTATATTAAAGAAAGTAATCATGACTATTTCAGATGTCTTGCCAACTAATGTCCTTAAATTATTTATTTTCTAACTTTAAAAACAACTGCTGAGATATAAGATTTGCTAGATAAAAAGCAATATATTTACTGTATATATATATTTAATTTTTGGCATTAGCAGATGTTTAACATATTTAGTCTTTATTTATTTTTATTTTTTTCATGTGTCAAAGCATCGGCCAGGAAGCAAACCCGCAAACCCGGGGCAATTACTTGTAGCTGTGCTGACCACTCGACCACCAACGCTTGACATATCCTCGAGTCAGATGTCTTTCCCCTTAGTAGTGAATGTATTCATCCTAATTTCATCTTTTTTATTAGCGTTGGTGTTAATGGTTTTATAGTCAGTGTACCAACACTCATCCTACCAATACTCATCTGATAAATAGATAGTGGGATCATTAATCCTCTAATGAATGTTAGTTAGATAAATTTTAGTGAGTCAATCCAAAATGGCTAGCTAAGCTGGTTATGAACCAGTTTATATATATACGCAAATATATACTTAGGATGTGTGTTTATATAAATATATTTCTTCAACTTATTAGGAAAAAAAATAAAAATGTCCAAATAAATGAAAATTATAATACGCTTTAATGTTCCTCGTTGTTACTGTCTTCTTCATTATCAATCGCAGAGTTTTATAAGTAAATAATGTTCAAGGGTTTTTTTTTTTAAAAAATTATTAAAAGAAATCATTAATAATTATTTCATAAATGTCACTTCAAGTTTAAGATCGGTGAGCAATGAAAATAATACTGTGTTAACGCAACATTGACCAACTATGTCATAATCGTTTATGATGAATGAAGAAACTGATCCATTACACTTCACTTAAATAATTGCATCCAATGTTGCTTTATTAGTCTTTTATATTGTTAAAAAGGTTATTTAAACCAAATATTAGTTTTGTATTTTTTTTTGTAATAAATCATTACAGTATATTGAGTGTTTTATTTGCGAAATTTTATTGATACATTATAATTATTATATTTAACTATTAATATTTTTCTCAATTAAAATAAATAAAATAGCATTCTTTAAAAAAAGATTGAAAAGTTTCTTTTTTATATCATACAATTTCAAAATGTGCAGTTAAATTTAAGTTTATTATGATGCGAGGAGGAATAAAGGGGTGGAGACGGACTCGTGAGCTAAAATTCTTGCATTGAAGCTTAACTTGTCATTTGGTACGCCAACATCAAATGACCAACCGAGCAACTGACTATTTAATTTTTATTACAATGCAGCTTTGAACGCTTGAAGTAAAATTAGATTAAAAGATGGCAAACAATAGTATAATATCAAGATTAAATTTGTTTACCAAAACTAAATTCAAATTCATTGGATCCAAATTAAACCTGATACAATACACCAGGCATTTTATTTTGAACTACAAATGGTAAAAAAATTATGACTACTGTTACAATTCAACTTACTTTCAATTAATGGACTAATCTAGATTCCATCTCGTCTTGATCGGATTGAGCATTCATCACTGCAGATCAATGCTTATATGAATAGATAAAATATATTCAATAGCAATAACAGATTAATAAGTGATGATGCTTAGTAAATGCAATAGCTTTCATTATGGTAGACGATCTGGTTATAAATAAGCAGTCCATTTGAAAAAAAAAAATCAGACAATAACAAATTACTGTCAGAGCTGAACGACAATACCAGTACACACTCGTTCTCTTATTAGAGAGTAAAACAGTGAGACAGGCTCACATTAGATTAAAGTAGTGAGGCAGATTCACGTTAGAACTGGAAGCTGTAATAAATATTTACAAATTTATTTTTACTAAAACTATTAAATTGATTGTCACTAAAATTGGCAATCAAAATGTTTTTTTTTTCTTTGTAATTCAATTAAACATTTACTTTTTTTTACTTATTTTATTTGTTGTATACATAAATAAACTACTGAGAATAATTTCTAATAAAGTTTATGGTTATGTATACCAATCTCAATGTTAAATAATTATTTCAACATCTTAACATCCAAAACCTTTTGGTATTAAATAATTTTATGATATGATGTGATTATCTATAAAAATAATTAAATATTTTTTTGTAATTAGATTTAGAAGATAATATTTTTTCCTCACTAGTACCATTCTTGATATTAAATCAGTATTTAACACTGTTGATTTAATATTATGTACAGTGACAATGAGAAAGGTTTATTACCTTCTAAATAGAATTACAATCTGATACTGCACTAGTAAAATTTATTGTTTATTCCATAATTTCTTGTTCTATATTGATATAAAACCAGTCTCCAATACAATTTCTAAAGCACAAAAAAAAAAAAAAAAAAGGAAAACTGGGAATCAGATTCAAATGCTTTCATTTGTAATGTTGCTGCTTTTAATTAAACTTATAGCATATAAATACTAGTCACGATTATTACTTATGATTAAGTTTTTCAGTGTAAGTATATGTTCAATGAATTCTTTATGAGAAAATATATCAATTTTCCTGACATATGTCTAAAGTTTTTCCAAGATATTCGACACCTTTTGCACTCTTCTTTCGTTCTTTATACTAAATATTTGAAATAATACAATGAATGTCACATTTATGCACTGCCACTTTGAAAAAAGCATTAAAGTGGTACTCTCTTGCCATTGAAGGGTAACCAGATTGATGGTCAAAAGTCATGGATCCTACACTATTGAGCTGTCAAAAAGAAATGATGGGCAGGGTCAGTCTAGTTAAAAAGTTACTGTGAATAGACAAAAAAAATAAAGGACTTACTCTGCAGCTTTTATCCCCAAAAAATAACAATGGAGATTGATATTATGGAAAAATGATTTCTATGACAATTGAATAGTCATCTTTGGTAAGAATAAAAAAATATAGTAAGATCTCCCTCATTATCATCCAATGAAAAACTTGGAATGTAATTTTTTTTTATAAAGTATAGAAAGTTAAAAATTCAAAGAGAGAGAATGATTGGGGTTGAGCTTGGATGATATAAGTGAATCTAGATGGCCTTTTTAGGTGGTGAATATGGATTAATTTATTTAAGAGACTGTAACAATCAATGATCATTGGTTGATTTTGGTAGAAACATTGGACAGAGCATTATAGGATGATATAAAAAAATAATCATGATTAAGGTTAGATAGAACCAAAAAATATGACATTAACATAGATTATATCTGCTGACATTGAATTATACCGATGTATAGAATAAAGAGATATATATACAAAAATTGAAAAAGTACTTATGTGGTTAAAAGATTAAAAAAATTTAATTATTATTGAAAATTGTAATGAGGTTGATTTCTTTAAAGAAAAGAAGATAGAGAAAATATTTGCTTTTACAAATGAAATAGAGGCAGAGAAAGACTTTCAAGGTTTGTGATAGTCATAATTTTCTTATTAGAAATACGTTTTTGTGGTTAATATGGAAGAAAATACATATAGAAAATGCCAAGAGACAATGAAGTTATCAATTGGATGATATTTTAATTCATAATAATTTTAGCAGTCACCTTAAGTCAAATTTTCCAGGATAACTTTAATTACACTTATTAGAATGTCAATCTACTATATGAATCTTAAGAAAAGCTAAGTATTTACATATGTGTAAGAGAATATAAATCTGATCAAGATGAAATGACAAATACATTTCATGGAGATGATGGAAGAGTTTTTATATGATGGTAAGACAGATGATGGTATTACAAATGAAAGATGAACATTAATAAAGAAAATAAATTGCTCAGTCAGAAGAGAAATGGTTTGGAAAAATAAAAAACTGGCATACAAGTCATAAATAACAAAAGAAATTTTGAATATGATAAAAAAATGGAAATGATGCAAAAGAATGAAGGGGATTATAGAAAGTTTATGAACTAAATTGATAAAGAAGATAAAAATGCAAACTAACAATTAGCAAAGATTATGGTAGATAGATAGATAGATAAAATTATAAAAAAGGAAACATAGAAAAAATGTATAATGATATTAAAAAACAATATCTATATTTAAAATTTCAATGATAGAAACAAAGTGAAATTTTGCTTGATCAAGATAAAATTGAGAAATAATGGCATGAGTTTTTAAAAGAATTAGATGGAGAAAATGTAAAAGAATTAGATGAAAAAAATGAAATGTGAAATTCAGTGATTGAAGAAGGAGATTCAAATGGATTATAATAAGGTGAGATCCACTGATTTTAAACCCAAATTTCAGATGACTTTTGAAGGACTGAAATCTATTAAAATCCTTAAGAAAGAAGAGTAAAACTAGTCATTTATAAATTACTAAATGAGATATATATCATTGGAGAAGTGCCTTCAGATTTTACAAACAATATATTGATAGCAATTTCCAAAAATATATGACCAAATAATTATTTATTTATACATGAAATAAAAATAAGATTTAAGAAAATTTTCTAGATGATCAATTTGAATTTAATAAATATAAAATTATTTCGAGAAGTTTTTAAGAATATGAAAATAGTAATGACTTTTATTGATACAGAAAACAATTTTGACAATGTAGCATTCCAAACATTAAGAAGAATGAAAATAGATTTTAGATTCATAATATCAAGAACAAAATTGCTATTGTTGGAATAAAAATCCATAGGACTAAAATAAAAAAGGTATAAGGCAAGATTGTAGTCTTGTGTCTTTTTTTTTCAGTATTTATATTGAAAAATTTAGTGCTAATATAAAGAAGGGTTTGAAAATAAATGTAGAGTGTGAATCTAATCTACATTTATTGTTAAATGAACTTGATGATCTATTGAAATGAACAATGTCTAAATTAATAGAAAAAGCCTAAGTTATTGAAATATTTTAGAGAGATATATCATATAAGCAAAAATTGGATGGGAGGAAAAAAAACTTATCCCAGTTTTTCAATACATGGAATGCTTAACAACACTACAGTGTTTCTCTGAAAATAAACCCTAACTAAAAAATAAGTTCTAAAATATTTTTAGGATGCTCATAATATAAGCCCTATCCCAAATATAATTTATAGATAAAATTGTTAGCCTGGTGAACACTATTGAAATATATAATAATGAATTATATAAATAAATGATAATATAAATTATAATGGTACTTATGTATTTTCCTGTTGAACATTTTTGACAAATGTAATTCTATATGTATAGAAAAACAATTACCTCTCAGCTGAATCTTGGACTTAAAGTAACCAATTTATTGCCTTTAGGGATGATTTAACAAACTTTTAAATTTTTTTTTCTATCACAAGCAAGTATGTTTGCCAATTTATAATTTCATTTATGTAATTTTACTTATTTTGTTTATATTTAATATTCAAATTTAGAATGGTTGATTTTGTTTTAGAGTTTCATCATGGTAGCTTATAAATATTTAAGATAAAAGAAGAATCAGTTTGATTTCTTAAATGTCTTTTCCCTCCTAAAAGACTCTAAGTAACAGAAGTGATTTTAATAATCAAAGTTTAGTTTAAGTTAAATTATCAATCTTTAATCTAAAGAAAAATTTTATAAAATAATACCTGAGAATATTATGAGTAATTTGGAAAGTGTTTACAATGTATGGACTTGATAATAAATGGACATGATAAGAAATGTATTTAATGTACATGTGTGAATTAAAAAAATATTTTGTACATTTTGTGCATTTTTTAATTTCTTTTGTATGGACACATCATTATTAACTGTCTTGAAAGTCTTCAATTAACAACTGATTTAATGATAAATTTTAATAGAATATTTTGACAATCCCCCACCACAGATAATTGCAAAAAGAAAGTCATTCTGGTAAGTGCAAATGAGAAATCATTGAGTGCTCTCAGGAAAAGAATCTTAAAGCTTTCTGTAAAAAGAAGTACTTGAATAAATGTATATTTTTGTACACAGAAAATAAGACAGGTCAAGCATTGGCAGTCAAGAGGTCAGTGACAGCTGCTTTGCAGACAGTTGTCCTGGGTTGGCGGGTTCGTGTCCTATGACACATGAGAAAAAAAAATAAGACATCCCTGAAAATATAGCCTAAGGCATCTTTTGGAGCAAAAAAAAAATTTTAATATAAGACTCAGTCTTATTTGGGGTATAAAAAAATTTTGAGATACAACACCACCACACTCTGCACAAAGAAAGATCCCAATGTAAAGTCTGCATTTCTGGAGCATAAAATGAAATCTGGCCATAGTTTCAATCAACATATATTAAAGTAATGTGCGTGGAACACAATGATCAGAAAAGAAAGCATGATTCAGTGCTAACAACACCTACAAAATAAACAACAAACATTCATGTATCATTTTATCTCAAAATAGAATATGTAAATCAATTAATTTACATATTAACTGTCAGTTATAAAATTTTGGGCTTTTCTTTGAAATAATCTCAGCTTACATGTTTTAGCACTATGAAAATAATCTTCTAGGCTGAAAGCATTGTTCAGCTAGTTATTGCTTAATTAAATTAATCTAATCTTTTCTTTAGATGAGAATGAGCTCTATTAATTGAATTACATATAAAAGAAAAAAATAAATCCTTATAGAGTTACAGATAACATTGCAATTGCGTAGGTCAAAGGAACTTTTAACAAGAAAAAAAATTGTCTCAGAATACATATCCCTTTATATAATATATATATATATGTGTGTGTGTGTGTGTGTGTGTGTGTGTGTCATACAAAAAAGAAAATTCGATATTAATAATATTTGGCTGAGAACTTTTTTAGTAGTCTATACCAGATTCATGGTGCATGCTCAATGGAACTCGAATTTCTTAGATTGATAATGTTATTAAACTTGACCATAAATTCGCCCTTTTTATTCTTCATCATTTTATCATTAGGTTCAATACAGACTGCATTTTATTTCGAGGATAAAATTCATGTCCAATATTTCTCCTATCGGTACAGAAAACAGAATTAATTTAAAAATTCACTTTAGACTTTTTATATTGATATATATGTCATTGGCTAAACGTGTTGACATACTAGCTTTAATCTCTCTATAATAAGTGTCACTACGGCCATGGCTTTAGCAAATAATCGAATATAAATTTTATACTGATCATCTTGTTTTACTCTCTATCTTTTCAATTGTTAATCAGTCTGTTTAAACATAGGGTGATCTGACGCAATTAAAATCTTTACAAATTACTTTTTTTTAAATGTGTCAAAATTTGGAATATACGCCAATGAAACTTAGCTATGTTATAAAACAACCTTAATTGTCTACATAATATAACTTTGTTGTATCCCACATTTACTAAATCATAAACATACCTCTCAATATTCTACATCCAATTTGCCTCAAATTTATATAAATCTAAATTATAGTGTAAAAAACATTTAAATTTTGACAATTTATAATGTAGCGGGATAAAGCCTCTTATGTTTAATGGCTTAATAACCATTTTGTAGCGAATTCATTATGGTCTATATATATATATTCAGAAATCTAAATTTTGATTAATTTCAAATTCCATAGTGCATGTCAAATCTGAACTACTATTTAAATTCTTAATTACCATTCTTGGATCATATACAAATACAACATCTACATATCTACTGTATAAAATATTTCAAATTATATCCATTAATGGCTGTATCTTTAATCTTTACAATCAGCGAATGTTGGCATTCACTGCCAACCCCATTGGCCAGTTCTTCTCTATTTGGTAACAATCTTTCACATAACTTGCAATAATATCCCCATCATCTTAGATAATAAATTTAGATTTATATACATCTACAACATACTCTAACAAGAACTTCTTAATTATGTTTATGGATTGTAGATAGTCCATTGATATAATTCATACACATCTAATGAGGCCATACAATAATTATTGTCAGTCTTAGTAGACTCCACGCCTGTACTACGAACTTGAATGTTGATTTAATCATAAATCTATCAAAACCTTAGCGACTAGCTGAGAGACTATAATAATAGTAGCTATCAAAATCTATCATCAGTCTCAGTGGAGCATTTTCTTTATGCATATATCTTTGGCAAACAGATGTGGAATGATTCCTGCAGATGGATAAATATTTAAATATTCTCTTTTAGTAAATGTTTTACCAATATATGAGCTTAAATAATAAACTTATCCTTCTTTAATTTTAAATTATAATTCTCAATTATTTTAAATTTCAGTTTATTAATTTGCTGAGTTATTTTCTCATTAGATACTTCTTTATTCATTAAAACGAATCTATTATTCTTGTCTTTTTTTGTACATATAGTGTTTTCTCTTGAAACAAGGATTTAAAATTATTAATTGCTTTATTTCAAGGATTCTGGCTCTTAAATAATATTTATCCATTAACTTTACAGCTATTTTCTTGATCCTCTTTTTTTTTTAGAGAACTCATATGCTGTCTCAATATCCACAATAATTTCAATATTCGGATTTCTCCAGGCACTTTGATCCATATTTCAACAGGCCTTTGAACTCTGTCAACAGTTTTACACTATTTTGTGTTATATCTGGCTTATCTGCTAAAAATTTAAATTTGTTATCAAACTTTTATTGCAAACATGTTTGTGATCTCTTAACAATATATTAAAATTTTTCAGATATTGCATAAAAATGATATCAATCTTATTTTCCGAGCAATATTTAAATATAATTTCTTCTTATATCCTCTAACAACAAACTTTAATAAAGTCATTTTCAACAGAAACGTGACTTACCTCACATATAAAAAGATGGATTAATGAAGTCACTGGAGTGGTATAACATATACACCTTTTTAAGAATTTCAACCCCTCTCCTAATTTAATAATTTTTTTTTGTGTACATATATTTAGTGCTTCCACGTGCTTCTAGTTTCAATAAGTAATTCATATTTATTCAAAATAGTAAATAAGCAAATAAATCTGTTTACAATGTAAATTATACACATACATATATCTATGTGTCACATATACCAATATAAAAATCCTAAAGTGGATTCTTAAATTAATTTTGTTTTTTTTAATCACGAGAGAAATGCTGGACACGAATTTTATCCTCAAATAATTAATGTAATGGTTTATTGCCAATCTAAAATATATTACTGTCCCAATGAGAATGCAATGGAATCTCAACAGGTTGCTTTAGTTTGTTCATCATGAATTTGTTACACAGTACCCAAAATGCATTCAGTTTTTATTATTATCATTATTATTATTATTATTATTATTATTATTATTATTATTATTATTATTATTATTATTATTATGATCATCATCATCATCAAATTTCTTCTGTGTATGATGCATAGATATATATGTGTGTATAATTTACATTATAGACAGAGTTATTGATTTATTTGCTTATATCCCTTTATGTTAAAACACTTCATCAAGAGCTACATTTAAAAAAATATTGTGTATGAACAGAAACATGGATAATGTTAGGACCAGTAAAAACAAATACAAGCTATGAGCAATATTGTGTTGAAATCACATGATGCAGGTAAAAAGAACATGCAGAATAAACATGAGAAAGTATTCAGTCTGTCAGAAGATAGATATATTTTGGTGGTCATCACTTAAAAAATAAATGGTAAGATCAGTCAGTGACTTGAGACATTTAGAATGGTGTACATTATTGCTGGAATAAGTGATGGAGAAAAGACCAGCAAGAGGAAAACCTAGAATAAAATATTAGATTCACTAAAATAAAAATTGTTATAAAGTCTTATAAAAGATCTGTGAATGAAGAAACAACCAAAGAACTATGTTGTCAAATAATCAATTGATTGGAAAGAGAAAGAATGGAAAAAGAAGCATCATTAATAAAATCTCAAGGAGCACTTACACAAGATATCATTTTCTCTACTAAAGATGACATATGCAAAACAATTGATAAAATTTAATAAATCAGATTCCAGTAGATTTGAATTGGCCTTTACCATTATTTTTACAATCTCATATTTATTTAGAATCATTGATATTTCCCTCAGGAAAAGCATGGTGGTTCCACAGTTTTAGAACATTGTTTACTATTATCATAACACACATTATTGTACAATTTGAAAAGTAACATGATTCTTTACTTTTTTTATTGATTATTTAATTCAGGGATGGGAAACTTGCTCCTGTTGAGATTCATTTGAATATTTAGAATATCATTCACAGGCTATACAAAATATTTGACTTAAAAATTAGCTTTCTAGATTTAATCAAACATTTAATTAATTTACTGTTATTCATTAGGGGTGGCAATTTTTTCAGCTGATAGACCATTTTCAACTTTCTTTTTTTAAATAAGGGACATAGCTTCTTTGTGAATTAAAAATAAATTAACATCATTATTATTAATGACTGCTTCACATTTAATGGCAATTTTCCCAATTCACCTTGTAATGACTCTTTGTGATATATTTATATTCTCAAATTTCTATTTATATTGGGAACAGATTAATTCTACAGCTGCTAATATGCAGTCATTTATAAATCCTCCTTAAAGCTTCTACTTTTTAAAAAATAATATAACTTGCCCTCACAGAACTTTTTGAATTGTTTGGACTTTTTATTAGACATGTCACCCACTTGATGAAGCTCCTTTTCAAGTTTTATATTTCTTTCCCAACAATTTTGTTATAATCAGAATGTTTTGATAAATAGTGTCTCTTAATATTGTGTTCTTTATTAACTGAAATATTTTCCTGACATATCAAGCACATTGATTTATTATGACTTTTTATTTAAAAAAATATATTGATTCATTTCTGTTGAAATATGCATTTTTCTGTCTTGAATTTTTTATCTTACTCGGTGTAGCCATCCGAATAAAAAATAAATGCAGTATAATAAACAAAGTAAAATTCTAATTTTATTTTTGCAAATATATAATTAGTGTGTGGAAATCATTATAAAAGCAAACAAAATGCCACCAGTGTCATAGATTAAATCTGTATTCAGATAGACTAATGTCATAGATTAAATCTGTATTCAGATAAACCACCATATACATAATTTGTTGGAACATTGTCCTTCTGATACAATGAACTAGAACAATTATAAAGATGATATGTAGCTGACAAAATAAATAATTTAACCTAAATTAACTCTTAAATCAAAATTTACACTGCTAGCATTTAAATAGAAGTTTTATATAGGGCCATTTTATATTTACTTTTAAAAATATCCAGTGTTTTATTGAGAGCTTTCAAGAGCCAGATTTGGCCCAGGGTTAGAGATTCTTCATTCCTGGTTTAATTGAAAAAAATCTAAAGATGTCAGCATCTTATAGACAGGCAGCAAATATCAGTCATTTTTAATCTTTTATTCTCCAAAAAAACATTTATTTTAAGGTGTTCTTTTCTTCTTGATGATGCTTCACATGAAAATCATCAATAACATTATCATTTATCAAAGGTAACACAATATTAGAATTTTTTCAAATATATCAATAATTATAAAATAAGTATCAGATTTTAAAACAGAATTTGATAGCTTTATCACAAATTCATCTTGATTTATTTAAATTTGAAAAAAAATTAAAATGCATTTGTTCATTTTCTGAAAGATTTTACATTAACTTAATTGATATCATTTATGGTATGTTGTTTTTATTACAAGTCAGTTTCTAAATATTTTTTAAAAAAATTTAAATATTATTTATAAAATCAAATTAAAGAGAAATCAAATCTAATTTATTGAGTTTTAGTATAAAATAAAGATATTACATGAAAGTGAAAGGTTGAACTTTTTCAAAAACTCTCACTAGGTGGAACAATAAAAAATATTAGAATTTTAAAAAATTTGTTTCATATTTTAAATGTCACTAATTTAATTACTCTCTTACATATTTGAAATAAAATAAGAAATTACTTATGTTTACATTATTTATTTTAAATAGACTCCACATTAGTATATCTTTATAAAGTGATAGTGTAAATTGCAAAAATTATTACCCCGTTAATATAAACTCAAAAATAAACAATTGGATGTGCATATTTTTATCTTCTGAAAGAGTGAATGGATAATGACCAGAATGCAAGATAATTTATTAAATTTAATAAAAGTGGCAGCAAAATAATTTCATTAATGTCTATGTTTATTAATATAACCCTAAACCCTGAAAAACTAAAATATTATGCTGCTTAGCATATTTATTTACATTTTCAAAGGTATTTGAACTACATACATGGTTAAAATATATAAATATTTTGATTTGCTTTTCAATAAACCAAGAATTAATTTATTTCTTCAGACTATATTATTTTCTATTGCTATAATTTTAACTATACAATTCTTTAAAACCCTTAGCAATTATTACATATAACAATATAGATTATTGCATTTAATTATAAAAATTATTCACTTAATATTTTCATTTATATATGTTATTTGGACTAGCAGAAATATTAGATTGCACTAAGTTGAAATGTGTTACCATATAACAACATATGCAAAACACTTGTTATACTTATTACAAATATCTATTTTTATTAGTAATGAATAAGTTAATTTTATATTTTAGTTGCACTTTTAATTTTAAAAAATAAAATGCAAAAATGATTAAAACTATTTTGTAATTATAACCCCATTATGTTTAATAAAAAGTAGTGATTTATAATAGCAATGATGAAACATTTATTCAAAATAACAATGAATTTATTGTTATTTATAGTCAAGTTTATTTATTTTATAAATAAAAAATAATAATGATCCAAAAATATTTTTTAAAGAAGTCACTAAACTTTCTTGATTTAACAAATCATTAAGCTCTAATTTTTGAAGCAAATATATGGATCCTATATATATAATGAGCTTGCAAATAGCTCTTAACAAGCTTTTCAGAATATTCCCAATCTCAGATCGGTTTCTGCTAGTATCTTCCTCAATGTAGTTCTTGAGTATCCTAGCATCTCATTGAGGAAGCCACTAGCAGAAACCGGTCTGAGGTTGGGGATATTCTGAAAAGCTTGTTAAGAGCTATTTGCAAGCTCATTATATAACATTTGTAATACAAGCTTGATAAATTAGGGCATGCAACATATTTCTTTGTAATATATTCAATTCTACTTTTTCATAAAATAAATAACTTATTCTGTTGTTTAGGTTTTAGATCAATTTTATTAAAAACAAATGTTCATATAATGAAAATAATTTTAAAAAATAAATTGATTACTTTGCAAATAAAAAAAATTAACAATAATAAATACAAGAATTTCAAATCAACTTTCTGCCAAAAAAAATAAATAAATAAATGAAAATATCTATTCTTAATCAAATATTTTGTTTTATATAAATTTTATTAGAATAATAAACCCATAAAATAAACATAATCTTAAAAATATGATCAGTAAAAAAAACATTAATAAAATTACTAACAAAAAGCAAGCTGATGACAAATAAATTTTCAGTAGATAATTTTTTTCTAAAAATTAAATATATTCCAATAAGCAAAAATTTTACAAAAAAAAAAAAAAGAAAGTTGTAAAAACAAATAAAACGACATTTATTTATTTGTTCAAATTGTGTAAATGAAATCACTTAAGACGTATCAACATAAAAGTATATTTTCTTCAAATAAAAGTTTTAGATCTTTTTTCTAATTGCTAGATATAATAATTGCAATAAAAATCAGTCTATTAAATAGATGTGATATGTTGAACTATTTCCATCATCTATGAGTGAATGTTGAATGTATAGAAAATTTTAAACTTTATTTAAACTTTCCAAATACAAACAACTTGTTAGTAATAACATACAAATAGACAATACAGGTTAGTCTATTAAATAGTTTTAAATGATGAGTACCAAAAAATTACATTTTCATTTAAAGCTTTTACATCATCAAACATATTTTGGCCAATAAACGTACACAGTACACATTTGACCAATAAAATTTATATTTAAAAAATCACTTAAAGGAAATAATGAAAGAGATTGCGTTTTTATTGACTTGGAAGCACTGGTTTAGACCTTAGAAAATATCAGTAATTGCTTGAATTATGTAATTATATCGTATTTTGGAAGACTCACTTTTTTTGTATAAAAAATATTTTTTAAAAACATGAAATTAATTACTTATATTTTTTAAATAGTAATAATATTGCTTATTTGCACTTAATTTTTCATTTTTATAAATTATATAGCAGAATTATCTATCTATTTGGGAAACAAACTATTTTTGTAATTTTGTGTTATTCTTATTTGTAAATTTTTAATATATGAAAAATTATAAAATTATGAAATTCAAAAGTATTATATATAAAATGTTTTCATTCAACTATTAGAAAGTATTTTAGGCCTATATCCAATTTATCTTATGCAATAATGTCTGTTAATAGGTTTTTAATTGCCCTTAGGATAGAGCAAAACAAGAATGGTAAATCACTGCTCATTAAAACATAAGCTTATTGAGTAGTGCATTTACTTACACTATTTATTTACTATATAGGATATATGAGCACAGGCTTTCACACGACCCACCACTCTATCTTATAACACTGATACACTTGAACCTATATATATCGAAAAGATAAATAATCATCAATATTCGCATTTCATGCTAAACCAGAAATCATCCGGTGGTCCAGATTATCATCTCTTCACGAAAACTATTGAAAAATTCTTAGTCATACAATAGAATGTTAAAAGCTATTTTTGTCATTTATCTACAAATTACTGTTTATTAATGTATTTTGAAAAAGTGATCAAAAATATTACCTATATTATTTTTTACCTAAAAACAAATTTTTACCAATAAAAAAAAAAAGTAAAAATAATTACGTCTAAGATGCTAATATAAAATCCAGTTCTGCGTTTATAGACTTAAATGCTTGAATAATAGAACTAACTTAATATTTGAAACTTAGAAATCAAAATTATATTTGAGCATTTTGTGCGTGTGTGTTTAATTGTTCAGAAGATTGTGCGATATTTAAGAATATAAGTGAAACATTGAACATAACTATTTCATTCAATTGATCAAATTAGGTTTTGTTTTTTTTTAACTTTACTCAGCAAAAAATTTTCTATGATCCATAGCGAATAATAATATTTAAAATAAATTACGAACGATTTGTAAAAGATTTGATGTTTTATTCGTAATGAATATACGCTTATAATGTTGAGTTTGAATCCCGACTGGAAAATTTTCAAAAATTGAAGTTTTTTTCAGTTTTCAATCAGCCTTAGCATCTTTTTCTTTCTTTACGTAAGTACAAACATCCAATAATGAACAGTATGTTGATAACTATTTTTTCATAACTAGAGCATAAAACAATATGAAAAATAGCTAATATTATTATGGAAAAGTCTAATAAATAATGCCCTTTTTCTTTATTATTCTTCAATGAGAAGAAGCTGATGCAAATGCTTTTTCTATGCTGTATGATATTTAAATGCTTTTTATCTTTTCCTAAGAGTAATAGTTATTGTAACACAAAGGCGAATTAACTTGTAAAAAATTAGCTGAAATTTAAATCATTACATTAGAGAAATTAAATATCAAAAAGACAAATTTAGAAAAAGAATTGAAAATACAATCCTCTTTATTTGTGTAAAAATAATTCTGATTGTTAATTATATGTTTATATTGCTCAGAAAATAATAACAATATGTCAAAAATACTTGTGATATTAATGAACAAATTTATAAAAATATGATTAACTATATGGTATGTACAAACTTCATTCCTAGAAACTGCTGTTTTATTTGCACTTACAATAACATTTATGTGACGATCATTGAATTTTTTACACAACAGTAATTATATGAAAGGTATCCATATCATTTGTTTTCTGCAAATGTTTATATATGTACACGAAGGACACTATTATTCATGCAATGATAGATGTAATTCAATTAAAATATCAGTATGATTTAATACAAAGACCATATATGTGTGATGGTAATCTGGACCAACTGATGATTGCTGGTTTAGCATGAAATATGTATATTGGTGATTATTTATCTTTTCAACATATGTGTGTTCAAGTGTACCAGTGTTATGAGATAGTGTGGAGAGTGGTGGGTCGTGTGAAAGTCTGTGTTCATATGCCCTATATATTACATATATAAACACAGGTATATAATAAGCCTGTGTGTTTCAGTTATAAAGACCAATAACTGTGAATGTATATGAATCCAAAACACATGTTTACACCTTTTACCCTGAAAATTCACTTTAATACACATATAATTTTCAATTTTAACAATATAATTGAGGATTATCAAATCTCTTTCATCTTCTATTTTTGCTAGACTACCAAGCAAATTAAAAATACTTGCAGCTTTAGATATATAGAGAAATAGTCAATCTAGCATATATTTTAGACAAAATACATATCGATTACACCAAATACAAGCAGGGCCTTTTTTCTCATGTGTCATAGCATCAGCCAGGAAGCAAACACGCTAATCTGAGGCAACTGCTTGTAAGGCAGCCATGCTGACCTCTCGACCACGGCCTTTTTTATATAGAGTTTTAAATAGATTGACAATTATGTATAAATATAACATGTGAAAACAGAGTTTATAGAATTTTTAATAGAATTATTTGAGCTAAATATACTTCCTGCTACTCTTGTGCATCATATTCATAGTTATTCTGTTGGAAAGACCCATTTTTTTCTTAATTTGAATACTATTCGATCTTTGGTTTATTACGTATTGCGTAATGAACCATGCCTCTTTAATTTTATATTTCCTGTCATTTCTTTTTTCTCATATTATTTTGATAATACTTGGATCAAAATTGTGTCCATGTTCTTTTTCATGGTTGTAAAAGGTTGATGTATTGGTAGAATTGGACTTTGCCATTTCCTTTTTATACATTAATGTGTGTTGTGTTATTCTTGCTTTTGCTTCCCTATAGTATGTATATAGATAGTTTATATATATATATATATATATATATATACTATATATATATATCTATATATATATATATATATATATAAAGAAATAGTAAATCAGAATTTAAAAGTGTTCATTAAATTGTAGATACAATAAACACCTCCATACTTCCCCATTCTTTTTAAATTCATATAAATAAAGATATAATAAAAGACAAATGACCCACAAGATGCATTTTGTGCTGAACCAGCACTCATCAGTTGGCCCAGGTCACTATCTCTCATATATATCTTTATTATATGCAAAGTATTTATCTAGAGTAAATTGTTACATTTTCATTTACCATTGTCAAACTCCCTCCACTCACAACTTTGATGCCATCCATTTCAGATAAATACACTAATGATTATTACTAATCATTTTCGAAACTAGAGATTATCTCTATCACAGATATAAACTTTAAACCTCAGTTAAAGATTAATATATCTGATTTTTTTAAATTTACACACACGGAGTTATTCACCTTTCTTAAATTGTTAGTACAAAATATAACTTTGCGTCATATTCTACTGAAAAAAAAAATATTTTCTGTTGATTTGAATGCTATTTAGTTTATTACACATTAATTTTTTGTAATGAATCATGCCTCTTTAATATTTCGTTCTTCGCACATTTACACTTTACTTCACTGGCAGCTCCCTTTTCAAGTCAAATTGTGTTAAAACAATGTGCGGAGCTAAACAATCGAAAACGAAAAATCAGAGCTGTGGTTCATTACAAAAAATAAATATGTAATGAACCAGAGAACAGATAGAATTCAAATTAGGAGAACATTTTTTTTTTCAGCAGAATAATCATGAATATGACGTGAAAGCAATGTAAGTATACTTGGTGCTAATAATTTAATAAACATATTTAAGTATTTCTTTTTATATTAGTATTAATATGGCAGAGTATCAATATATATATATATATAGAAAGAGAGAGAGAGAGAGGTTGCTACTATTACTAGTAATTTTGCATTTGCTTGCTGGTTTAGCAATAATAAAAGTTGAGAAAGTGATTTGGTAGCTTTTTATTGGTTGTCAATACCAGAAATTATATAATATAGAAAAAATAATGTTCTTATGAGATTATATATATATATATTTTATCTATTTTTCTTATATGCTTTAGAAATGAGTGATGGAATGGGTTAAGAACTCGAGTTTAAGTAAATTTTAAAAGGTGTATACAAAGAAAATTATATAATGTTATGTATGTCTTATTCTGTTGAAAAATAAAATAGATGTGTCAAAAGTGTATTTACAGAGAGAGCAGTTAGTCTAACTTCTGTGCTGATAAATGATTGAAAATGAATGATGTTCTGATCAAAAAAACTTTAATATATATATATATTGTAACGATCCGGATATCTGCGACTTAACGTAAACTGCACTACGGGGCGCCATCTAGGCGTTTGAACCTATTTGCCTATTTCCAGATCTACCAACTTATGAGCAACAATTCCAATGATACTGATCTAATTTATCTCTACCCCGCCGGCATCACAAAGTCGTGACACAAAAAGACTCTTATTCGAACTTGGTTCATGTCTAGGATATTATAATTAGCGATTTTCAATCATCTAGTAAGTGAAACCTTGTTATATTACATCAAAATTATTTCTATTCAATGAATGAAACAATGACTTAGATATTTAGAAAGATATAACATTTATTAAATCAACTTGGAATATATATGATTGCAAACGTTATTGGTGTTACAATGTAAATAAAATGGGTGTTTATCTCCCTTGGACAACATTAACCTCTCTTACAATACTATACAATGAACATATTTAATCATCAATAACAAATAATTCATGGCTTTATTCTATTGCGGCTATTTATATGTCAATAATTTATCGATGGACTGTGATACATAAGATTTTTAATAATAGCGCTAGACTACAGTTACATAAAGTTCTTTGAATCCACCATTAGTAAAACAATAGCACTCGTACCAATACGTAATGGATGATAAGGGTAATTTTATTTAATTAATATTTGCATTTGCTATATAAGAACGTGTGTGGGAAGCTAATTTGGGAAATAATAATAATGGCAGAAGTGTCGTATCTGAAAGTGTGAATGAAATATATATTAAAAAATGGCAATCCATTTAGTATAATCGTAACAGTACGGTTTAGGAGAATTAATAGGCTTTTAAAAAGAACAAAATATGGGAGAGCGGTACGTGTATGATGGCAATGGAACGATCTATTCTAAGATCTAAGAAGATGCTTCAATTCACCGTTAAGGAAAGCGACTCTCTGCAAACGTCGGCAGGGTCGGGTCATAAACAACGAAGAAGGCGCTTTATTGAATTGCCATAGGCTGGACTTTTGCCAGAGCGAACCCTATGCAATAATATCACGTGCTGAAGAATTCCAAAGAGGTTTGCCAAACCTTGTCCTTGGTATTGGAAGTAAAAATGAATGAAGCAGAAAGGTATATATATAACGAAAGGCCGGTATACACGTAACGCTTGCATTAATATAAATATATTGATATTTAACTAAGTAATAAAGAATTATCGCCTATTTTTATTAATAAAAACCCCTCGTACCGGTATGATTTGATTTCTACGTGGATATGGAAGAATTACATTTAAGGCCACTATAATATAGCTCAGAGAACTAAAGGATCCCCCCCTTATGTATTACTTTAAACTACACATAAACTTTCCACAACGGATAAATAATATAAATCTTTGGTTTTGAATGCTTTTATAAATAAATACTTTTCATATTATTAAATATATATAAAGTCGGTGGTGGCTATTGATTTCAAGAAAGTAATATTAATTTAATTCATATAAATCTAATTGCAGATTTTAGAAGTTAGCGCTATTATTTAATTAACCAAAAAAAACATTTCTACGAAAATAGATTTTTACTTAGTTTTTCTAAAATAACACTGGACAGTAATTATCAAATTCTGATTTTAATTCCCCAGACTGGCAGAGCACCCGCTATACTAAGAATAACAAGTTTTTTAAAATATACTAGATTAATTACCCTCTAAAAGTAAGGAGGGTTTTCTTTTATTAAAAGAGATAGCGTAAGCATTTGCGATTCTGGGGGGAAATTATCGACATATAATTTAGTATCTGAAAGTATAAAATATAATAATGAAAATAAAGTATTGCCGCTTAGACGTGAAATTAAGAATTAACAATTATTCATGAGAGGTTTAATGTGGGAGAGATTACAGCTAAGTTATATAGAGAGAGAACGAGTTACAATTAACAAAAAGGTAAGAATTTTACAAATTGATTCATAACTAATATTAAATTTTACAAATAAAAGCTTTACAAAATGTTTAAAGAAATAGATAGGTGAGAGTTAAAATTATTCACGCTAACTTTAAGAGTCTAGCAGCATTTGAAATTGTTACCTCTGTACAAACTTGGCTGTTCTTTTGATGATTTCGGATTCCCTCGGAGAACTAGATCTAGTTTGTTAAGCAGTTATTCAGGCAGGTAGTAATTTTATGATTTAATGAACAGGCATATCAGTATAGTCTATGAGTATCGGGATCCAGGGCACAGATTTCAGGGAAAGCCATCTCGAATGGCGAGAAAGGCGATTTAGATTTACTCAGTACACATTGAAAATAACCAACGCAAATTTTCTTGGTCTGCTATCATTGACTGTCTTACTTACTCTCCCCTAATATAACTTACGATGTGACAGATATGTGTTAGTGCGGAAGTGAAGGAGAAGGGATTGAAAAAGACTCACGTTCAATCCCTTCAGTTGTTATAAAAATGGGAAAATGAAACATCGCTTTTCTTATATTCAGAGGACCACAGGACCATCGGGAAATTTAACGCTGGATTTCAAACGGCAAGCAACTGTTAAAGATGAACATTTCTAAAACCGTAAGAACTTTATAAAATATAACGAACAATATTAATTTGAAAACACTAAGAACTTTAAATTTTAAACTTTCCTAGTAATTTAATTGTTACAAATAGTTTCCTATCTGACTAAAGTAGTTAAAATGTTATTTGATGTATTTTTTTATTTATTTGTGTAAAATCATTTCCATTTATTTAATTTTGTTCTTTAAGTTTATTTATGATTTCTGTTTTCCGATAAATTAAAATATATCAATGTTAAACTTAAGTCGGGCGTGAATGGCTGTATAGATTTGTAAAGTTATATTAGGGAGGGTAATCTTAGGTTATTTGTTTCGTGGTTAAATTGGGTCAATGGATTGGATATATTGGTGTGATTAGTAGATGTAATATTGATTCGCTACGGGCAGAATCGCTTCATACCCACACTTCGTTTGCCTATGGAAGGAATTATAAGTCGGATACCGCAGTTCTTTCTATGGAGTTTTTTGTTTTATTGCTCTTCTTTGCAGATAGATGTAATATTCCTATCTCATAAGAGGCAATTTCTTCCCTTAACCTTTTGTGCTGCCGTATGTTATTACATTGAATACATCGATATATCAGATGAATTGATGCCAGTTTGACTACTGAATTTTAGTCTAAGGTTAAATAGGGATAGAATGTTTATTTTCAAAGCAAATTTATCTGGTCTATTCATGCTCGACCCTAAATAAAAATGCATTAAATTTAAGTTGTTTATAGACGCTTGCATGGATTGTTTATCGGTTAACTATATTTGCGTTTTCATATTTGATCAAAATATATAGACATTCGATAAATAATGATACCTTATGGTGAGTATCTAAAATGTATTTATTCGGAGGTCTTTTAAGTCATTGGTGACAATGCAAGTATCGTATGGTGAATACTACTGGGTTACTTATAATTTTCCCTCTGCAATTGCCAGTATCAATGATTTTATATTTTGATCGTTTATGTTTACTGTGAAATGTTTTTAACCGTGTAATCTATGTAACCGATCTATAGCAACATATTAAAACAAGCTTTTATAATCCCATCTGTGCGAACTTAATTAAAATGTAAAATTAGAATATAATAGTAATTAAATGTAAATTAAAGTCAAGAATCAAAGTTAAAAATAATGTTAAAATGTAAAACTAATACTAAAATAATTTTAAATCTTATATATATGTGCATAAATAAATGTTTGTAGGATTAATTACTGGCAGTGGCTTATTTTATTTATTTTTTAATGTTGACATCTAATTAGATAAGATATTATATTATTTAATCTCTGCTGTTCCACTGGGCTAGTGACATGGGCTAACGACCGGAATCAAAAAAAAAAAAAAATTATTTTTTTTTTTGACTTACGTATCTGCCTACTTTATAAATTTTTCTAGGTTCAAACGCCTAGATGGCGCCCCGTAGTGCAGTTTACGTTAAGTCGCAGATATCCGGATCGTTACAATATATATATATATAATACAATTTAAAAATTACAGACATTATAATATTAACAAAAATAATTAAATAAATAAATAAAATAATATTATTATTTATTAACACCAAAGCAATAAATTGAAAAAAAGAGGGAAAATATATATGCATACATATAACCACATGATTAAGAGCAAGTATTATCTTGTCAAATGTTATTTTAATTTTAGTTTACTGAACATGATTCCTTCCTAAAATATTATTTACAAAACATCTTTTGCTCATGAAACATTAATTTTAACATATATTATATATGTATAGCCATGTGTGTTTACTATATTAAAATCTAGGTGAATATGTATATGATCAGTTTTTAATGCTTTTAAATTTATGCTGATTTCTAAATCTATGTTACCATCACTTATAGTGAATTATTGGGTATCATTTTTTTCACTATAGCATAATATATATTTAATTCTTTTTTATGCATTGAATTGATGTTTAATGAAAACACTTTTTATATAATCCTGCAGCAAATTTATTAATTTTTCAGTCTTTTCTGGATACTTGTTGTATACTGTACTTAAAACTTTAATCATTTAGGTATGATTAACGTAAATTGCTATTTATTTTTTTTTGCTATTTCATGAACTGATAATATATTTATAATAAATATTTAACAACTTTAGTTTCATCACCAAGTTAATTATTTAAATTTTAATTATATAAAATAAGGATTTCACAGGTTCTGTAGAAATGTTATTACAATTAATTTTGTTTTTGATGATATTTTAACATGTTAAAGTGATAATTCATAACAGCAACATTATAATTGCAAATATTATCATGATCATAATATATGGCTATGAAAGTGACTGAGATTAAATGAATGAAAGCATAAAATTATAACAAAGTTGACTAAAAGATGATTCACATCAATATTTATTTAGGCAAGTACCTTTAAAATTTATGAATTCAACTTTCAAATTTCTATTTTTAATAAATGCTTTTATTTAAATTACAATCTTTGTTGGATGGTTTATTTGTTTTTCTGATAAATATTTTGAAATTGAAATTTAATATGTTTATATCAATATAATTTCTTCAAATTTTATGTATTTTTTATAAATCACTGGCAATGCAATATGACACAAAAATGGTTTTGGACAACTATCTAGTTTCTTAAATCCAAAGAACTTGCTGGATGAATTTTTTTTCAAATACACTCACATCACTTCAATAAGTTTTCAGTAATACAAACAGATGATGATATGTTTTTGAAATAAATTATATTAGAAAGTATTTAGTAGTCATTTAAAATTAAATAAAATATTTAAAATTACACATATTAAATAAAGATCATTTACAATAAATATTTATAATTCTATAATAATTTTTACCCTGTTTTTGTTACTAAAAATGTTTTAATATTTTTTTAATTATTATAATAAACATTTTATTAGTTGGAAAACCCAAAAATGTCACTTTTGTTAAAAATGAACTTTTACAATCAATGATTTATATTCATTTTAATTTTAACTGAATGCTAAAATACTTTTTAATGTAATCTTTTTTTAATATATACCATCCACTTCTTTTGATTGTAAAAGTTGATTTTTTTAAATGCTCTTTATATAATATGTATGATTTTACTTTCAAACATTAGGAACAATTGCAAAAATAAAAATGATAAAAAATTAAAAATAATAGAAATAAAAAAAATATTTATAAAGAATGCTTTTATTTACTGTTAATGTGGATTTAAAAGCCAGATAATACTTATTTCTTCAATAGCAATTGTTTTTTTTAATATTTAATTTTAAACAAAAATGTTGGATATCCAGAAATTAATTAAATCAATACCTAATTTCTATAACAAGTGATTGACTTAATTTATTTCTGATCTTCAATATTTTTATTCGAAATTAAATATAAAAACCCCAATTGCAGTTGAAGAAACAATTATTTTAAGTGCAAATTAAATAGAGATGTTCATAATAAACATTTTTGTATCTATTATTTATTTATTAGTTTAAACTACAGATTGATAAAATTTATGGGTTTTAGAGCACATTTTTAATTCTTACTGGGTAATATTTTTAATCATTATAATGTTACTTTTAAGAGCAGAGAGATGTTTTAGATTGTGACTCATGAGTTACTGATTCTCATAATTCAAGAAATTTACATCATTGGTTGATTGAAGAACAATGCAATAAGTCTTAATATTTGTTATGTTGGAATTTCAGGTTATAATGTGCTTGATTACGTTATATAATATATTTTACCTATTACTTCCATTATTTAATCACACTTTAAATTAAGCATTTTTATTTTATTCTTTATTAATAAATTGTGAAATATTTTTAATTTTTAAAAAATTTAGTTTAGTAATTTTTTATACTAACTTAGATTTATATTTTATACAATGTATTTGTTTAAAGTAAATTCAAAATTTAATTTAATTTATAACTTTATTTACATTTTATCTTGTAATTTTCAATGGATATCTCATTCACTTCACTGTCTTTATTTTTATATCATAAAGCCTTTGAATATGCAAATGCTTATTGAATTTGGTGTTTTCCTAAAAGTTTGTGATAGTCATATTTTAGTTATCTTTATATGGATTATTATTTTCATTATCTAATATTAAATATAGAATGTGTTTGAAAAAATATTTTTAAATTGATTTAAATTTTTCAATTACATTCAGTTGTTAGTATTAGCACACAAGTTAGTATATGCATCATGTTCGAATGACATTATTCTCTTCTTTTCTTCAAAGGTTGCTGGCCTGACTAATAATAGTACTAGTATGGATATCAAACCTGGATCTATGATTTTTTAATATTGAATTTTAAGATAATACTCTAACCAATGGACATTTTTTCTAAAAACATTAATTATTTAATGAAAATAGTCCAATTTGTAAGTACAACTTTTCAATTTATTACCAATTGTTTCATAAACATACTTTAATTTTTTTTAATATTCTTTTTTATATTTTTTCAATTTTATTTTCTTAACACCATATATATATATATATAATAAATAAAGTTTGATATCTGTATTCGTTTCACAATATATGTAATATACAAATCAATATATATATATCAAAATACAGTACAATTTATATAAATTATATTCTTTTAGAAGTACTTTCGACTATACACTTTGTAGTCTTTATCAACTATATAACATTGAATAATCAAAACGAGACAGCCCTTAACAATACCCATAGTTCAATTCAGATTTCCCACAATTCTGTTATCTTAACATTTGATGACTGGCGATTCATTAAAATTTGACGATTTCTTGAAATCAACATAGCCTCTTTTATTTTACGTTTATTATGACAACGTTCAATTTGAATAATTTTCATATTTTTATAATCAAATTTAAATCCATATTGACAAGATTTATTATGATCAAATATAATAGATGATGAAGGTTTATTTACATCTGTTCCATATTGATTCTCTTTTTGAATTCTATTATATAAAAGCATATGTTCTTTTATTCTCTTCTCAAATGTACACTTAGATTCACCAATGTATTGTACACCGCATCCACATATCAATCTATATATAATAGAATTTTGATTAAACTTTGAATTTTGAATTTTAGAATTATTAAGCAATCTATTTATGTTATTTGTAGAGAAAAAAGCAATATGACACAAACCATTATAAATTTTCCTAATAAACTTGACCTGCTCATCTGATATAAATGGCATTGAAATTAAAAATGTACATTTATTTGTTAATGACTTGTTGAAAATTGGTTATTATAAAAATGCTATTGCTAATATTATTAAAGGATTTAAAAGAAATCAACACTATAATAAAATTAAAAATAAAAATATCAAAATGAAATGGATTTCAATGCCATTTATATCAGATGAGCAGGTCAAGTTTATTAGGAAAATTTATAATGGTTTGTGTCATATTGCTTTTTTCTCTACAAATAATGTAAATAGATTGCTTAATAATTCTAAAATTCAAAATTCAAAGTTTAATCAAAATTCTATTATATATAGATTGATATGTGGATGCGGCGTACAATACATTGGTGAATCTAAGTGTACATTTGAGAAGAGAATAAAAGAACATATGCTTTTATATAATAGAATTCAAAAAGAGAATCAATATGGAACAGATGTAAATAAACCTTCATCATCTGTTATATTTGATCATAATAAATCTTAGCAATATGGATTTAAATTTGATTATAAAAATATGAAAATTATTCAAATTGAACGTTGTCATAATAAATGTAAAATAAAAGAGGCTATGTTGATTTCAAGAAATCGTCAAATTTTAATGAATCACCAGTCATCAAATGTTAAGATAACAGAATTGTGGGAAATCTGAATTGAACTATGGGTATTGTTAAGGGTTGTCTCGTTTTGATTATTCAACGTTATATAGTTGATAAAGACTACAAAGTGTATAGTCGAAAGTACTTCTAAAAGAATATAATTTATATAAATTGTACTGTATTTTGATATATATATATATTGATTTGTATATTACATATATATATATATATATATATATATATATGTAATATATATATATATATATATATATATATAGCTCATTTAAAACTTTATTAAAAAATATTATCATTATTTGTATTACCTTATTTAAAATATACCTATGTATAAAAAACACAAAAATTGAATTATTACTTCCTAGTTAATTTTATACATGTCAATTATGTATAGTTTGTTTAAAAATTCAGAATTAATATTTTTTGATTACGGGGGGTTATTTAAACTTCAACGAATATAAAAATCTTAATTTATTACAATCCAAGTTCCAGCAGCTGTCTTCTCTACATTAATAGATTCAAGTAAAGTAAATGGTGGAATTTGTCTTTTATTTATAGAAGTCACTGTGTCAGCAAATTGAAGATTTATGATGTATATACGCTTGAGCTATTATTATGTAATTTACATTTATAAATCACCAAGAAATATTTGCTGATTGCAAATATTTCTAGATAAGTGGCCTTACCTTATATCGAGAAGGTAATTAATTGTAGCAGTTATCAGAAAGATATAAAAAGAGTACCTAATACATACATCAGACCATTCGAGTGCATCTCCAGTTGACTTTACAGTTCAATTCTGGTGCAGGAGAGATCTAGTGTCAGTGTTTCAGTTAATGTCCAGCAATCAGTGGAAATGTAGTTCATGGGCATAACTGAATAGATCCACAGGGATTGGGAGATCATAACCTGAGGAAACCATCTGGATAGCAGCTAAATGAAGAATTGGGTTTCCAGCATTATTCAAGTGGAATTACTGGTAGACTGTTGCAGAAATGGAAGCTGTAAGGAGCTTATAGTCAGTTGCAGTGCTACACTAGTGTATTTGTGTGCAGCTAAACTAGACTGGGGCCAAGGTATGCATAAATCTAGCCCATTGTGAACCATTTTTGTAGCAGCCAGCCTGAAAGTACATTGTGGGAATTGAACATTGGTAAACTCTTGAGATTGTTTTGTTGCAGACTATTTGATATTCTGACTACTTAAAATTTTGTGAGTTTTTTTATGTATATATTCATTTTCTGGCTGTCCAGTCATAAGTACAAAATCAGGTTTATTGTCTTTGAAGGTTGCAAAAATGACTATTTATTAGTCTACTTTCAAAATCAATTGCATTCGCCTCTGTAAGGGAGTTTATTTAAATATTTAGAAATATAAAAATCTCATCCTATTGTAGTCTAAGTGTCAGATCTTTTGTTTATAATAAGATTCTAGACTATATTGAAAGATGAAATCCCTATTTTACTTGTAGAGGTTGCTTTGATAACAGATTTTATATTCATGATCTAAATAGGTTTTTGCTGTTACCATGTGAAATATGGTAATTAGATATTTGCAAATATTTTATATTTATATTCCACAATGACATTGATTTTCATTTTACAAATAACATAAGTAAAAAAAAATTCAATGTATAGTCAGTATTTTATAAATGATAAAAAAAATTAACATATTACTTATTGATTTTTTTTTTTTTACATTTAAATATATATATATATTTTCTAGAATTACATTTTATAATCATTGTCATTATTGTATGCATAATGCATTCATCTGTGATGTGAAATAATAACTTTTTGAAAGCTTTCCTTAAACGAATAACAACTAGTTGAAGTATTATTAAACTTTATTGACTTTTACTGTCAGTTTCTGAGATAAATTATAAGTTAATAAAATTCAAATTGTAAATGAATATTATTTAAAATAAAATTTATTTTATCTTATTTTTTAAGAATAAATAAGTATGGCTAACTTTCAATTGGAGTTTACACCATATTTTCATTTTATATTTTGGAAAAAATAAATAAGATTTGTGTAGCAATGAATGTGATATTTTTCTCAATTTATGCGTAACAAACATTCTTTTAGCTCAAAAACTGATTTCAATGATAAAGTAAAACGTTAAATATTCTATAATATTTTTAAAATAGGTGCTAAAATTTCTTTAAAAATCAGTATCAATTGAGAAACGATTGATGTTAGTTGCTCACCCTGAAATTTTTTGTGTTAAATAAAAATAAAAGAATTTTAAAAATAAATGATGTGATTATTTTCATAAAAAATAAAATCTTGCATCTCTATTAGTAAAACTTTATAAAGCTTTTTTTAATGACATTTTTAGAGTATTGCTTCAAAATAAAATAAATAATATATAAATAAAAATTCAAAAAGAAAATATTTTTTAGTAATTAAATAAAAATAAATAGGTAAACAAATTAAAATTAATGAATTTGTTCATGTAAAAAATACAGCATACGCACATAATTAAATATTTGTATGCACAAAATTGGAACATCATAATATTTGTTCATGTAACATACTCCATTAATTAAATCAAAGAATTAATCCTAAAACTTCGAGATGATATTCCAAAAAAAATAGAGACATAAACAGATTGTCACTCTATTTTATATATGTAGTAGTTTTACACATGAAAATCATTTTTCAGTATACATCTTTACCCCACTTAGCGAGAGCAATTGGTCTCTCAAAACTCATCATTAAGCAAGAATATAATATACAGAATAAATATTTATAATGGCTGTCTATGGAGAAAAAATTGTAAAGTTACTTTAGCTGAAAAAGTACACTATAAGTTGGAAATATTACATTAAAAAAATAACTTATTGAGTACAGTTTATATAAAAATTTAAAGAATCCTTAACATGCATTACTTGATTGTGAAAACTGTGCTGTATTATGCAGGTATTCACTTAAAATGTGTATTAATGTGTGTATGATAACGCAATTTAAATCTACAGTAAAAAGAAAAAAAACATAGCTTAAAGTTACTTCCTGTAATCCATTTACAAATCATTGTTATCTAGTTTGGTTTCCAAGCTCAAATAATTTCTTGATTTTTTTATGGTCATATTAATTGTTATGAAGGCTAAATAAAATCTCTAAAAAAAATAATTAATATTGATTTAAAAAAATGTGTGTTTTCACTGTCCAAAAAGTACAGCAAAATAGTCTGAGAAAGTAAAACTAAACTAGCATTTAACATTTTTTTTTTTTTTTGTATTCTTTAGCAGAACTGTTTTTCATTAAGCTGAAAAAAAAATTCTATATTGAAATTTTATTTTTTTTAAAATTTGTATATGAAATTATTAATTTTTTTTTAATGTTTAATAACAAATCATTTGATGACTATAATGACTTCTTATTTATCATTAGTGGTAACAAGAACCAAATAAACATACAATACATTAAAAAACTTAATCACAGTCAACTTTAAAAATATTTCAGCATATTGAAAAAAAAATCTAATGCATTCTGAATTTGCATATTGTAATCAATATTTAGGGATTTTGTTACAGTGTGTATTGTGCTGATATATGTAGCTGTAGCAGCGTTTTTGGGCATGACATTTTATTAAGTTGGGTAATCATATGTTTGCAATGATTTAGCAATTTGTCAAATAGTGCAATACAGTTTGATCACACAGTTACAGGCTATTTAATTAAAAATTAAAGGCATTAATCTTATTTACCTTATTCGTATTGCATTTTCATCATACATAATTTATTATTAATTGCATAAAATTATCCTCACATTTTGTCCCAAAAATGCAATTCAAATATGATGAATAGCAGTTGTGATTTGATTGAAATTACCATTCATAAAGATTTTAATCCAAAATTGATTGTCTGAAATTTTAGCTAAAATTTATACTGTACACAATTTAATATTGACATTAACTAAAAATTATTTTTAATTTTATGCTGAATAAAATTTATATTTTTTCCTATGTTTTTTTACATATGCAATAATATCTCCATTGCTTTGGATATCTGAAATGAATTACGAGATGATTTAAAATCAAAGAAGCAGGAAATTATTTTTAATTTACATTTAGTAAGTTTTGATATTAACTGTATAAATCTGAAATCACTTAACCCTCTTAGCTCCGTATTTTTTTTCTACTGAAAACATTTTAGATTAGCAATAGTAGCACTTTTGATTTTCTAGAAAAAAAATAATTTAAAATTAATTAACTGAATGTGTTAGCTAATATATGTACATTGTTGTACATTTTTAATTTTATACTGAACTAATTTGCTATTTTTTACAATACTACGGTGATATACATTCATGTACTGAATGAATCTTTTTATTTTGCTGCTTTTGTAATCATTAACAATGAAAATCTTACTTTGAATATGTTATCAATGAAGTACTAATTGTCTTGTAAAAACATTGGATTAAATTAAATAAAATATTGTAATTCATTACTCATTGAATGCAGCACTATAATGTTGTGTTTTAGGAATAAATATGCACCATACAATTTCAGCAAGAAAGTCACAGCAGTACAGTATTTTGCTTTTAAATAAGATGACTTTAATAACTATTTTATATCATCATCAGTGTTACAAAATGGCTACCAAAATTGTTTTTATAACAATCAGTATAATGAATAATCAATTGTACATTAAAATAGTTGGTACAAATTGATCATGATTGCTATTGTCAATCCTCACAAAAAGACCAAGTGCTTAGAGGGATAAAGGTGTATATTAAGCTCATATATATGTATTAAATTAAATGTTTATATGGATTGTTATTATAATAATGATTAGAAATGAGGAGATAATATCCATTACATAGAGAGAAACTTTTAACTTTTTGTTGTTACTAAGAAATTATCAATTATTATTAATTAACAAGTCCTGAGGATAAGCAAGTTTTTTTCATAAACCTATAATAGCTCACTTGTTGGGAGGCTTTGAAGTAAAAGAGTCTAAATCCCCAACAAAAAAATTATTATAAGGTTATGAGAAAAACTTACTTAGTCTCATAAATTGTTAATTAATAGAAATTGATAATTTCTTACTAGTTTCTCTCTATTTAATTGATATTATCTTCTCATTTCTATAATTTCCCACAGCTCTACAGCAAGCTAATAGAATATCAAGAATATCCTGCCAAGACAATTATATAGTAATTGTATTAATAATTAAATAATCACATGAAAGTTTTAATTACTGTAGTGAATCATAATTGTTTATTTGTTTGTTTTCTCTTTAAATAAAATTACTTTTGCTCTTTGATTACATATTTAGTTACACTATATGGTTTACACTGTCATTCCAAACTAAAGATCTCAGGATTGAGTCTCAAATAAATAATAAAAAAGCTGTTAACTATGAATGGAACTCTTAATGCTCAATGTACCACTAGGATATTTCAACATGACTTTCCTATTTAATCAATCACTCAAAAACTAAAGAACTTGGATCAAAATTCAATTCTGATTCATTAGGTGTTGTACATCATATGACCTTCCAGAGTAAAATAAAAATATTTGATTATTTTATAATTTTAGAAGAGATTTAAACTCAGATTTTCAAGCTACGCAACTAATATGTATGACCACATACATGTGAAAAAGATAAACAACCTCCAATATACATATTTTGTGGTAATACAACACTCATCAGTTGGTCCAGATTATCATCTCCCACACATAAATACAAACAAGAGCTCAGTTTATATTAAGTTAGAAAATCTTCAATCTTTAATGGACAGGCTTCAATTTTTCTACCCTCCAAATTTTCAGCCATCCATATCATTAAAAATTTAGTGATGGAATGCTTAAAGTCTTTGTTGATACCAATATTATTGTCATACCCACGTTACTCATGTTGACTTTAAGACAATACACCCCTCATATATATAAGTCCATTTAAATACAGAGAATAGGGGTGAGCAGTACACAGGCTGAATGTGTAATATTTAATTCAAGTAAAATGGAATGGATAGGTGTAGAGAGCTTGAAACTCTAAATTCAAATCACTTCTAAATTACATTAAGTTCACTATAGTCTATATGCTTGTATTTAAATATTTATAGCTTTTAATAGATAAATCTTTTATTTATTTTAATTTAATGATTTTAACAAATTAATATTAATTTAATCTAAAATGTTTTGATAATTTATGTTAGTCTAATATATCTTATAGATGTAATATCAGTGTTTTATAATATATCACTGTATCAGATATTACAAAAAAAATGTCTAACTTTTTAAATAAATCTTCAATATACAATAAATATATTAAATTTATTAAGCACAAGCAGATGATATAATAGTAATGTGAAAGGCTAAAACCTTAAACAGATGCATGCTCGTATTTCTGGCTTGTGTTTTTGAATTGAGAGTTCCATGTTCAGTCATTATTACATCTGATTGGCTGTCATATAAGCATTTTTAAGGTACATCTAGTTAATGTTTTAGCCATTCATGTTATTAATATACAATAAACAAATTTATTTAGAAATATATACATTCCAACCAATGTTTGCTTACATTTTGTTATTTATTTTTTTGATAATAACCCGTACAGAATGGAGAAGGATGAAATGAATTTTGTATTTTAGCAGATTTAAATGCAGCTAGAGTATTTAAAAATGCTCAATAGCAAATACTGAACTTTATTTTTAAGAACATATTTGCTTCCTTCTTTAATCAACCATTTAATTAATATTATTTATAAACAAATTAATATACTCTAAGAGGTCATCAAATAAAACTTAAAATAGCTAATATCAGTCTAATCTATAAACAGGTATTTTTTCATCTACATAGCATAAAGTTCTGTAGTTATAATTCTCTCCATTGTTTCTTGTGAGGATTTTTTAGGTGAGCTAAAAATTTCTCCCTCAATGGCATGCACTAATTGATTTCATTTATAATCATGTTTCTTTCATTACAAGTTACTATACTGTCCTTTATCAGTGTCCTGTCCTTGAAATTATTTGAGAGTTAGGCTTTTTTTTTTTTTTGAGTAAGGATTTCTTCAAAATAGCTTAGATTTATCAGGGGATCCAAGTTAGACTTTAGACAGCTGGTGGGTTTTCTTTTCTCTTTTCTACTCAGTCATGGAAATTCAATGAAGTTTGAATAAAGCATCAATTTCAAGAAAAAGTGACTATATATACTTTTGATCTTTCGTTTATAACATCTTTGTTGATCTCTCTTATTTACAATACTTTTAATGACTTCAAATTTATTTTAATTACATGAAATTTTAAAACACATTATTTAATTGATTGATTTTCAAAATGCCATGGACAAAAATATTTATGGTAATAAGAGATAATCAAAAAAGCAAGTCATATATAAAGTGACATTACTTTTATAAGCTTGTATTTACAAAAATGTAATACAGAGAGCTACCAATAGCTCAAACAAGCTCTTAATTGATTAAGAGCTTATTTGAGGTGTTAAGAGATGTTGATAATAATTATTTACAAACAAGTGAACAGCTTATTTTTATTAAAAATATAAATTTTCTTTTTGTTTTACTGGACTAAAAACTTTTTTTTATTAAAATATCAAACAATTTTTCATTCAATTTTTATTAAAAGCATTGAATTTCTATTTATTTATTTATATTTTTATAAAAGTCTAATATATTTTTAAAATTGTAATATAAAGAGGAAGTTTCAAAAGTCAAAAAGTTAATTAATCACAAATTAAATTACAAATATTTTATTGTACAATTTTAATGTATATCTAGAATTATTATCTCTTTTCTGTACTATTGTAATGTTAACTATATAAATCTTTAGACATTTAACACAGAAATGGTAGACACATGTTTCTACATTTTAACTTTTATGCATGCCTAGCATGCTTTCGACATATTATATCATAATCATAGCTCTTTTGGATTTTTATTATAGATAGTTTTATGTATACTTGATAGATATTTTTGTATTTAATTATTTAATTTTATTATTTGTTATTCAAATATATTTAACTCTTCAGAGAGCCCATTTTTTAGAGAGGGAGATACTGGTGTCTTCTTTGTTTATAGCAAATTTATTCTTGGCTATTATCCAAACCTCCTTGATCTTTTGCTTTTTATCCTCCCTCTCTGTACAGATGATAATCACCCTGGACAGATTGAATTTATGACTTGATTTGTTAACATTGTGTGAATATAGAAGAATATTCACTATCTCTTTTGGTTCTGTTATATAAATAATTGTGCTGGGTCAGCCTTGTTGACAAATTTGCCCTCATCTCTCCATAATATGCCTATTTACAGTTGGCTTTGTTGCATAAAATAATTTTCAAAGGTTAATTATATTTTCGGACCAAAGGTTTTTGTTTGAATTCAGTAATAGTCACAACATTTTTGATGTTAAAACCAAATGTAATATTATGAGAGACCAGGGCAATTTGTCATCAAGGCTGACCCAGCACAATTATTTATATAATAGGTCAAAAAAATAATGAATATTCTTTTATATTCACAGAACATGAACAACAATCAGGCCATGAATTCAATCTGTCCAGGGAAGATGCCATCTGCTATAGAGAGGGAGGATAAGAAGGGCATATCAAGAGTGGATAATAGCCCATAAGAAATTTGCAATAAACAAAAAAGATACCAAAATTCCCTTTTCAAAAAAAGTTGGCTCTCTGAAGAACGTCAAATATATTTAAATAACAAACAATAAATTTAAATAATTAAATACAAAAATAGCTATTAAGTATACATAAAGACCATTTATAATATAATCCAAAAGAGCTATGATTATGATATAATATAGCGACAGCATTCTAATCATGTAAAAAAGTTAAAATATATAAACATGTCTACAGTTTCGGTGTTAAATGTCAGAATATTTATATTATTAACACATTAACCTTGTAAATAAAATATAGTATATCTATTACAATAAATATTAATAGAATGGGATTTTTATTAGAAAATATAAACTAGTAACTTAATAAATACACAAAAATTAAACATTTTTATGCATTAAATTAAATTAGGAGATTAAAATGTACATATAAACTTAACATAAAATCATATTTTATCCTACACTTCAATAAAAATTTTGTTTAATGATTTTAATTGTGAATTGGTGTATTTAGTTTATTATATTAATTAGTTTAGCTTTTGACATTTGATATTGTGTATATAATGTGTGTATTGATTAGCATTTTGATATAAAGCTTGTGCTAGTAGATGCAATACGCGCAATCGGGAATCAAATTTTGATTTATTTATTATTTAATGGGGGGGGGGGTGAACCATGGAAAAGAAAACGGTAAGAATTTTCATCATCTGCCCTTGAGTGATTAGTGAATATTATCTTTTGTTCGCTATTTTTCGGTGAAAGAATTCGAAAATGCTTCATTATGCAGCGAAAATCCCTTTTTTATATAATTCATATATTTATGTAGGTTTATTAAGAGCAAAATCCTGACTAAACCGTAATGCAGCCATAAAAAAAAAAGTTACATTGTGAGAAGCAAAATTTTGCTTTAAATTATGCATTTATAAGTGTGCGTATGTGTTATGTTAAGTGCAGAAAGCAAATTTATCAATGGTAAAAGTTTGCCAAATATCATTTATTTCCTTATAAACAAAATTTATATTACCATTTTGTATTTCAAATTAAAATTCTGATTTTTGATATAAGAATAGAAGTTAAAACAATTTTCAAAACTGTCACCGCAACTTCTCTGATATCTCTTCAGAGAGAATTGGGGGAATATGAGATCAATCATATAGCAAATGCTGATAACTTGAAACTTTTTTTTTTCTTTTTAACAAATTTATTTTAGAATAATGATTAGTATAAAGTATTTCTATTTACTACAGTCATGATTTGGGAAATGAATCTAGAACGGATAAAGGCCGATTTTTTTTCGGATCGCGGATTAATTGGTCCAGTGGCAACCTAGACAACAAAAGTCAGAACAAAGGTAACTCCTCTATCTATTTTTATTTAAATACTAAAACACTCAAGTTAATTTGCGTTGATAGATAAGCGTCGATCAACTGAGTTTAAAAGAAAAAATGCCGTCAAGCGTTGGTGATCGAGAGGTCAGCACGGCAGCCTTACAAGCAGTTGTCCCGGGTTAGCGGGTTCGCTTCCCGGCCGATGCTATGACACATGAGAAAAAAAAAGTACAAATGCCGCATCCGTCATCAAAGATAAATAAATTGTCATACTGAATCCATCGTTGCCTTTATTTTTTTTACCTTCTATATTAGAATACAATAGTGCATAAATAAGTAACTTAATAATAAAAAATGAAACGGTGTTTTTCTTTGGGAATAAGATTTAAATTTATAGCAGGAATAAATAACTAAATAGAAAACTTAGCATATAAATGTATTATCAATAATAAATACAGTAATAATATATTTTAATAGAACACAAAGTTATTATTTATAGTAACAATTTTTAAAATTGTTTAAAAGAAGCAACTTTTTAGAATTGTTGTTTTCTGTTCTTTCATTTATCTTTTTTTTTTAACGACAAAATCTTATTTCTTTATTGTCAATGAATAATCAGTATTTTCTAGTACAAATCATTTTCTGATTTTTTTTTTCATCCTCTAAACTAAATATACTTTATAGAATGATGAAAATAAATTTTAAAAAACCTTTTTATACGTAACAGAATAATCTTTTTGGACTTCTCCAACACTTTGAAAATAAAAAAAATAAAACTATCTGATAAAATGATTATAAAAACGAACAATGACAGTTTAATTATTATTAATTAAGTTACTATTTTTTCCTCGCTCTCTTTTATAATCATATTTATTCTTTACTTTGTTAAAGTCTTCAGAATAAAACAGCGGGCTGATATCTTATTAGAAACTGTGCAAACTTGTTTTTTTTTTTTTTTAAGTACAATAATTATACTTACCTACAACTGTGAGAAGCATATTATCTAATACCATCGACAGAAAAATAATAATTAAAAGCAATCTCCGGGAGCTTCTAGCCCTGTCTAGAAGACTCTGGAAATTTAAAATCATGTTTATGGATGAAAGGTCAGTCCAGTCTTATAGCCGAATTGTCACATTAAAACCAAATAGGAAATCAGGCATTCAGCTTCACAAAACTCGAAGAGGGTCATTTTTATCTGACCATCCAAAAGGAAGGGTCACTTTTATCTTACATCCTAATAATATTTCGCATCTGAAACAGAGTAAAGGGTATCAATAATTTTGTGACAAAGTTTGTAAGTAAAAATAAAGATTAAACTAATGAATAAATGCATCGCAAGGTATTAAGAATTTTCAAAAAGTATATAATTTTTGACACATTTTCAGAAGTGAATCTCGATTTTTTTTATTGTCAGACTTTATGCTTTAAGCTATGAAGATTAAATTTTTCCATTACCTTCTCATCAAAGCTTTTCATATTTGTTTTAAATAATACCATATAGGTATGATAATAATATATTCTACATCAGTAAATGTCTGATCGGTCTTATCTAAGTCTAACAGGCGTGCGCTCAACGAAAATCTTCTTACCTCGCGTCCCCTTACCGGCAACACACCTCGCCGGAGGCTTTACTTCGTTCGAACTCTTCGTAAAACAGTGATAAAAATTTAATATAAAAGTGTCTAATTGTAGCCATCCAATGAAAAGTGTCCATTTAAGCGGAAAAAGATAGGAGTAATAAAAGATAACATTCTTTTATTTAACGACACTGATCATTGGATGATTCAAAAGTGACGTTTATCAAGTTTTAGTTGATACTTAATGAACAGCAGAATTTGTTTTAAAAACTCGCAAAAGAAATAAAGCTTTAAATTTTAAATTATCTATATTTTTAATAACAGTTTTACGTTTATTATAAATTCACACTGAAAACTTATGTAAATAATGGTAATATATGTATGTGTGTACGTGAACTGCTAATTAAATACTAATAATGTAAAACTCTAAAAATACATTTGTTTAAGATTTATTTTTATCAAAAGTAAATTTTAAAGACTCAAAAATGTTCATATAATTCTGTTAATATTTATTTCGAAAATTAATTATGAAAAACTAATATTTTTTTTTCTTTTTAATGAGTAACAATAATATAACAAATATTGAAATGCTAAAATAAACCTGTATGATCGTATAAAATAAATTATGTTGAAGAAAGAGGTGATAAGAAATGGCAAATTATTTGGGATGATGATAGATATCTCTACCAGCTTTTAAATGAAAAACTTTGAAACATTTTTTTATGCAAATATTTGGTATAAACTACATTTTTACTTGAAAGTAGAATGGGTAAATAATAAAAAAATTATATGAACCCAATTATTATTTTTTAATTGGTTCTAGAAAAACTATTTTAGAATTGAGAGTCACTTAAGTAGCTATTACTGATTTCTTTTCTTATTTCAGTATAATTCTTCAAATGTAGATCCGTTTTCAAAAAACAGATACCTTAAAAAAGCAATTTCAAATACTTTTTTTTTTTGTTTTAAAAAAGTTTCAGAGCAGAAGTAATTAAAAGATAACATTGCAAGATATTAATAAATTGGTCTAAATGACGATATACTAGACGATTTACTGACCTGGTTAATAGGCTATAGTGTTCGACCTTAAGGTTTTATTGTTTTTTTTCATCAGTCATAAATATTTTAAAATATTCAATAGCTATGTGGATTTTTTTTAATGTATTGGCAAAAAATATGAGCAATTATAAGAGATAGTTATGAATTTAATTTACTTATATTCATTGCATTTTGCAAGGTAATTCTTTAAAAAAACAGTTGAATTTACTATTACTACTACTGATAATACTACTACTAACACCACTACTATCACTACTACTACAACTACTACCATCACTACTATTCCTAGTAATAGTACTACTACTGCTAGTACTATTATTACTGTTGTTGCTTCTACTACTACTACAGAGATATTTATGACTTTAATTTACTTACAATATATGCATCTTGCAAGGTAATTCTTTAACATTTTTTTAAAGTTTAATACTAGTATTATAAGTGTTACTAATACTACTACTATTGCTACTATTGCTATTACTACTAATAATAATTGAATAATTCAATTTATTATTTCATGCACATATCAACAACATTTAGCCAATTATAGATTGCACAATGAATTCATTAATATAAATTATCAAATACTAATAATAATAACAGCAGCAGCAACAACAACAACAACAACAACAACAATAATAATAATAATAATAATAATAATAATAATAATAATAATAATAATAATAATAATAATAATAATAATAATAATAATAACAATAATAATAATAATAATATCAACAACAACAACAACACAACCACACATACTGGAGCTATTGGAAACAAAAATAAACAGCAGCTCTCAAATTCATCCATCAAAATAGTTAGTCAGCCAATGTTTTTGTGCCTGCTCAAGGCAATCATCATCACCATCAGGTGGCATAGGCATAATTATATCCCACAACTGCCCTTTCAATTCTTTTAAAATTATATATATTGACTCTAATCTAATCATATTAACACTCCATCATAAAAATATCACACTTAACCTAGTGTTTGTATATATACCACCAGGCCCTGTCATCATCTCCAGAATAATAGCAACAATAAATTCAATGCTTACAGAAACACCAAATCCCATAATACTCCTGGGAGATTTCAACATGACCTACCAAACTTTTGTCACCAAATGGATCCATCAAATAACAATCCACCAAATGGATCCATCAAATAACAATCCCACTTATGAGTGCCGAAGGTTTTCTCCCATCAAATTCAATATCTTTTAATAACAATAGATATAAGTCACTTATTGATTTGAGTTTCTACTCACCAATGTTACATAATTATTTTAATCTTGAACTCTGTCCATCTAAATTCTCAGATCATGCTGCCCAGTTCATCACCCTCAACCTAACAAAAATACAAAATACAACAATAGCCCTCCAAAAGACTATGCGAATACTTCTTCCAGCACAAACAACTGAATTCTTATATTCAGAAACATATATAATGCTCCAAAAACTTCAAAACATGGCACTCGATCCAGTACAAAAGTATATAGCATTCACCAATATACTTTCTTTTAACATCAATCATATTACTTGCAATTCAACACCCCCCACCAGATTATTAGCTTTGGCAGATGAACTACATAAAAGAATAACCATTTCCAGACCAACTACAGATAATCAAACACAAATTAAAAAACTTACAGAAATGTACAACAATACACTAAAGCAATATGTAGCAATAAAAAAGAAAAAAAATATGCCTTACACAACATACTTGGACCAGAGCATACATACAGTGGGCATTGGGATACCCATCCACAGTCAGAGTGCCTATGGCCCTTGAAATAGATGGCTCTATAACAGCTGGACATGAACACTTTAAAAAAAACTGCAAAAACAGAGAGTGTACATACCAAATGAAGACATATTTTGAGAGCCTGAAACAAACACACCAATAACAACAATTGACAGTGTATTTCAACTTACAACAATAAGAAAACACATGCCACCCATGACCACAAGGAATTCCCAAATTTGTGTTCAAACATCTTAGTCACTTCACAGCAGAATACCTGTGCGATTTAGCCAATTACATATTCCAAAAAATTTACAACATACAAAGTCAATACCCAATTGCAATAGTTCCATTTAACAAAAAACCAACAGCAATATCATCTTTATCTAATCTATGACCAATTTCAATGGGACCTTTAGGAATAAAAATTCTTGAAAGAGTGATAAAGGAAAAAAATAGAACAACACATACTCCCTGTGTTATCATCAGCACAATATGCCAAAAAAGGATCATCCATTGGTCAAGGTGCCTTAATGTACAAAACAATTATCGAAGTAGTAAAAAAAAGAAAGAAATATGCACCAATTATAGTTCAACTAGACATTGAGGCAGCTTTTGACTCAGTGCCTATAGCCAAATTATTAGACGTGCTGAAAAAAACAACACCACCTCCATCTCTACTATATATAATAGCCAATCTGCTACTCAGCCATGAAATTCACATCACATTGAATGTGAAAAAATCACCAGCATTCAGACCGAGTCAATCCATCCCACAAGGATCCCCCTAAGTGCCTTGCTCTTTACAATATATATAAATCCTCTGTTAATAGAGATACGGAAAAAAATAAAAGGCATACAAATTCCAAACACTGCTTTAAATATATCATGCATAGCCTATATGGATGATGTAACCATTTTCCTCCTTTCTAAAAAGAATCTCCCCATATTACAAGAGATAATCAAGAATTATACCTCAAATTTTAATTTAAAAATTAACACAAACAAAACTGCTGCATGGTCAATATACACAGGCAAGCACTGTACAGAGATGTTCAATGGTAAACTATCTGCTTTCCTTGGTTTCCCATTCTACCTTGGAACCAATGGAATGAGGCAAAAAATTCAAAATAAATTAAAAAAAGATGCTGAAAAAATCACAACATCACTTGAAAAGTCATACCTGTCAATATACACAAAGGTAGCACTATTTAATCAACTTGTAATTACAAAAATTACATACTACACACCTATGATCAAATTTGCAAAAACATTCATATCTAAAATCTCGTCAATCTGTAACAAACTAATATGGAAGAGAAAGACAGTGGCAATCTCTTTAAAAAATCTGAGCAGACCACCACATAGCAATGGACTGGGACTCCATACAATCAATGTTTTTTACACACAGAAATCAGTAAATTTATTAACAGCAACCATAAAAAAATTTCCAGACCTGGAGTGTGTAATCAGTATAATACCCACACACAGACCACCCCCTTCATATGGATATCTATCCACACTGATTGAAGAACTCAAGCCAATATACAACAAAATATCACTCACTAATGACAACAAGTATACAACCAGACACCTAATCTACATCCAACAGTTCTTGGAATAGACAACAGGCAACTACTGCAACAGTTCAGAAAATGGTCATTAAAACCAAAATTATTTGATTTTCTACTTAAGCTTAATCTCAATGCTCTACCCACAACCCATTTTCTTAGGTTTCGTAGATTCTATACAAATGTAAACCCCATGTGTGGGCTATGTCATAGAGAAGAAGAGACACAAGATCATTTTCTTCATTCCTGCAGTGCCCTAGAAACAATACGTCGCACAATGTTTACCACATACAGAAAGGCTATCATTTCAATTGATGAAATAATAAATATGTTTAAAAAAGGCAACAGCCCTGCTATTTGTGCAGCAACATACAGCCTTTATGCCTACTGGTGTACCAGATGCACTTTTGCACTTGCCAATAGCCCTCAATGCCACCAAGCAACATATTCAATAAAACTAGAACTGTTCAGAAAAAGAGACACCACCCTAGCTCAACCAGATGTGTTTGCAGCCACATGGTCACACTTGAAACAAAGATCCAGTCTATGAAATATAAAGGCCAATAACATAGATGATGACATTTTCAACATTAGCATTTTTTCCAACTTCAAAAAGATGCAAGCACAAACTGAACTAAATAGAAGACCAAATTTAAAAACAAGAAGAAGAAAAAAGTATGCAGAAAAGATAAAGACTTATATACTGAAAGTTGTAATTTGTTTTTCATTTGTGACAAATCAATATAGTACTAGATGTGACTCTGTAACTTTTTAGACTCAATAAAGTTTTTCTTTGAAACATCATCATCATCATCATCATCATCATCATCATCATAATAATAATAATAATAATAATAATAATAATAATAATAATAATAATAATAATAATAATAATAATAATATAGAGTGTGCATGTGTGACTATGCCCTGATCATCATGAATGAAGGTTTACTTTCTATCATTCATTATTCAGTATTCTTACTGGAGTTAAACCCTCAAAATTGTGACTTAATTCTGATTAAGACAAAGACAAGTACTTTTATATATATTGTGTATGTATTGATCAAACATCTGTAATTAATTCACATTTGCTGTTGGTGGCAAGCAATCAGATTAACATGGCCACCACTAATCAAAGGCCACGTAGAGAAATTTCACCCACATATGCTGATGTTACTAAATTGCTAGCTAAAGATAAAGCTGCAAATAAAAATACCTTTTATATTAATAAGAATATGGATTCAAATCCAAGATTTAGGAAAACAACAATAGCAGATATACCAGAACTATATTTAAATGCCATTTCAAATGAAGAAAACCAAGTAAGCTCCACAATTATGTGGGTGGAAAATCAATTGCAGAACATCTCAGAGAAATTCAATGAAACTATGCCAAAATGTCTATTCCCTTCCTTTAAATGATTCTTTACAGAACAGTCTGTCATCGTAGGAATTACTGATCTATTATACAAGTTCCCTAAGGGATTATTATATGAGGCTTTTAGCTGCAACAACTTATGGGATAGTATTCTGTGAATAGTGGATCATTCCAATTCTCGATATCTCATACTAGAATTCTTTAACACAGAGCAAAGAAATCTTTTTTTTTTTAAATTAAAACCCTTGGCAATTATGTGCTTGTAATAATAAATAAAAAAAAAGGCAATGTAATTTCAGGCAACTTAAAAAATGCTTTTTTTATACTTTCAATGATTTTAAAAGACTAATTGAACCATTTGAGCAGTAATATACTTCCAACCAATTTACTTGAAAGATACTCCCATCGCCATTTATAATGATAACTATGAGTACAAAGTGAAATTGCATAATAATGTGGAACCACTGAACATACCTATGCAAATTACTGATCATGAAGCTATTCTACTTCTGATTATAAGTGGATTAAAACCTCAATGCTTCCAGTGTGTCCAAAGAGATCATTTGGAAAATGTCGCAATAAGATAAATACACACACACCAAGATGCCTTAGAATAAAACACAAGACAATGTAAACTGTGAAACAGATATGTAAGAAACAAATGATTTACTTATTAACTTTGAAAGTAAATTAGAAACAGAAAAACCAACTAAAGTCAATATGGATAATTACATACTAAAAGACTCAGAAAATCTGATTACACCTAAAACATCCACCAATATCATGAAAGGAATAGTACTCAGTTACACAAAAAATAAAAAACCTATGCATATCATGGATAAAATAGTGTCAAGCTCATCACAAATAATTACAAGCAATACCACAGAAAAGAGAAAACTGGGTCAGCCTTCACAAAAAAAGCATGTATCAAAAAAAGCAATTCAATCACAGGATTCTAGTGAAGAAGAAGAAACTATCAATTTACATATACAACATAAAAAAGTAAAAATTACCAACTTAAACCTTGAGGACAATGAGATTGCAGATATCTTAGAAAATGATCTAGTAAACAAAGCCACCAAAACCACATCCTGCTCAATTCTTGATGAAGGTCTAAACTCAGTTTCCAAAAACACACCATGTTCAATTTATCCTGAGATGCAGAGTCAGCATGATTTGTCAGAGTTTGGATCTTTTGCTACTGACACAGATTATAGTCGAAAGATGGAGGGTGAGTAGTGTGCATGATCACTTTGCTTTTGACATAGTATTGATTTCAATTTCTTATAAATTAATATGAAAGTAAAAATTGGTGCATTTAATGTAAGGGGTTTAAACTCTATGGCAAATGTCATGGAGCTTTCAAAATGGCTTAATATTACTCAACCCCAAGTACTTAGTTTTCTTGAAATAAAAATATATGACAACTCACATATAAAACTGTCAGACATTTACTTAATCATGGTTACTTTATTTTCTCAAAAACACCATCAGCAAGCATGGGTGCAACATGCCCATTTGAATCATTTAGAATACTTTACATGGATTCTCATATAATGATCATCACATTAAATAATCAAGCCATAGTTCTAAACATAGTTTTTGTATATATACTTTCAGGGCCAACAATAGTAAATAGGCTAGTATTGACAATTAACTCTCTCCTTGCATCATCATCATATCTATGTTTATTGGGACTTCAACGTGCCTTATGATCAATTTGTTAAGAAATAGCTTCACAGACTCACAATTTCACTGATGGGTGGAGAAGGATCTCTGCCAAGTAATACAGTATCCTTTAACACTGGTAGACATTCTTTACTGATTGACTTGGTCTTCTACTCTCCTATGATACATTATATGATTAATATATCTTTCAATAACTCAACACTAGCAGACCACCTAGCATTATTTGTCACCATAAACATTGACTTGTCATATAAAACACAATTATCAACTAATAAAACAATTCGGATATTACTTCCAAGTCGAACCACAGAATTTCTGTTTTCTGAAATCTACATAGCAATCTTCAAAATGATGAAGCTAGACCTAGATCTTTCACAAGTATGGATTGCTTTTGTCAACATCGTTTCTCACACAATTAATCATATTACACAGATTTCTTCCCAACCTACAAAATTTGCTAGTATTAGCTGATGAGTTGCATAAAAGAATTGTTCATTCTACATCGAAGACTGATGAATACCTGAGAATTGCTGCTCTGAGGAAAGCTTATTTTTCCACATACAAAACACATAAGATTTGTCTATTAAAAAAAAGAAAATATATATCTACACAAATCTCATACATGGTCAAGACCATACATCCGCTCAGCATTGGGTCAATCCCCAAAAATTAGAGTCCCTAGTGCACTTAAAATACAAAATGAGGTGGTATCTGGTAATAACATTCTTAACTCATTGTATCTATATCATTTCAAAATAGTGAAATATTTTATTCAAAGCCACATTATTTTGGAATTCCAGAAGATGACATTTTATTTGTCCCAGAAGAATTCATTAAGAAAATGGCAGATATACCTGACTCTTGTCACCCTGGAATACATGGTATACCTAAATTTGTGTATGCTCATCTTGGACACTTTACAGAAAATACTTGTCAAGACTGGCAAATTTTTATCAAGAGAACTATATCTCTTTGAAGGCCTATATCCCATACTAGTAGTCAATCCCTTTTCACAAAAAAAACAGAAAAAAATCTTGACTATCAAAAACATACAGCCTATATCTTATGAGCTCCCTTGGAATCAAAATCTTTGAATATGTAATAAAAGAAAATTGAACTGCATATTCTACCAATGATCTCAAGATGGCAATTTGCAAAAAAAGGATCATCTACTGGACAAGCTTCTATCCTATTTAAAGCAATTATTGATGATGTTAGAAACTGGAAAAAACATAGTCCAATAGCTGTTCAAATAGACATTAAAGCTGCCTTTAACACAATTCCAATTGGATAACTTATTGATGTATTAGTAGATACACCAATTCCTAGATTAATACTATACATCATTACCAACCACTAAATACACCTTACAATGAATGGAAAATATCTTCCTTTAACCCTTACTATTCCATTCCATAAGAATCTCCATTAGGTGCCATCTTATTCAAAACATATATAAAGTTGCTCTTGAACAAAATTGAAAAAAGCATACTTGGCATATACATTTTGAGTAGAAATACTAACATACCATGCTTAGCCTTCATGGATGATATCCCAGTTTTCCTAAAAAACATCTACCAATGCTGTTGCAAATACTGGCAAAGTACTCAAAGGAGTATAGATTTGAATTCAATTCTGATAAATCATGTGCATGAAAAAATTTTAATAGATAGCCTATTCAGCATCCTTTTTTTAAAGGAAAGCCTACCCCTTTTTTAGAATTCCCATTCCATCTGAGTAATGCAGCAATGCGAGTAAAAATCCAGAACATGTTCAAAATAAAAATTGAAAATATAACAAGCTTGCTCATGAAAACTTATCTCTCACTTTACGCAAAAGTATCAATATTCAACATGCTAATCATTATAAGAATTATATACTATACTTCAATAGTTATATATGCAACAGCCTTTCTCACATATATCTACTAAATGCTCAGAAAACTTTTATGGGGTCATTGTATCATTTCCATCTCGATCAGAAAACTTTAGTGTCAACTAATACACAATGGAATGGTACTTCCTTCAGTTAACATTTTTAGAATACAAAAAACACTAAACCTCATCCCATCTATTATTAAATTATTCCCTCAAATTGCTCCTACCATCAAAATTACACCTACTGATAGACCACCACCTACAAAAGGCTATTGGAAAAACCTTATTGACCATTTTCTTTCCATTGATAACCTCTATTTCTACTCTCCCCTGAATAAATATAAATATTGGGAAGTCCATTCACTCCTTCAACCACATTCAATTAATGATGAGGGTGGGTCAATTTTAAGTCTCAATAACCGTCAAATAATTGGAAAATTTAGGTTTTGAAAGCTGGAGCTAAAATTCTTTGATTTTTAGTAAAACTTATCAGGAATGCCTCTCCACTCTTTATTTTTATAAATATAGAAAACAATGCAAGAAAGTAGATGCTCAGTGCACACTTTGTCACAGGGATATGGAAACACAAACACATCTATACTTTGACTGTCAATGCTTTGACAACATAGATAGCAATCCCTAGACTATTCAATAGCACTCATGTTAACATGCACTATTTATTTAAAAGATTCAGTAAGTGTATATATGCACAAATTTGGTCAAGCATTTTTATTCTATATGCACTATGGTGCACTACATGTACATTCATGTACAATAATAACCCTAGAAGACACCCAAATACTTTTTGGATCAAATAGGAAAATATTAGAGAAAGGGACAAAAAGATCACATCAAAAAAAAGTCTTTCAAGACACTTGGTCTTTAATGAATGAAAATCTTATATCCTAACCTAAAGTAGTGACAATTATCTCATAATACCATCCCAGTGAGATAATGAAAAGAGACTTCCTTATATAATTTTTACAGTTTGAGATTTCTGCTTTTTAAGTATGTATTCTAATTAAGGATATAACTGACTGTTTTGATTAGGAAGAGGGATAGAGATACCATTAATAGGTAGTAAGGGAGTATATATTTTGTCAGGGCTTTTTTTGAAGATGATATATTTTTGTGTGCAGAAAGAAGAGAATATATGGAAGTTATGTTGAGGACATGTGCAAGGTCGGTAAAGAGATGGGGATTAAATTTAGTGAAAAAAAATCAAATATAATGATGGTTAATACTGGGGAAAGAGAAGATGTAGAATTTTTATTGGGAAATATTAAGTTAAGTGTGGTGAATAGATATAGTTATTTGGGAATTATTTTAAGTAATCAGAAAAATTATTTGGATGAATAGGAGAAAAAATTGATAAATAAAGCAAAGAAAATAAAGGGATTGATAAAGAAATTAACAGTGCTTTCATATAATAAATATGATGTATCTAAAATTATATGGAAGGGAGTTGCAATAGAAGGGTTAACATATGGTAATGATGCATTATATATTAATAAAGGGGTATTAAATTACTTAAAAAAAGTTCAAAGGGAAGTAGGAAGATATGCATTGGATGTAGATGTATGGACAGCAAGGGAGGCCATTAGTATTTAATTGGGTTATGAGTAAAGAGCAGGTAACAAGATGGTTGAGAAAGGTAATGTGGTATGCAAAAGATTTGGATAAAGAATTTATATCAGTATATTTGTACAAAAGATGGGATGATTGTGTTAGGAGGATTGTTGAGTGTTATAGTGGTAAGGAATGGGATAAAAGAATAGATTTATTAATAAAGAATATGGAGTTAGAGAGATGGAGAACTAGTATGGAGAGTAAAAAGAGTTTAAATATATATAGAAATAAACAGAATATTAGGTGTGAGTTAATATATGATAATAGTAAGGAAAGTAGTTTATTGTTTAAGGCTCGAATGGGATCTTTAGCAACAAGAGAATATACATGTAAATGGAAAAAATATGGGTGATTTAGTCTGTAAATTATGTAAGGAAGGAAATATAAAATATTAGGCACTGTTAATTGAATGTAAATGCTTGAAAACAGAAAGGGCACATATAATGAATCTATGGAAGAATAAATATGAAAAAAGTGATTATACAGAAAGTCAATTATTGGATTTTATGCTTGTTTTGGGGAAAAGATAAAGGGATTTAGATATAAAGGCCATAGAGTTGACAAAGATTATGTTGTGGAAATGGAATGGAGCAAAATATGGAAAAACTTAGAATGGGGTATGGAAAATAAAGTGGCTAACAGGTTTCTCTGGGCATAATTGCTGAGAGATTCTTGACTTCGTTTAAGGAGAAGCTACAGTACATCACATCACATCAGATTATGCTCATCAATTTACTAGAATTTTTACAAAATATTCCAATAACAGGTAAGAGTTTTGATCCAGTAATAACTATAAGATAGAAAAATTACAGCTGAATCTAAAAAAAAGAAGAGAAATACAAAAAGGCAATTTAGTTCAATTACATAATGAACCTAGGTGTCCAGCATCCATCCATGATGTCTGACAACTTAGACATGCTTAAAAGTTTCTATGCACAGGTTGCAAAATCACAATCATTGATAAATATTTTAAAAAATGTGAAAATGATCCATGATTGGGCTTCACAATAAAAACACAGCAAATTCCCAGATTTCATCAATCTACAGTAGGAGATTTGATGAAACTAGATCTCACCCCCAAAAACTATGGAAACTAATGTTAATGTAACAAAAGAGCCCTGGTCTAGTGATAGCCTCAAAAAAATCTCTGAAGTCTTTAATCAAACCATACCTAGGGATCTTTTCAATTTATTTAAATGTTTTTTTCACAGATCGCTCTGTTATCATAGCAATTACAGATAGGAAATGTTCCCTCTACAGATTCTCTAGGCAGCTACTTATTCAAAGAAATTAATAAGAAAAAACTATGGAATTTGATAGTTCATGTAGGAGACCGATAGTTCATGTAGGAGACCATCCAAATCCATGTTATTTGGCCATTGAATTTGTAAATGAACAAGGTAAAAAACATTTTGATATGAAGTTATATACTTGATACAATATACATTAATTATAGTCAACTCCAATAGAGAAAACTTTATTACTGCATGAATTAAAAATACCTAGATTACTCTGACACAGATTTCATTAAACTAATGAAACTGTTTGGGGAGGTGATAGATTTTCAGCCTATGTATATAAAAAATATACCCATCCTGATACTAACTAACAGTTATAGATTCAAAGTAAAATTGAGAGAAAACATAAATCCTGAAAATATTCATACACAAATTACAGATCAAGAAGTGACATTATTTTTTGTTATAAATGGTCTTAAACACACAATGCTTCCATTGTAAAGAACATGGTCACCTAATTAGCAACTGTCTAGCTTTATATTGCAATAACCGTAATATGAGAGCATCCCAATGGCATCAATGTCCAAAAGAAGATAACTATTGTAATCAGGTCAAGATCACAGATGAAAATGTACCTTTGATAGAGCATAAAATTGAGGAAAAAATAATATTGACTCCAACAACAGTGAAAAGATGTTTATGCAGACTACAAGCCTCAATACTCCCTATTAATCCGGCAACCTCACCCCCTCTTAATAAAACATCACTCAAAGTAATGGAATCACTCACCATTTTTTCATCTCAGACAGTTCTGGAAACTTCACAAACTACTAGAAAATCAGGTTGATCTTTAAAAAAACAAAATAATAATACAAAGAAACTAAAAATTCTAGAATATGAAAGTAGTGATAATGATTCCCCATCTCGAATCTTTAGGAAAAAAGCTAACATCACACAAAGTCACAATGCTTCTGATATAACTGTATACTTGTCGGAATATAGCCCAATGGAAGGTAAGAAATAGTGTTACAAACACAAATAATGTCTCACTTGAAAATTCCTTCACAAATAAAAAAAATGAGATCCTGAGATATTTCTCTCAAATCTACACTCAATAATTAAACACTGCACATCTAGTGATCCTTGAAAATGTTATACAGCTACCTTTGTTATAATATTTACATCTATCTTAGATTAAACTTTTTTTTCTAGATTTTGATCTTAATATATACATGCACACACATACAAATAATGGATATTAAAATAGGAGTTTTTAAATATTAGGGGGTTAAACTCTTCCAAAGAATTTGATCTGCTCACTAAAATGGTACAACATTGTTAAACTACAGATCATGGGCATATTTACAAAGGTCTACAGTGGCCCAACACCTTCTCTGACATATCTGACACTCCCTCAGTGGGTACAGGCATATCATCAGTAAGGTCTGTCCATTTAGTTCATTTAAAATTTTACATATTGATGCACATTTACTAATAATTACATTTCTTCATAAAGCCATTATCTTAAACATAGCAATTGTCTACATTCCTCCAGATCCTATCCTACTATAGTAAACAGAATTATTCAAGCACTTAATTCCAGATTTGCAAATGCTGGGTATCCAATGATTATCTTAGGAGACTTCAACATCATACCAGACCTTCACCAATAAATGGTTACATCAACTATCATTGGAAATGATGAGTGGGAGAGGAATTCTGCCAGGGAAGACTGTATCATTTAACAATGGTAGACATTCGTCACTTATAGATCTGATTTTCTATTTGCTATCATTACACAACATGATAAGTATTTCATTGATGAACTCCCCTCTCTCTGATCACACAGCTGTTTTAGTGTCACTGGATATTAATTTTGATATCAGGACAACAATTAATACAGGAAGAATCATCAGAGTTCTTCTATCATCATGTACACCAGAATACCTTTTCTCAGAGGTATACATAAATTTTCACAAATTGAAAGATATTGTAATGGATCTTAGTCCAAGCATTATGTGCATTTATTAATCTACTTTCATTCAACATTAATCATCTCACCAGAACATCAACACCTACAACAAAACTACTAAAGCTTATGGATGATACTTAAAAAAAATACTGTTACTTCCCAATCAAATCTTTATCATCCCAGTCTAATAGCTTTAAAGAAAACATCAATTGCTAACAAACCAGATTTAGAAAATATATATCCATTAAAAAGATAAGGATATATCTAAATAATCCACATATGTTTACCAGAAACTTCATTAGATGGTGCTGGGACACCCTCCCAAGTACGAGTCCCAACAGCTATTAAAATTGAATCTGACAATGTCTGTGGAGATTTTATGTTGGAGAAACTCTACACATTCTATAGAGAGAAATTCCGGGGAGTTTCCTCACTAAATCTAACAACTTTTTCACATGATAGATTAGAAAATGAAATTAATATTACTTCAAAAGATTTCATTCAATGAAATTAATATTACTTCAAAAGACTTCATTCAGAAAATAGAAGCAATACCAGACTCATGTCATCCTGGTATAGATGAAATTCCCAAATTTGTATACAAGCATCTTGATAAAGTCATAGAACAATACATGCTTAACCTAGCCTCTTATCTTGCTAAAGACATCTATAAAATACAGGGCTTAAATCAAATTATGCTTGTGCCATTCATGAAAAAGAAACAGTTAGTCTCAAACACTACAAAACCTACATCCAATTTCAATGTGCTCCCTCGGCATAAAAATAATAGAATTGGAGATAAAAGACAAAATAGAAACATTCATTATTCCAAACCTATCAAAAAATGCAATTTTCCAAAAATGAATTCTCAACAGGGCAGGTAGCTTTTCTATTCAAGTCAACTATAGAAACTATAGAAACTATTAGGGCAAAAAATACAGTCCAATTGTCATTCAACTAGATATCGAAGGTGCATTTGACATAATATCCATCATTACTCTCCTTAAAACTCTACAAAAATATTCAGTTCTCAATGCCTATCTAAACTTGCTAGCTAACCTTTCAAACCAGGAAATTTATGTGGCCCTAAATGGAAAAACCTCATCTCCAATAATGCCCCATCAGTCCATTCCACAGGGATCATCTCTCAGTGCCCTATTGTTCACCACCTACATCAACCCTTTTATAAAAATAATAAAAAATGAATTCTCAGGAGTTTATGTGTCTAGCATTAATACCAATATCTCATGCATCATGTGTATGGATGATATAGCAGCATTTTTGTCATCCCAAAAGCAAATTCCCAAACTTCTGAACATACTATCCAATTTTACTAAAGAATGTAAACTAACATTTAATAAGGAGAAATCATGTGCATGGTAGATCTTCACTGGTAATACCATTACTAAAGTTTTCAAAGGTATACCAAGCCCATTTCTTGGGTTCAACTTCTATTTATGCCATTTTCCTATTAGATTGCTCATATAGAAAATTTTAATAGAGAAAGTGGAAAGATTGTCAATTCACTCTCTAAATCCTACCTCTCTCTCTCTATACAAAAATGGCCCTGTTCAACATGCTAGTGATTACAAAAATCACTTATTATACTCCAATAATCATCTATACTAAGGCATTCACCAATAAAATGGATTCCTTATGCAGGAAACTATTCTGGGGAAAAATAATCTCAATAACCGTAAAACATCTAAGAAACCCCCTTTTACAAAATGGCCTTGGCCTCCATTCAATACATATCTTCAGGATACAAAAAAACATTGAATATAATATCCACATGTGCACAAAAATTCCTATATTTAGAAGTTTCTGCCAAGATTACCTCCATGGACAGGCCACCTCCTCTCTAGGGATATCTGAACACATTACTTACACCAATACTATCAATCCACAATTTCAACTTCAAAACCCCTCAAGCCAAATATAAATATTGGCAAGTTCATCAACTTCTACATCCAAGTCAAGATGATGCACAAACTTCACTATATCACTAATAAACAATTGTGTCACAAATTCAAACAGTGATCATTTGAATCAAAATACTTTGACTTTCTCCTAAAGATAAATCTCGACTCACTACCTACACAACATTTTCTGATATATCAAAGAAACTACAAAGATATGGATGATGTGTGTAATATTTGCCATAGGGACTCAGAGACACAAAATCACCTATTTTTTTATGCTCATGTCTAGAAAACATATGTGAAATAATTAGCACCTCATTTAAGAATAAAAAGATCAACATGAAAAACCTTTTTGACTCTTTTAAAAGGTGTATCTTTGCTGAAATAGGAATTAGCACATTTATACTCTATGACTTGTGGTGTACAAGGTGCAATTTTATATATAACTATAAGCCCAGATGGCACCCAAACACATTCAAAAATAAACTGCAAACCATACATGAAAGAGACATGAGGATCACAAATCACACTAAGTACATTGACACTTGGAATATTCTACAACTTATATAAAAGTACTGACAAAAAAACCATACTTGGTGTGGATGTCCTTGTGTCAGTATTAAAGTCAACCAACACAGATCAGATGCATTCTTGATTTGGTTTGGTTGGAGCATATCTAATTGTATACAATCTTATTATTGAGTGATCACCCTTCCCCTTGTTGATTTGTATTTCTATTTTGTTTTTGTTTTTCCTTTGTTTTCATATATAACTTTTCTTACCTTATTGCTTAAATATTTCTTGTTTGTTAACATATACAATGTATTGATGAAGTCATTTTACATATGTAGTTTCATGAACCAATTTATATGTAATATGTTGACAAATGAACTTAGGTGAATGCTAATAAAGTTTATCCTTTGAAGAAGAAGAAGAAAAAGAATAATAATAGTAATAATAATAATAACAATGATGATGATGATAATGACAACAGCAACATCAACAGCAACAACTATAACAATAATAACAATAATAATAATAACAATAATAGTAGTAGTAGTAGTAGTAGTAGTGGTAGTGGTAGTAGTAGTAGTAGTAGCAGCAGCAGCAGTAGTAGTGGTAGTGGTGGTGGTGGTGGCGGTAGTAGTGGTGGTGGTAGTGATAGTGGTGGTGGTAGTGGGAGTGGTAGTGTTGGTGGTGGTAGTGATGGTGGTAATGGTGGTAGTGGTAGTAGTAGTGGTGGTGGTAGTGGCAGTGATAGTGGTGATAGTTGTGGTGGTGGTAGTGGTGGTGGTAGTAGTGGTCATGGTAGTAGAGCAGCAGCAGCAGTAGAAGTAGTCGTAGTAGTAGTAGAAACAAAATTTTAAAAAAGCAATGAAATGAACAAATAAATAAAAAATAATACACCAAATGAAACTAAGAATAATATTTTTTTAAATGGTTTTAAGGTGAGCTGTTTAAAATATATGTCTTTATTAGTAAAATCTTTATTATAAGTTCTGGGTAAACAAAGTAAAGGAGAGAATTTTAATATATCAGACACAAATTTTAAGTTCAAAAAATATTGTATGTATGATTATTATAATGCTGTTTTTTGATACTTAACTTAGAAAGCAAATTTGATACAAAAATATTTTGGGAAATAATTTTATGCAGAAATTTAAGATCTCTTATTTTTTGTCTCAGCATTAATTCAATATACTGATCATTATTTAGATTATTTAATTTTAAAAATTCTCAAAGACAGTTTGAATTTTTATGATCTTTATTTTGGTATGAGGATTCAATGTAATTGAACCATACATCAATATGGGGAGTTTCAAAGATATAAAAAGTTTGATCTTTGTACATTTATTAAATGCTTTTCCATTCCATAAATAGGTCCTATAACCTTCAGAGCATTATTCACCATACAATTAATATGATGATGGAAAAAGCCATTGTTAGAAAATATTCTTCCTAGATCTCTTTGACAAAATATAGTAGGACAAACTTAAGATTTCAGGTTCTCTAGAGTAAGAGACAATGGAACATATCCATATTTATATTTATACAATTATTTTCACACTATTTTAAGAAATTATCTATATTGCTTTGAAGTAAAAACAGTCATTAATGGATTAGATGTGCCTGGAAATTTTGCAGTCATCTGCTTAACATAGAAGGTGTGAGAACTTAATATAATTTTTGATATTATCAATATATACATTAAATAATAATGGTACAAAAACCCTGCCTTTATGCAGTCCAGCAAACCAACAATATGGAAATGATAATTTATTGTTCAATTTCACGTGAGACATTCTGTCTTTAAGGAAAGACTCAAACCAATTAATTAACATTTTACAAAAACCTAACCTGCAATACTTTCTAAGAAGAATTTTATGATTAATTCTATCAAAAGTTTTGGACATATCAGATAAATAACATCTAACTTAGATAAATTCTCATTTGAATTGGAAACGTGATCAAAAATAGTTAGCAGTTATGTTTCAATGGACTTATTAAGTAAAAAAAAAACCATATTGCTCTGATGGTAAAAATTTGTTGGCATCAAAGATAACTTTATTATATAAGCATCTTTTGGATATTAAGGCAACAGTGTATAGAACTGGAATAGGCATATGGTCAGTGGATTTCTAGTTCCTTTTTTAAAAATAGGTACTTTTGTAATTTTAAAGGTCTAAGGGAAAATACCATTCTTTAAGTAATTTGCAGTCACTTATCTGTCAGGTTGCCCTTTATGATATTTCACTATTAGGATTAATTATACTATATATAACAAAGTCTATATAGCTCATACTTTCTATTTGATGAAGTTAATATCTTTATAAAATTTGATCTTATTGTTCCATTTCAACAAAACTAAAAATAATATATATAGATAGATAATTAAAGTAATATAAAAATGTCCAAATATTATTGATATTTGCTTTCTTCATCATAAGAAGCTAAAGTATTTCTGAATAAATCAAAATGATTATTAAAAAATAGCTGTAAATTTAATAAATTACATTACTATTATTAATTTTAGCGAATATCTATAAAATGCAATCATCTCTAGCGATTAGCTGGATATATAAAATGATTCAAGATGAACAATGCAAATGTTGCTAAATTTATTTTTTTGGCATTCCGAATATTTCTATTCCTCCTCTCTCACGGATATCTAATGTGGTTCATAATTTTGTACTTCTTTATGTACAAATATTTTCTTTATTGTATGTATTTATTGAATGAATGTCTCATTTGTTAAAGAAAATGCTTGTGTGATGTAAATTTGTTGTAAATCAATTACACTATTTATAAAATTTCTGAAGTCATATTTTAAATTGAAATAGATTCAAATTTTTGCTTCATTCGTTTTTATTTATTTGATGAAAATGTATATAGATAATATTAAGTATAAGTTTAATTACTAATTATTAAAAAAATTTTTTTTTTGCTTTCTTGTTAGCAATTTTATTTAAATTTAATTAGGGTTTAATCAGAAGTTAAATAAAAATGACGACTGAATTATTTCAATCATTCAGACCTAATAAGATTATATAATTGTATTGAAGACATCCGGGTATTTTTGCTTGATCGACTTCAGGTAAGAGCCAGTGTAATTCAGACAAGAACGTGGTTTGCAATGATTAAGATCCAAATAGTTTGTTTAAAACGAAAATATAAATTATATAGTATTTTAAAACTTAATTTACTCCAATTAAAAAAAAAAAAGTTTAATATTTTTTAGGCATATATTCCAACATACACACACACACACACATATATAATATTAAATCACCCTACATGATTAATAAATCTAGAAACATAACCTGGTTAAAAAATTCAGCATCGCCTCTATGAAATAATATATAAATATATTAGAGTTCGTATTTCAAAATAGCCAACCTCAAAATGATATTTTGAGGCTAGTTGTTTTGAAATACGGACCCTAATATATTGAGGCTGGGTAATTTGAAATATGAACTCTTTATATTATTTCATAGAGAGCAGTGCTGGATTTATTAACCACAGTGCCTCACATCACATTATAAAGTTTTTACATATATGGGTAGCTGGAAGGGTCACAAAATGGATGGAAGAAAATAATATAGTTGGAGAAATGCAAAGAGACTTTCGACTAGGCATATAGGAGATAGTTTATTTGTAGTTATCCAACATATGGATATGAGTAGAAATACAGTTATATATGGTTTTTATAGATATAAAGAAGGCATAATATAAAGTAAATAGAAATAGATTATGAGTAAGTTTAGTAAATTTGGGAATGGATGGAGCTTTAGTGGATCTTATTAAGAGATTGTATGCAAATAATTACTATACATTTTCAATTAGGAAGTATAGAATAAGTTTAAGTTTAAAATGGGGTAGGACTAAGTCAATGATGCCCTATGTCACCATTTTTGTTTTTGTTGTATTTGAGAGAAATGGAGAGAGTCATAGAATGACTAGGAAGAGAGATAGAAATACCATTAATAGGTGGCAAGGGAATATATACATTATCTGGTCTTTTATTTGTGGATGATATCTTCTTGTGCACAGAAAAAAAAGAAAGATATGGAAATTATGCTGAGGACATGTGCAAGGGTAGGTAAAGAGATGAAGATTAAATTTAGTGAAGAAAAATCAAAAATAATGATGATTAATATTGGGAAAAGAGAAGATAAAGAATTTTTATTGGGGGATATAAAGTTAAGTGTGGTGAATAGATATAACTATTTAGGAATCATCTTAAGTAATCAGAAAAATTGCTTGGATGAGTGGGAGAAAAAATTAATAAATGAAGCAAAAAAAATGGGGAATGATGTGTTTGTGTTAGCAAAGATGTGTTAGATTACTTAGAAAAAGTACAAAGATAAATAGAAAAGCATGCATTAGTGGCAAAGGAGGGAATTCAAGGATAACTGGGATGGTCAAGTTTTTATATGAGAGATGCAAAAAGCAAAATGAAAATGCTTGGTAGATTGCAGTTTATGGATAATAAGAGAATAGCCAAAATAGTATTTAATTGGTTTATGAGTAAAGGGCAGGCAACAAGATGGGTGAGAAAGATAGTACAGTATGCAGAAGATTTGGTTAAAGACTTTATGTTGGTATACTTATACAAAAGATGGGATGATTGTGTTAGGAGAATTGTTTAGTGTTATAATGGCAAGAAATGGGATAGAAAAATAAATGCATTAATAAAGAATATGGAGTTGGAGAGATGGAGAACTAGTATTGAATGTAAAAGAGGTGTAATATATATAGAAGTAAACATAATATTGGGTGCGAGTTAATTTGTGATAATAGCAAGGAAATTAGTTTATTGTTTAAGGCTCAAACAGGATATTTAACAACTAAGGAAATATACACATAAATGAAAAAATATGGGTGATTTAGTATGCAAGTTATTTAAGAAAAGCATCTGTTAATTGGATGTAAATGTCTGCAAGCAAAAAGGGTACAAATAATGATGTTGTGGGAGAATAAATATAAATAAAGTGATTATATAGAATGTGGGTTCTTGAATTTTATGCTAGATTTAGAAAAAGATAAGAAAGATTTAGATACAAAGGTCATGGACTTGACAAAGATTATATTGTGGAAATGTGATAGACCAGGATAGAAAAGAATATGGGAATAACTTAGGGTGGTGAATGGAAAGGGAAGGTAAAGTGACTCATAGATTTCTCTGAGCATGGTAGCTGAGAGATTCTTGACTCTAAAAAAGGAGAAGTCACAGTCATATCATCTAATCTCTGTGGGGTAATTTAATATTTAAATTTTTATTTCAGTATAGCGTTAGCACTGGGATTATTATATATATATTGCTTAGTGTGAATATTTATTAAATATTTATTATTTAGCTTTTTTTTACTAGCATTCGATACAAAAGTTTATAAATAAATAAAATCAGCTTAAAAATTTTAATAAATACAATTACTACTATGTTTATGTTAACATTAAAAATTTCTAAAAATGCTATTAATCAATAAATATGTAATGGCACAAACAGACAATTCCATGTCACTTTTAATGCTACTCTGCATAAATCAGAAGTTGCACATTCAATATCTGTACATTTCTGGATTAATCACTAACTCAAGATAGTAAAAAAAGAAAAAGTTTTTAAATTTACAATTACTTTATTTTTACAATTTGTAGCAAATAACATAACAGGTTTTAAATGGTTAGACCCTATATTAATACAATGTAAGTGACCAAAGACAGATAATTTACTTTTAAATTAAATGAAAGAAAATAGATCATTGATCAGCAGAGGATTCAGGGTGACCATTGTAATGAAAACAATGCCAAATTTTTGATGATACAATATATCCATATACAGCAAAATATTGATCTTTATAATGTCTATTAACTAGGGACTCCATTGATATTCAGAATTCAGTACCTAATGATGGATTATTACATATTTAAAGTAGTTCAGCCACCCTAATCTCATGTGACTTATCACAATGACAAAGTAGCAAATTCTAGGGCATAAATTCCCCCAGCTCTGTTACTTCCCATGCAAAAACTTCTTATGAACTTCCTGAGTAATAAAAGAGAAATAATTCCAGAAAAGTTGAGATAAACATGAATTTTAAATGACTATAACAACTAATTTATGGTTTGCAAAACTTTATTTACTACATGGTATATTATTGATCCATTATGATTCTATTTATTAAATGCTTTTAAAAAAATATTTCTTCTGACATTATAATATTGAATTATTGTCATTATTATATTTGAAGCCTTCTCATTGATTATTTTTATTAACATTTTCCTGCAATAAATCTATAACAGGCAATACTATAATCAATTTTTTTTCTAAATTTTAACAACACATCACCTATAGTATATACAGTATATAAATATCATAAATATTAAAATGGAACGTTTTTCATTATTTCCTAGTTGTATTCTAAACTAGAAAATTATACAATATTAAAATACTAATAAAATAATAAACTTGGCCTACTATAAAAGACCTTCTCATGTAAAAGTAAATTACATGTCAGTACATTTATATATAAATGACTAAAAATTCCCATACTTCATTTTAAATAGCATCTACTTTTAATATTAAATAAAGTTTTCATATGACTGATAGCCTCAGAATCAAGAAGATTATTTATTCATCAGAGATTTTTAACTGTACTTTTGAATTCATTTGTTTTTCATTAAAGATTTTCTCTGCATTGACAAAAAATATACTATGATCTGTATCAAATTTATGAATACATGAAACTAAATTATGATACTTATTTGTAACTTTTATGAATTTTAACTCTTTCATTAAGTCTCAATATATTTTGACTTTTATAAATTTTATGATAACTACAAGGAATCATATAAATTCCACCAGGATTATGTTTACCATCAATAGATTGTTTGGAATCAATTAATAATGAATTTAAAACAAGTCTCTTCTTCAAAGCAACTTTCATACCACCCAGTAAACGACTGCTATTAATTATCAATCTATAAATTGAAGCCTTAAAAGGCAAAAAAAAATTTATTCTTCTTCATTAACTTCAAAATGTTGAAAATCAGATTTGTAAATAATTTTATTAAATATAATATTATCAATAAAATAATGATAGTAACTAAATCAAATAAACGTTCATTTTAAACTTATTAAGCTTTTTATTTCTATAACAAAAATTTAACATAGAAAATAACGTATGGTATCAGTTTACGTGTACCGACTTACAGAGTGTTTTATTAATCTAGATTAAAATATGTATATTCAAATTTAGATATATATTACGCATTAATTTTTTATTTTATCTTTTGGAAAAAATATATTCTCAAACATATTTAGTAAGTGTTCCTAGGCAATATTTTTAATTGTTGTAGGTTAACAAATAGCTATGTTTCTGCTACAGCAGTAGGTAAATAACGTTAGTATCTTTCATTAGCAATCCTATATTCTTATTTGTTTGTTTGTTTTTTTTTATTAATTAAATAAAGTATTGCATTAACTCAAGATACAATATGATTTAAAATATCTTCACTGTCTATATTTTGCACAATCTGTTTCTATATCTTGCAAATTAGGAAACAGCAATAATTCATGAAAATCTAAACGTGCTCCTTCTTGAATTTCTTTGTTTTTAAATATTGTCATATTTATTTCAGAGCACATGAATAATGTTGATATTTCAGAATGCATGTCTAGAGGCTGAAGTTGATGAACTTTTCTAAAACAGAATATATATATATTTAATGTTTTCACAGTTGTATGATGTTGATAAATTATTATTTTTGGGAATAAATCATGTATTATTTTGCATTACCATCCGATATTTTGATGGACTAGCAACTGCCATTATCAAGGTTAACTTTTGAAAACAATATTGTTAGATCTCAAACAGTTGACTCAGTGTGAAATGAGAAATGAGATTCAACTTGAAGTAGTTCAGCATTCACAATATGAGGCTTATCAAAATGTTTATTGCCCTCAGTTGTTTCACCTATTAATTTTAAGTTAATATTAGATAAAATGAGAGGTTTTATATAGCTGGAAGAAGTTGTGCTTTGTCATCCCTATTTAAACAGACCTACTAGTTTAAATAGGGCTGACAAAGCACAATGTATTGAGAGAGTCAATTGAAATATTAAACAGACCTACCGGTTTAAATAGGGCTGACAAAGCACAATGTATTCCAGCTATGTGGAAACCTCTCATTTTATCTAATATTAACTTAAAATTAATAGGTGAAAAAACTGAGGGAAATAAACATTTTGATAAGCCCCATATTGTGAATGCTGAACTACTTCAAGTTGAATTTTATTTCTCACCTCACACTGAGTCATGTTACTATTTGAGATCTAACTATTTTTCTTTCAAAAGTTAACCTTGATAATGGTGGTTGCTAGTCTGTCGAAATATCGGATTGTAATGCAAAATAATACATGGTTTATTCGCAAAAATAATAATTTATATATATATATTTGTGATTATGTATTGTTTTATTAAAGCAGGTGCTTAAAGTTTATTTCTAATAAAATAAATGTACATATTGTAATGGTATGAAGTTAGGAGGTGAATTTTCAAAGATTGAGATCATGATCAGATCTCTTATAATCACTTTTATTAATGAGATGTGATCCACTTGTTCTGGTTGGGATGGTGGATTATATTTCTGATAAGCATCTTCTGTATATTGAAGGTTTGATTTACTTCCAGATTGTCTAATTATGTCTGTTCTGGTAGGAATATTGGAGTTACCAGTTGATCTCTATTTTCTTTCTTCCATGGTGGTACTTTTTCCTTTCTATCCTGGTACCATGATTGTGGCTTGAACTTATGCTACCCATATTGGATAGCATTCATATGACAAGCATTGTTCCCTCATATGCTGATTTACTTGGAAGTTTAAATTGCTTTTCTTTTTCAGTATATGCAGATTTGCTGCTATCAAATGCATTCAATAGTTCAGTCATGTGCTCAAGATTCTTTCAATAACTCTTACAAATCTGTCTTAATATCCTTATTATTTGTGACTCTGAGAGAAAGTCTATAGTAATCTCAATTTTGCCATTTGCTATTTATGAAAAAGTAAGTAGAGCTCACCAGGTAGACACATCTCTTGGAATATTGTGTGTTTAATCCTTTCATGATAATCTTCACTCCAATAACACTTAATGTTTGTTGAAACTCAGAAAAGTTAGGTGGATGGATGAATAATGAATCCTGTATGCTTGGAATGCACCTTGTTGTTGGCTACAAGCTATTGCTTGCTTTGCCTCTTCAATCATCCCATTAATACTGAAAACCTGCTAATAAATTTAATGGGTGAATCACCAGCATTACCTGAAAAAACTCTTATTTTAGGGAACTGGTCATCTTTGCCTCTTTTATTTTCTCCTTTTTATGTTCTTCCCCTTTTAATGTAGTAATGGCTACTGTTTGGTAAATGTGACATCTATGGTTTTTCAATTTGTTATCCTTTCCATAATTCTACCATCATCTTTGACCTATAGGGATTTAATTTGACTAACCAAGTCCTATACAGATTCCAGACTTCTTTGACTTTCATTATTCACAGATGATATTAGCTCCTCCTGTACTTGGCTTATTTTAATATCCATTACTTCTTGTAGTTGATTTCTATTTACATCTCGTTCCCATTTGTTTTGTCTAATTACATGCATAACTTCCTAACTTGTATGATTTAGTCTGCTGTTTCAATGGCCATTTTTTACTGGTTTTATCTATTTTCTGTAGCAATCTTTGAGCTTCTGCTTTTTTTATATTACCTCTTCTCTTTTTTGATTGCTTTTTTAAATTTTCTTTAGCATTTATTCTTTATTTTATTATCTAATTCTCTGTGTTCTTCTTTCTTTTTATTATTCACTTCTCTCTTTTTATTATTTTCTTTTGCATTGTGCCAAATAAGAAATATTGTTAACATAATACATTTATTACATTAAAACATATAAACAGTTTATATTAAGTATTTCTGGAAAGGGCGATATTAATTTTTAAAGATTCATTTAAGGCAATTGTGTGTTTATATTGTATTAAGACCAGGAATTTTATTCTTGGTTACATAATAATAATATAGAACTCTGAAAATAAATGTAAAGATAATTAATAACTATATTTACAATATAATATATATTGTAATGGATGGCATTTGTGCAATGGAAAATAAAATAGCCCAATTGTTGGATATCAATTGTAAGGTATTGGATTGTGATGCTAAACACTTATTTAATGATTCCATAGAATTGGGCAGTAATTATAATAAACTGCATCTAGGCATGAGAAGATCAATTTTAAGCATGACTAAAATATCGTCCAATCATTGATTAACAATTTTAATATTACCAATCTGATTATCTGTATATAAAGTATGCATATATATCAAAGAGTAATAATAAGAGACTTAATTGACTTACTCTCGGGGTTTAACAAGACCAGTGAGATTTGATTACTCACCAAAATATAAATTGGAAGAAAGGGGAATTTTATTGAATCCAACCTATATTTTCAGATAGAGGATTATATGCAAAAACAATATATTAATTAAAGATGGCTTATGCAAGTAATTATAAAATTGAATATTGCCAAAACACAAAAATTATTATATAGGTAATTCTCAGTCTCAAGCATTGCATAATGACCTTTGTATTCAAAAGAGAAAAATATATAAATAAATTTCAAATAAATCACAGTTATTTTATATAAAACAAATGGCATATCCTTTATTTTAATTCTGGTTTAATTTTCTTTTCAAATGGCAATAATTATATTCAAACACATACAATATTTGTTTTCAATGTTTTTGTTTTAATTCAATATTATTCAAATTCACAACGTTTGCTAACAATAGGCATGGATTGACATTTGTATCTAAATAAGAACCATCTACTGTTCAACATACAGAAGGATAGTTTCTTAAAGTAACAGTTCAAAATCATAAATACATTTCTTAAGGTTAGATCACTTAACTTTACACAAAATTATCAGTATTCTCTTCATATTGTGTTGGATATCTATATACCTCATTTTCTATTAAAACTATACTCTTCTTTTAAACTGCAAATACGAACTCCTTAGATTTATTATCTACAATAGGGCTTCTATTATGGCCACAAAACTTAATATCTTCTATTATATCATCATTAATTCTGAGAATTCAATGAACATTTATCACTGGATTACATAACCTTTATTATATGAAACTTCTACGAATAAAAAATATAAGAACAACTCCTAATCTCACATATGAAGAAATATGTACATATAACACAAAAAGAAAATGTCTAGAGCCTGATCTACCTTTTAAACATATCTTATGATGAAGTTATGAATTAATTTCTGAAGGAAAATATTAAATGATTACATTAAAAATTAAATATTAAACGCTAATATAATACATTATGTGTATATTAATAAATGATTTTTTATGAGAACAAAGACAATAAATTTAATTTCTAGCATTCAATGTGTAATACATAAATAGCATTCATGTATAATACTTTTAAATTAAAACAATGGTGTTTTAATGACAAATTATATCTAGAATATTATTATTTATGTTAATAAATTGAAATTTAAAACCAACTTATTTATATAATGTATGTATATGTATATTATAACAATCGAAATGAAAGTGAAGATCAAATCTAACCACAAACTATGATATCTGCTCTACAAGGCGCCATCTAGGTATTTAAACCTAGAAAAATTTATAGAGTAGGCAGATACATGCTGTTAAGATTCCACTTTATTTAAATATTCAGATCGTTAGCCCAAGTCACTAGCTCAGTGGAGACGCAGAGATAAAATCTATATCTTAATTTATATCTTAAATATAAATAAATAAAAGCCACTGCCAGAACTTAACACATAAAAATATTTATTTACGCACATATAAAATAACATTTAAATTTTGAGGAATAAATTCAACATTTTAGATTTTTCTATTAATCTTTAGTTTTACATTTAAGTAAATTACAACCATGAGTTTAATATTTATTTAGTGAGTCGAGTAGAAATAGACTACATAGATCTGCATTTGAAAAGAAAATATTCTTCCCTGATTTAACTTTAGGCAACAAATTTCGCAATCAAAACCGGCGCCAATCCATCCGATACATTTATGTATTCAATGTAGCATGAAAATACGACAACACAAAATACTATACTGTCAGGAATGTACATCTGATCAGTAAGTAGAATTAGAGAAGACATTGTCTCTCCACCAACAGGAATGTTACATCTGTTGGCGAGTAGAACAATAAACATAAAACTCCATAGGAATGGACTGCGGTCCTTTGCCATCTTACAAACCCATCCATAGGCAAACAGAAGGTGTGTGGCATATATATATATATAATCCTGCCCGTAGCGGATCTCATACTACATCTACAATTACACAAATATATTCAATCCATTGAACCAATTCAACTACGAAATTAATAACCTAAGATTACCCTTCCTTAATATAACTTTACAAAACTATATAGCCATTCACGCCCGACTTAAGTTTAACATTTAGATATGTTCACACAGATTTGTTTAAAAATGTTGGGTATAGATCAATTACATAGATTCCACGGTCAAAAACATTTCAAAATAAACATAAATGATCAAAATACAAAATTATTGATACCGACAATCGCAGAGGGAAATTTATAAGTAACCCAATAGTATTCACCATAAGATACTTTCATTGTCACCAATAACTTAAAAGACATCCGAATAAATACATTTTAGATACCGTACGGTATCATTATTTATCGAATGTCTATATATTTTGATCAAATATGAAAACCAAAATATAATTAACCGCAAACGAATCCATGCAAGCATCTATAAACAACTTAAATTTCATGCATTTAAATAATCTTTACAATAAGAAAAAAAAATGGAAATGATGTTTATCAATCGGAAAACATATAAAATTAAACATTATTAATTTGATTTAAAAACTTACAAAAGTCAGATAAGAGTCCGTTTTAACATTTAAGTTGGCTTATTTATCAATTTGTAAAACTTGACGAAAGTTCTTAATTGATTTTAATAATTGTTCATTTCATATAGCTTATGGTAGAAGAGTCCAGGTTCCTGTTTTTAATTCCCACGACGCCTCCATTGGAAGATAATGTTCTGGAGATGGCAATAGCTGGTTCAAGGTATCACAGTCTTTCTTTTTTTTTTTAAATAGAGAGTGTGGTATGTGCATCCTATCACATCTCTCAAACACAAAAAGCTGGAACTGTCAGAAAAAACTGTATTTCCCTTTTTATATTATCCACACGGATTCAATCAACAAAACATCACTAATCCATCACTTTCATTAGGGTCCAAGCCAAGGCTTAGTGCTTCCATTGGTCAAGCTAATTTCTCTTTATTTTCTTATCTATCTTTCATCAGATCATTTTAATTATACAAGAGCCCAAGGCTAGCTTGCTTTTCAAACAATTTATAAACAATCATTTCCATTTACAGATTACAAGAATTAATTAATACCTGTTTTTATTTTTAAATCTTGTACTTTTTCTTATAAAAAGTACATTCAAATACTTATTTATTTGTTTTTTTTTTTTAAAAAAATATTTTTAAAGTTTGGCATCTGTGCGAATGTATATACGTTTAACAAAACATTTTAATTTTAGCGTTTAGTTTTTTACTTTTATTTGCGAACTTTTAAGTTTTTATTTTAAATTAATGTAACGACATATTTATATATTGTCACAATATATATATATAAAAGGCAAAACAACAGAAAATTTTTAATATTAAATGACATCTAGCATTTTACTATTAATATTGATGAGTTAAAAGTTTAAGTCAATTTACTTATATTATGTAATTTCATGCTAAACCAGCAATCATTAATTGGTCCAGATTACCAATAAGGCATATAAATTAAAAAACAACAGAAAATGTTTAATATTAAATGACATCTAGCATTTTACTATTAATATTGATGAGTTAAAAGTTTAAATCAATTTACTTATATTATGTAATTTCATGCTAAACCAGTAATCATCAGTTGGTCCAGATTACCATCTCCACACATATATGCTATAAGTGCTCAGATATATATTAAGATAGCCAAACCTCATACTTTAATGGACAGGCTTCAATTTACTCCATCCTCCAACTCTTCAACCATCCATCCAATTGAAAATCTGATAATGGAAATGCTCAAAAACCACCCTGCCAAGATTCTTGTCACACCATGTTGACCTAAGATCAATCTGACCCCTCATGTACAGGACATAATCCATTCAATACATATACAAGGGATGGGCAGACATCTCTACTATGTAATAACTGAAACACACAGGCTTATTATATATCTGTGTATATATGTGTAATATATAGGGTATATGAGCACAGACTTTCACATGACCCACCACTCTCTACACTATCTCATAACACTGATATACATGAACACATATATGTTGAAAATATAAACATTCACCAATATATGTATTTCATGCTAAACCAGCAATCATCAGTTAGCCCAGATTACCATCTCCACACATATATGCTGTAAGTGCTCAGATATATATTAAGGTAGCCAAAAGTCATATGTTAATGGACAGGTTTCAATCTACTCCACTCTCCAACTCTTCAACCATCCATCCAATTGAAAATCTGATGATGGAATGCTCAAAGGGCACCCTGAGGCTGAGATTCTTGTCACACCCATGTTGACCTAAGATCAATCTGACTCCTCATATACAGGACATAATCCATTCAACACATATACAAGGGGTGGGCAGATATCTCTACTATGTAATAACTGAAACATCCATGCTCATTATATACCTGTGTCTATATAAGCCTGTGTGTTTCAGTTATTACATAGTAAAGATAACTGCCTATCCCTTGTATATGTATTGAATGGATTATATGCTGTACATGAGGGGTCATATTAATCTTAGGTCGACATGGGTGTGACAAGAATCTTGGCCTCAGGGTGGCTTTTGAGCATTCCATCATCAGATTTTTAATTGGATGGATAGTTGAAGAATTGAACAGTGGAGTAGATTGAAGCCTGTCCATTAAAGTATGAGTTTTGGCTATCTTAATATATATCTGAGCACTTATAGCATATATGTGTAGTGATAATCTTGACCAACTGATGATTGCTGGTTTAGCATAAAATACATATATTGGTGATTGTTTATCTTTTCAACATATATGTGTGCAAGTGTAAACAGGGTTATGAAATAGTGTGGAGAGTGGTGGATCATGTGAAAGTCCGTGCTCATATACCTTATATATTACATATATAGACACAGGTATACAATAAGCCTGTGTGTTTCAGTTATTATATTACGTAAATATATATTGCATATGAATCAAAATAAAACAAAAAATTTGAATACTAAATGAAATCTAACATGTTGCTATTTATACTGATTGGTTAAAATTTAAAGTTAGTTTATGTATATGAATGGTTAAATTTAAGATCAATCATATACAAACAAAAAAATGATCAAATTGATTATTATTTAATCTTCTTTGTTTTTTGTTGTTGTTGTTGTTGTTGTTGTTGTTGTTGTAAAGTTCAACAAACTATTTGATGCATCTTTATCCATTCTGGCATAGATTGCATTAATATGTAAGATAATTTTAAAGGACAAACATGGGAATTTATAAGCCATTTGTAGATGATTGTCTCAGAGTATTCTTTATCCGGTTAGGTCATAATGAATCAACTGAACATGACAGACTGACTTTGAATACTTAGGTCATACTTATATTGACTTTCTGTATGTGAATGGCTATTCATTTTTCCGGTTGGTTTCCACTCAAATGCATGCTATTAATAATTTGCTTCTCTTCCAATGGTTGTTACTTATTGTGTAGAATAAGACAGAGGAAACTAAATCCCAAGATTGCAACTCCCTTTTTTATCCTGCCATTTTTTAATGAATATCCTAATAGACTATTGTGATTACTCCAAAAAAAATGTATATTAAATAGCAGCAAAGTTTTGCTTCTTAATACTAATGGCGATAATCAATAATTTTTTTTTTTTTGTTGCTATAGTGTTTAGCTCAGACTTTCATATGATATTGATGTCATCCTAATGTCATAACAATTGTTGATTTTCAAATATTGAAGTTAAAAAAAAAATTATTACAAACATATGTTTTACAGTTTAAAAATAAATAAATAATAAAATTAAATCACAAACAATTTTAAAACAAACATATGATGGAAACACATCTAATAGTTTCATATGCCAATATTTTAATCATTGATATTAATAAATGTAAATACTTTAAATATAAAACAATATTTTTGTATAATCTATAGACATATATATATTTATTTAGATCACCATTGCCATTTTCAAATCCCAAAATCTTAAATAAATGCATATACCAAAAACAAAAAATTGAAATAAATAACGATAACAACTTGCAGCAACAAAAACATATATAAATAAACTTCCATATCAAAGCCAAAAACACAGATTTTTTATGACAATAATAACACTTTGATGCAAAGGCTGGGTCTTTTCAACCTTTACAATATCCTCCTACTAACCAAAAACAAAAGAAAATTGTATATAAGCAACTACTTATGACAATGGTAACAGTAACTCCTGAAATTAATTATACATCTTCCATTTAACTACCTATGGGTGATCTTTTCCATTTAAATGAATCTATTTCAACAGCAAAATTATGGTAATAAATGAATAAAATTTTTAAAACATATATACATAAAAGCATGGTCAAGGAGTACATAATTTTAAGCACTTGCAGTTTCCCTACCCCAAAAATAATTATTTCTCATACCTATCATATGGCAACATCTATTGTATCAGGATCCTTTACTTCTTCCAAGAGCATTGAAATAAAATATCCTAGAATATAAAAATAGATGAAATATTTCAAGCCAATGTACTGTCGGTTATTTATAAGGCATTGGTTGGAGGCTTTTAGCATTATACATTCCCTTCAGATAATCAGGTGTATTTATTATATAAGCATTTAATCCTGCTTCCTTTTCAATCCTATATGGCCCTTTATAAAGATTTTTCCTGACATTAAATATAGACAATAACTCATCATTAAATAATTTACCTTCTCAGTTTATACTCATTGATCCATTTCACCAGGCCAAACTATCATAACCAGTGCAAAATAATGATAATAACAAAATGTCTCAACTAGAACAACTCAACAAACAAGAGTTTACAATGTCATAACACTACCTTACAATAACACAGAACTTGAGATGGAAAAAGATTTCTAAAAACAGAACATAGAGCATCAAGGTAAGGCATATGATTCCAAGTTTGATCATGAATAGATATTTGAAAATCGACTCAGAAATATTATGCTATCTAGATAAGGTATAAATAAAATAGTTAATTCTTAAGAGATTCAAAAATATAGACTCTAAATAATAAATAAAGCTATTATAAACAGCTGTTTTTAACTTCTTCTTTCTTTTACACCCCATCATTATACTTCCTATCATTTTTGTCTTGGTAAGATATTTATAAAACAATCGGGTCAATCGCAGCAATGATATGAATTTCCATTATAACATTTAGTCTCTAATTTTACCTAACAATATAGCTTCTGCATACCACACAAAACTATAATGATCCTGTTCCTTATGAGGTAAAGTATCATAGTTGGAATAATTTATCATATCCGAATGAAGTTCTCTACTATTAATACTTATATTATCATATATCAAACACTTTGTCTTGGCTTTGTGATCATTGGCTATAGAATGACAAAGCTAAATCTATGCATAATGTCTTGCCTTTCAAGTAATTTGTTATCATGATATATACTTGTATAAAAATCCTTCACATCCAAATCATATACATACATGCAATTCATAAGCCTCTTATGAAGACCCACTTCAAATAACAGTGGAGCATCATCTTCAGCATTACAATTCCTCCTATAAAAGTCAAGATTATTAATTTCAAGACCATTGCATAAAGACAACTTGCCAAGATATTTTTGACTTATTGTGATACTCTCTTCGAAAAAATATTTGACCATACTTTTCTCACAAAATTTAATTTCAGGCAGCAATCTTGTGTTTTCATTTATTTTAAACTTCTCTCTATCATTAAAGTTGATACATTTATAGCCATGCATTCATTGCAATAACACCATTAAACTTCTAAACTTATTGCCTCTATGTAAGAGTCACTACTTTTGCAAATATTAACCAAACAAGGTTGATCGTTACCTAAAGAAAGTCTATCACTATAATTTTTATCCTGATTCTCTTCAAACTCAAAATTATCATTTAAAGTCTTTGAGATTATGAGCTGTAACTCTTTTATGCTTCTATCAAAATCATTTATCATAGATTGATGGAATTAATTGTTATAACTGTCAGCTAGGTAGCTAATAAAAGTAGAATTTGTAATCTATAGAACAATTATTAAAGTGGAATAATTTATCACAAAACTATGTATATGATTATATTCTCATGTAAGTCTTTAATAATATTGGGATTGTATTAGTTTGCTTAAAATTATCTACAATTTTGTAATTTTTTATATGAAATGATTTTAATGAAGTTTTTATTTAAAATCTCCTGATTCAAAATCTTATTGTTTCAAATGGCTAAGAGAATACATTTTTCAGTCAAATATTTTCCCATGCAATATTGTAAATAATTATTATTCATACTTATTATAGTATAGGCTTTTAAACAGTAATTAATTGGAAGATTTTTAAACTTTCAGTAAAGTTTTCTAGCTTATAAATTTTTTAATAACTAGTTAATATAAGGGATTCGAACTCAGACTTTCACACAACCCTCAACTCTCCATGCCATTTTATATTACTGACCCTCCTGATCATACACATGTTGAAAAGATAAGTAATCACCAATATACATATTTCATGCTAAAACAGCAATCATCAGTTGGTCCAGATTACTATTCTCACACATATATACAATCAGTGTTAGCTTTATATTAAGATAGCCAATCTTCATACTTTAATGGACAGGCTTCAAACTACTCCAACCCACAACTCTTCAGCCATATATTTCATTGAAAATCTGATAATGGAACATTCAAAGGCCATGTTAATGCCAAGGTTGCCATCCTACCCATGTTGACCATTTAACATTCCATCATCAGATTTTCAATGAAATGAATGACTGAAGAGTTGTGGATTGGAGTAGTTTGAAGCCTGTCCATTAAAGTATGAAGATTGGCTATCTCAATATAAAGCTGGGCACTGATTTATATACATGTGAGGATAGTAATATGGACCAACTGATGATTGCTGGTGTAGCATGAAATATGTAGATTGGTGATTATTTATCTTTTCAACATGTGTATGATCAGGTGGATCTGCAATATGAGATGGCATGTGGTTGTGTGAAATCGAATCCTTTATATTACATGATATATGTGCAGATGGGTGTAAGCCTGTACAGTGTATTAATAATTAGTTAAGTAATTTAAGAACAAATCCCAAATACCATGATGGTAACAACTTTTTATATCAAATCATTTTATTGTATACATTTGTAAATACTTTTAAAAAGTATTAAAGCAACAACAATAAGAAAAATGATAAATATAGTTTAGTAAAAATTAAGTTTTTCATTACTCTTTTTTAATTATATTTTTATAGTTAGTTTTCATTTTCTGTTTCTATAACTTGTTCGGGTTAAAATAGTTAATTTATAGACAATGACTTATTTTTCAATAAAAACAAATAATAAAAAGGAAAGAGTAAACCTATAAGGATCTTTTATTTCAAATTATTGTTTAATTTTGAATTCGATATCTGGTGCATATGGTACTTTCCTATAACTGAAGCCTGGCAGCCATGTTTTTTTTTAATTATACATTTTCAGGAGCATATAAGTATTTCTGTATTTTTTTTTCTCATTATTATTTTACAAATATGTGGTACTTGTTAAATTTAAAAAATATTAGTAAATTGATTATAAATTCCTGTTAAATTTAAAAAATATTAATAAATCTATTAAATTGTCCATTCATAAGATTTAATTTTCTTTTAAATTTTATATCTTATAACATATAAACACTAACATATTCTTAACATTGTCATGATTTTTTTAATATTCAGTATAAGATTGTTGCTCATACTTTTACCTTCACTATCTTTTCTGTTCAGTGAAAGATTTTCATAAAAAGATTAAAATTTGGCATTTTCCATTGACAGAAGATATGCAGTGGAGTATTTCCAAGATCCTGCTCTCCTAAAAAATCTGTGTTCAGATTTTAGGCCATTAAAATAAATAACTCATTATTTTGTTTATTGCAGTTTAAATTTATTTTAATTACAATTTATTGCTATAGTCTTGTGTATTTTTTTTATATTTATAATAATAATAACAAAAAATGATTAGAAATACTTGTATGGTCCTAAAAATGTATAATTCAGAAAACAACAAGGCTGCCAAGCTTGGGTTACAAGATAATATGTAAGTACCAAAAATATTTAGCTTACATAAAATTGCAAAAGAGATAAATTTGTTTTTGACACTAGCACCATTTATTAGAAATTTTTTGATTAATTCCACATTATTACATTTGTATCATTTAATATTTTTTTTATCTCTTATAAATATTAAGTAATTACATTTTTTAAAACTAAGTAAAGATTATTTAGCTATTTATAAGCTTACAAACAATTAAAATTACAACACATGGATATTTAGTTCTGAAATATCAAATTTAACACATAATTAAATAATTTTATATGTAGTTCTCTATGTGAATAATTAATACATTTTCAGCACAATTTGTCCACCTTATTTTAAACACATTTTATCAAAAAGAAATTTATTATATGCATAAACATGCAGTCTGACATTTCAACTGTCCTGCAGTCTTTCTCATTGACACTCCTATTTCAATGGCTCTGAGAAATACTATAGGATAGTTGAAAATAAGTGTATAGATACAAACATTTTTTTGTTAAAAATGAAGTATAACAAATTGTATTTATATAAAATATTACAGAAAAATGAAGAAAATAATAGATTTAGTAACATTTGTGACATTTTCAATATTTTAATTAGTATAGAGAAAGAAAATGACAATAAAAATCCAATTTACTTTGGTTACCATTTCAATGCCCTTCAAAAAACTATCATAGCTGAAAAACAGCACATAAACACTAATATGTTTAAAATAAAAAAAAATACTACTTTTTTATTAAACATTTATTTTATAAAGATGTAAAATGAACTACACACACATACACACATACACACAACACACACACACATATATATATATATATATATATATATATATATATATATATATATATATATATATATAGTTACAGTATGGGGTGGAGGTAAATTTGAAATGAATATGGGAGATTGAAAACCACCATCATTCCCATTTTATAAATCACCAAATACAATGAATACTGAAAGAATATCCAGTGAATAAGAGCAGAGAGTCAGCATGAACAAAACTATGTTACATCTCCAGCATTACGGAAGAATAATAATCAATAATCATCAGCATTATACAATCACCAAAAAACAACTAAATATCAGCAGTCAGCCTTATGATTGGATTTGAAAGGGAGTCCACAATTGATGGGCTAATTATCTAGACACTGCCAAGAATAGGGCAAAAATGCAGCACAAAACTCTGAATGCACATACCTAAGTGCTAATATATTATTCATAATAATAAAAAATAATACTGAAATACTAAACATGCTGATCATCTTCAATGCTCTGGCCACATAATCCTATTAAGTTAAAATAATTATTATTCACAATGTACTTACAATTAGCATCCAAAAAACTAACCATGATATTCAAAAAATGCAAGTCTTAGACACATTTATTAATCATAAAATTAATGTCTCATAGTGAGACCAAAGATAATTCATCTCAAGAAACCAAAAAATAATAATAATAATAATAATAATAACAATAATAATAATAATAATAATAATAATAATAATAATAATAATAATAATAATAATAATAATAACAACAACAACAACAATTCCTTTAATCGGGTATTAAAATCTCTGCTTTTGATTTTAAGTTAATATAAACAAGTATTCTCTCTTTTTTTTTTAACTTAATAAAAGTGCATTTATTAATTCACTAATTAATCTCACATCTAATGCTTATTAGAAAACAGGAGCATAATAATAATATTCACCAGAAGTTTATTTGGATAGCAAATAAATAGCATATAAGTTTACAATAATTAGCCAACTTCTAAATCGAAAGGTTGTTTTTAAAATGAGAATATAATATTTACTTAACTTATTAAGTTGTATCTCTTACAGTTAGCAATAATACAGTTGTTCAGAAAATGATTAATAAATCATTAAGAAAAATAATTAATCTCAATTTTCATTTTACTGTAAAGCTTGTAAAGATAAATATCAAGAACAAAAAAATAGTCTAACGCTCAATAAAAAATTTGAGCATCGGAAGTCACAAAGTTGAACCCATCCAAGCCATAAGCTTCGAGCAGGAGAATCAATCGTTTCTGTCTTTTCTGACAATCTAAATTCATATGACATTCTAATAACGTTTATTTTAGAGACAGACTTGTTAAATGGATATTATTTTGCATCAGTATTGCCAAGCTTGCATTATTAACAAATTGTAAAATCAGTTTTGAATTATCACTTTACGATTAGCAAATTAATTGAATTTAGTTGCAATTACAACAAATATATTACAAGTCTAGTATAATTCCTAAGAGGGTATTTTTTTTAATTAAAGAGTATTTCATACTTTGATATATGTATACTAATATCAGTTTAAAAAGATAAACAGATCATAACAAAAATTTTAGATAATACATTTTTAAAAGTGAATGGTTTCAAATGTTCAAACCATAAATATATCATTTAACAATTTTTCTTAATCACAAGATGTGTTATCAAAATTGACTCGATTATCTAGAGTATTAAATAATTAAATATGTGTGTCAGTTGTAGAACTGTAGTGTAACTTAATGCGAAAGTCTTCAAGCATTGGTGGCATAAACGGTATACTTCTAACATAAGCACATTACTCAATAATAATATTCTTATATAATTTTTTTTTGTTAGGTCAATTTATCAAATAAACAACTTTAATTATTCAAAAAATAATTTTTCATACATATTCATCTTTATTTAGGGAAGTTTTGTAATGTTGTGTCAATAAATAAACTTGACATTATAGTCCACTTGCGTCTAATGTGACTAATAACAGTTGTAAAACTGTTAGTGATTCAATTTCTCATCTGCTTTGATATAAAAATTCTGCATTTTTTTCTTTGCTTTCTATTAAAGAAAAAAAAACAAAATTTATTTGCAACGATAATGTATTAGTAAGTTTTAATCCATTCGCAACTATTTTTATACTATATTTAGTATTCATACTACATGGAAATACCTATTAAATGTCAAATATCTTTGATTTGGAATTTGAGTTTTCAGCTTTTAAAAAGATTATCTGATGTGATTTAATGCATAAACAGAGTAGCGATGTTTGGAGCTTAAAGCCCTTAAATAGGAGCTACAACTGTCACTTCCAATACTAGAATTTCTTATAAATTCCAAACAAATTATTCGCTTATTACAACTTAATACTAATAAATAGAAATGTATGTATGTATACTGTTTGTATATATATATGCGTGTGTATGTGTGAGAGGGAGAAAGAAAAAATACATCTAATTAAAAGTCAATATCAAGTTATAATAATTATTATTTTCATTAAGAAAAAAGTTTTTTCTTTAAAAAAAAAATTCCCTGGTTTCTCTTTTTACACCATTTTTTAAAACTGTTGTATTCATGCTGTATATACATATACGCTTTAAAAACTAATAAAATCAAAACTTTTAGTTTTATTCTTTATCTTTTATCTATTTTATTTTATCAAGGCTATTCAGTCAAAGACGTCTTTTTTTTTTTTTTCAATTAAATAAATTGTGTCCATAGGTTTTTTTTTTTTTTTCAATGGCATGGTCTTTTTAAAAAAAAGAAATTGTACTTTAAGATAAAAATATTTTATAAATTGAAAAAAAAAAAAAGATTATTAAAAAAAAAAAATTAACAATCTAAAGTATCTGTCATTTATTAAATCATCTACTCTGTCATATAAATGAAAGCGGAAGATTTTGCACATATATATATAGTGTATGTAAATATAGTTGTTAACGTTCAACAATTATGTATGTGTGTGCGTGTTAATATATATTCAAACCAATAATTTAGAAAAGCTAAATAAATAGATATAAACATGCAAGATCTGTCTTTATTACGGTCAATGATATCACCACTTCCTTTTTTCATTTACCCAATTTATATATGGTATTTTTCTAGGTAAATACAATCTATCAGAGATTCGTTTTAATACTTCAATTATGTCTAGTCCAACTTCTAATTACATTAAGTTCAGTATAGACAATGTACTTGTATTTAATTTGAAAATAATGTAATTTAGTTGTTAAATATTTTTTATCGATAGTGTCAACTATTTCCTGATAATCAAGAAAACAGAACATGGTTTTTTTTTTTCTCTTTAGAATTACTCATATGAGAGTATGCTGCTGTACTTTGTAATAGAGTTTGTCTGGTCTTTCTAAATCTAAGTTAACTTGACAATTGTCACATTTGTTGACAATCATTAGATGCTTTTCCCAGTAAAAGTGCGGTAGTTCTGAAAAGAGCTGTTTTATCATTATCGTAACTTACATTTGTGCAGGATTTTTTTTTCAATATCATAAATTCTGCCCTGCTGTTTTCATTAATTTTTTTTTTAGTTGGATGTAACTACCAATTAATATATAAACCTGATTTTGCACAAAGCTAAATGGTTCATAAATATAAATCATATCGTAACAGCTCAAACATTTCTACACCAGGAATCTTCAATCTGTCTGGTTGTCTTGATGGCAGATTGAACATTTCTGGGGTAGATAAATTGAGATCTTACCATATTATATATATACAATTAATAATTGAGCTTAAATTAAACTCTGGACTTCAAATTCGTAGATGTGTGATTTAACCTACTTATATGAAAAAAACTGCATCATATTGCAATTACGATATAATATTTCTTTTATGAAAAGCATATTGATATGCATGTAACTATGATAGACTATTTCAATTGAATAATTAAATATATTCATTTTCCAAATAGTATTGAAAAATCTTTAGGATAAAATAAAGTATCCAAGAATCACTTCAAATTAAAATCTTAAATCATCATCATCATCAAACATTATCAGTCCACTGCAGGATGAACATCTCTCAAAGGTCAATCCATCTCTGATCTTTAACTATTTTCTCCACATAACCCCTGCACATTTTCTTATTTCATTCAGCCATCTCACATGTGGTTTCTATCTGGGTCTTTTACAATCCCTTGGAATCCAATTTAAGACATCAATTGTCCATCTATTATCATCTCTTCTAGAAAAATGTCCAGCCCAACTCCACTTCAGTATTTTAATTTTTTTGATCTCTTCTTGTTCCTCCTAATATGCATCTCTCCATACTTCTTTCAGTGGTCTGAAGTTTCTGTCTTGCTCTTCTATTAAGTGTCCAAGTCTCAGATCCATAAATAAGAACTGGTAAAATACATTTATTAAAACCTTCCTTTTCAAAGACATAGATGTATTTCCTTTTAGTATCAAGTTATTTCTACCAAAAGCACTCCAACCAAGGTATTTGTAGCTGTTAACTTTTTCTAACTCATTATAATCAATTTTTATTTTCATATTTTGAGAAAATTCATTAAACATTATTTTAGTTCTTTTAACATTTATCATTAGCCCTACTTTCATCTGATAACTCCTGCAACATTTCCTCAGCTCTAAAGCATTATTTGCAAAAACAACTACACCACCTTCAAAATCTAAATGACTTAAATAATATCCATTGATTTTTATTCCTTTAGCTTCCCATTTTAATCCACAAAATACTTCTTGCAGCACTGCTGTGAAACGTTTTGGAGATGTGGAGTCATCCTGTCTTACATTCTTTTCAATGTTGATTTTCTGAATATCATTATGTAATCTAATTGTTGCTGTTGCATTTTTATAAATATTCTTTATATCCTGGATCTATACCTTGATGATCCAATGCCTTAATCACTAAAAAAATGTTTATAGAATCAAATACCTTTTCATAATCTACAAATCCAAAGCATAATGGCAACTCATATTCATTTATCCTTTCTATAACTTCTTTCAATACGTGGATATGATCTACTATACTAAAATCACTTTTAAATCCAGCTTGTTCTCTTGGCTGGTGGAAATTCAATGTTCTCTGTAGATGAATTGTAATTATCTTGGTAAAAATTTTGTATAAAACTGTTAAAAGGCTGATAGGTCTGTAATTTCTAATATCTTCTTTATCACCTTTTAAAAATATTAATATTAATACTGCATTCTTCCAATCATCTGGTACATCTTTATCATTTAGACATTTGGTATATAATGATGCTAAAATTTTTCTATTTCTTCACCGGCTTCTTTTAATATATCAATTATAATTTCATCACTACCTGGAGCCTTTCCTTTGTTCATAAATTTAATTGCATGTCTCATTTCTTCATTTAAAATTCTGGGCAATTCAGAAGATATAGCAGATATAGGAGGTTATTGTTCTTTATTACTATATAATTCTTGATAGAAGTCTTCTACCCATTTCATGATGTCATCTCTCTTTTTAGCAATAATTTCATCTTTTTTTCTTATTACAGATATTAATTTCCTGCCAATACCAAAATGTTGTTTTACACACTTGAGACTTTTATTCTGTTCTACAACTTTCCTTGCTAGTTCATAATTATACTTTCTTATACCATTTTCAACTCTTTTCCACACCATTTAAATTCGAGATATTCAATCTTTTTTAATGCATCATTTTTGTATATCTTCATATTGGTCAATTGCTGCTTTTTTCTACCAGCTATCTTTGTTGCAGTTTTTAAAAGTGTATCAGTTATTTTCATATTAATTTCATTCAAATCTGAATCATGTTCAAAATCTACTAATACTTGAAACCAATTTGTAAGTTCTAATTTAAATTCATTAGAATGTTTCTGAAGATAAGGAATATCAACTGTAAATATTGTTTTTCTTAATAATTTTTGTCTCTAGTTTTGCATTAATACTTATCTTACTAATCGATAATCACTTCCTGTGTTAAATTTATTAAGAACATTACAATCTTGAAATATGTATTTTATGTTAGTCAAAATGTAATCCAGTTCGACTGTACTTTCATTTGGATGCTTCCATGTCCATTTCCTTTTAACATTTTTATCAAAAAAAGAATTCATAATATAAAGTTTTTATTTTTCTGCAAACTCCACAAGTCTATGTTCTCTCTTATTTCTATTACCATAACCAAAATTACCTATAGCACTTTCATCTTTCATTTATTTACCAATTCTAGCATTAACATCTCTTATAATAATTTTCAAATGTTTATTCTGATTAAAGGCCTTTTGTACACCCATATAAAAATCTTCTACTACTTCATTACTATAATTTGTTGGAGAATAAACCTGAATTATCTGCATTTGGTATCTGCTATTAAGTTGTATAACTAATCTTGCCACTCTGTCCAATACACCATCAATTTCCACAATGTTGTTCTTCCACATTTTATTTATAATGAATGCTATTCCATTTGTATTTCCAATATTTATGCCTTTATATTAGAGTACATATCTACTTTTTAAATGAACTGTCTCTTCACCTTTTCTTCTAACTTCCCAAAGTCCAATAATGTCCCATTTAATATAAGACAGTTATTTTTCTAATTCTTGCAATCTTGCTTCACTTGAAAGTGATCTGAAGTTATAAGTACCTAGATAGAAAATTGTTATCAAATGGCAGCCTGGGTCCATGATCATTGGATTTTTAGCATCCACCACTTTCAGCCACCAACTCCTGCCTTGGTTTGTAACTTTACAATCTCCTGGGAATAAGGGACATGATTTATTTTTTGTCTGTCATGATTGTATATATCTATTGGAAAAATAGTTATCCTTTACACATACATTCATTCTGCCTTATCAGGCAACTAAGATGAAATACCATCGTGTATAGTATAGTTTAATATATAGAGGTTATTTATACATTTAGAATGAGTACAGGATTACAAATATAAAAAATGAATAGAATGACTAGTCAAAATAGTTAAATTGCAATATATTCCTGATAATCATGTGAATGGTATTTATAAAATTTTCAATTTAAATAATAATTTACATAAAAACTTATATGTTTTTGCTTTTAGTTATCTTTCCATATTACATTTCCTCATGATATTGCATTCCAAAATTTTCAATGTTAAATAATATTTTGTGATTGAAATCATGTTTAAATGCAAAATATTGACTGTACTGCTATTGCTGAATATAGATATAAAGGGACTTGGATATCTATATTTCATTTTACATGTATTGATTTTTAAAATACTTTTGAAATAAGTAATCTATAAATTTAATTTATTATTATTTTTTTTGGAAAATTTATTTCTCATAATAGTATTAATACTAGTGATTTCTAAATTAATTTAAAAATTCAATGTGTAATTTAAAATCTCTAATTACTTGTAATTGAGAAGTTTGTTTTGAACTTTTAAGATTATTTATCTTTCCAATTTTTTATTTGGTATTTAAAAAAGAGAGGAGATGTGAGGGAGAGGGAGGGGGTCAATTGTAAGTTTGCTTTTGAAAATTGATTTGTCTTAATAGTAATACATATTGACTTAAAATTTATTTATAAATAAAATGTATAATTATAAATAAATTTTGGTGCTGATTTAGAGTTCATTATAAGGACCACCCAAAATCACTGCTGAAATATTCAAGTGATAAATAACATTGAATAATCCACATCGGGTTGCTTGGATGTGTCAGCAGTGATTTTGAGCAGTCCTTAGAATTCAAAATGGCAGAGAGCACCGTCTGATCAATGCAGAAGTTTGATCAAACTAAGTTTATAAGATTAAAAGTTTTTAACTTTTAAAATATAAATTTTATTACAAAATATGCCTATAACTACATGTTGAAATAATATAAAATTGATCAAACCAAGTTTATAATTTTGAAATACTAAAAGATTATAACTTCTAAAATACGAATTACATTACAATATATGCCCATAACCATATAAAATAAAACATTTTAATTTTACAATTAATAGGATTTTTTCTTATCTGAAAGAAACTCTGGTCTTGGATACTTCCTTTGTTCCATGGAGCTAGAAAAAAAATGGAAATAAAAAAAATAACATTGTACACATTTGATCTGATGATTTACACTTGATCACATGAGGTCCTTATGGGCTCTTGAAATTGATAAAAAATATCTATTTCCATAATTTTCTCTTTATTAACAATGAAGTGACTTTTATCATCAATTTATGAACACAGAAATGTGTTTAAAAATTATTTAAAGATTTTAATAAAAATTTATTGATTATTTCAAATGTAAAACAGTTATTGGATTTTTAATAAGATAAACATTAAAGCAGTAGTTAGCATTAGTATTTTTGAAATTTAATGAATAAATCTCTCTCATTTAGATTTTTTTTATTCATGCATTGGCAAGTAATGACATGAGAAATTAAGCACACAACATTACTCGTTTTGATGAAAAAAAATCTGATTTATTAATTTTTGATTAATTGTAAAATTAATATTTACTTTAGACAACTATTCTTTCAACTAATATTAAGATAAATTATGATTTATTATTAATTGTAGAACTAATATGCTTTGGCAGCTGTTTCTATGTTTATTCAACATTTACATTTTCAACATGTGGTTATATGTTTATATTGTAATAAAAGTTGAATTTTAGAAACTTTTAGTATTTCAAAATTATAAGCTTGGTTTGATTAATTTTATATTTATTGAACATGTAGTTTTTTAAACTAATATATGTGTCCATTTTTTCCCCTTTACTTTTCCTATTTTAAGTATTTTAAATCCATATTTTAAAAATTCTAAGCTTTTAGTATTTTGAAATTTATTCATTACTTCCATTTTTTATATTTTGTATATTTTAGTCACATAATTTGAAAGCATAGTTGTACAAAATTTGTGCTTTAATTTTTTAATTATTGATATTAATTACTATTTTATTACAAATGGTCAAATCATGACCATATGTGAATTATTCAATGTCATTTATCACTTGAATGTATCAGTGATGATTTTGGGCAGTCTTTAGATTTCAAAATGGCCATGAGGGCACTTTAAATCAGTACCCAACTTTTTATTACTTGTAATTAATGTGTTTGTTTCAAATTTTTATGTTTATTTATCTTTTTAAATTTCTAATTTGGTATTGAAAAAGTAATCAAAAAAAAAAAATACAGTCAATTGTAAGCCTGTTTGACAGTTACAAATTTTAATTTTCAGCTAAAAAATTCATTTGTTTTTGTTATTCAATGCAAAGTAAAATAAAGCAAATAAACAACCCAAATAAAAATAAATTGACTTTGAAATAACAAATCGAAAAAAGATTAACTCTTTTGCATTTTGCTAACATTCTCAGACTTTTTTGTTTTCACTAGATTTAAGCTTTCAACTTTTACTTTAATATTAAACCATTATTATTTATAAAAATTAAATACATTTGACCTCATTTGATAGATATTTTTGTTTAGAAATTAAATAGATTTTACAAAATGACATTTAATTTTTGGAATTATTTTAAAAATTAGATTTTAATCAAAAGAAAGTGCTGTCACATCATCAAATTTTAGGTCGAGCAGATTCAATTTGCAAAATGAATGAAATCTTTTTTGTTTGATGTTTGTTTTAAAAATATGAACAACCTATTTTTAATATCTAATAATCTATCAATTTATGCTTTAAAAGTTTAAAATTTTTTTATAATTTTTATGATATTGCTCAATGTTATAATAGTCTGTTGAGTGACATCATTTATAGACATCTGTATTTACCATGATTGTAATCTCTATGGTAACAGTTTTCTGTAAAAAAAAAAAATGTAATAATAGATATTTTGATTTCTAATAGTTATTATATAATTACAATACAAAAATAATCATAAACTTTCCAAAAAAATCAAATTTTTAGACCATTGTAATATTTTCTTGAAATAATCTTGCAAAGTTTGAGATTGCCAAATATATAATGGACACCCATCATCATAGAGTTTATGAAATTTTGAAGACCCACATATCTGATTATCCTGCCATCTTGTGAATTTTTTGAAATTAAAATATTAGAAAAATATATAAGTGAATTTTAAAGCTGTAAAAAAAAGCTTTGCAAAATCCCAGCAGATGGGCAAAAATTGCAAATACAATTTCTTGACTTCTAGCCTGAGAAAATTTCATAATTAAAAACAAAACTGATTAAACAACATTCTAATTTTTCTCCCTCTTAGCACTTTGCTTTCATTTTTGCATCATAGCTGCCAATCTTCATTTGATAAAAAGTGTTTCACATTTGACATCATTAAGAAGATTGTTATGCCATCAGAATGCCAATGCAACTTCCTTCACTGGCAATTACTTTACCAAAAAAATCTTTGAAAAACATAACCATTTTCAATAAAGACATATAGAATTCAGCAAGTTGCTAACTTTCTTAGTAACCCAAATATTTCGTATTTTGAGATTATGCAGTCTAAATGAAGAATCATAAGGTTTATATTTCTTTTTAAAATGTAAATATGTATATATTAGCACTATAAATGAAACAGCATAACTTTCATTTTTAGATTTCTTTATCATAAACAAACAAAAAAAAAATAGTACTAACAATATAAATGAAGAACATAAAGATTATATAGGTATTAATTTTTTAAAAAAAATTATAGTAAGGTGGATAACATTTCATTTTTATATTTTATTTTTTATTCTATTTTTATACTATTTACCTACCTATATTTTATGTTTGCAATATTCATTGAATTTTCAAGTATCCATTAGTTATTTCAGTATTGTTTCATGGTGTTGATGTATGGTTTTAAAAAATCAACTAAGTTAAATTGAGATGTAGATACCTGAATCAGTTGGTACTGATATTAGTAATAAGACTTTTAAAAAAAAATGATTTGAATAAAAAAAAGCAAAGAAAACAGAAGATAATAAGATTTTAAAAAAAAGATAATTGAATATGATAAAATGTGTGTTTACATTATTTTATTAAATATAAAATAGTATATAAACAATTTCCATCTTAGAATTCGGTACTTAATGAAGATGACTTAAATATCTACATTTAGGTGAATTTTATGATTATATATATATATACGTGTGTGTGTTTGTGCAAGATAAGACAACTAACATCTTAAACTATATTTCGGAAATTATAAAAAACTATATATGAGTATGATATAGTTAAAAATTCATTTTGTTATAAATTGATTATGATTAGAATGATGATGATGATGATGTATGGGTACGTTTTTTTTTGTCGGGCCTAAATTAATTGTTGATAAAAGACTGTTTACACATTTTTCCATTTAGTAATTTACAATGAATAAGTTTATATTCACTGAATAAAAAAATAAAAATTAAAATGTAATCTTTATGAGATTAAAAATCTGGAATTTAAAATACTAATAACGATGTTTTAGAATCATAATAATTATAAGAAAATATTAGCACGTCGAAGGTTACTTTTTATATAAAAGATTTGGCTTTTCTGTGACGAAAGACAATATAATAATAACAATAGAAAAAAAAATGATTTTTTTTTTCTAAAAATAATGATAATAGAAACTGATAGTTGGAAATGATTTAAATATTTTGATTTTATCTCAGGAATATTTTAGATACCGTGCAGAGTCGTTTGTGCATTTAATCAATTTATTTTCTTGCAAATGTTAACATATCTTTGTAGTCATCGCGCTGGCTTTTCATTACAAATTCAAAAATTAATTTGGTCAGTTGATCTAATCTGTTTTATTCACAACTACTGCATCAGCAGAGGAGAATAAAAGGATAAAAATGCTGATAACCTTAAAACATTAAAGTATTCTTTATTTAATGTGAAAAATTAAAAAAGAATTAAATAAGTTAAAAATTTAAAATTGTCCGAAGAAGTATATATATATGTGTGCAGATATATAAATATTGTTTAGATATATAAAGATTAAGGCATTTGCTTTAACCAGCTTTTTTTAAAAAAAAATAAGGAAACAACATTATTTAACTATATCAAAATATTAAAAGATTTTAGTATTAGAGATTATACAGCTATATAATTTTTTGAATTTATATTTATGCTTGCAATCTCACTTCAATTGGTCAGTTACCGTTTATATATTAAATATATAGTACAACCTTTGTTTATTTAATGACATCCTGGCTATATGGTCACTGCTTAAATGCCTTTTTAACATCCCATTAGTTTTCTGCCAATTTATTATTGTTATTAGCAATTAAAGTACTTCATTATGTTTGTTAATTGTCTATACTGATGAAAAATGTAATTTATTTATTTATTGTAATATTTTGAATTTCTACTTTTAAATAATAGCGTAATAAAAAATGGGTAAATCACAGATCTACCATTATATATTTTTCAAATGATATTGATAATGCCGAAAATAATTACGAAAAGATCTGTCAAGCGTTGGTGGTCGAGAGGTCAGCACAAACGCCTTACAAGCGGTTGTCCCGGGTTAGCGGGTTCGCATCCCGGCCGATGCTATGACACATAAAAAAAAAAAAAAATGAAATTTGAGTAGTGTATGTTTATTATGAGAGAAGGAGGAACGAAACAGAGAAATTCAAAATAAAAATGTACTATTGAACGATTCAGTGACTTAAAAATATGTCCAGATATATAAGAAAATGTTAGAGAGAAATGTATAAAAATATACATACCAATATGCTAGGATTTTGGATTTTGTTAAAATGTTAGAAAAAGCACATAATATAATATTGGTAAATTCTATGTTATGATACAAAGACTGAGTGAATATACTGATAATGTGTTTGAAAATATGATTATGTATTCGGGAAAAAATGTATAGGCAGATAAGTTAAAGTTATTAATAATATTGGATAATGGGGAAAAATTAAAAAGTTTGTGGGACAAATGTGTAATTAAACTTTTAGTGTAAAAAAAAAAAAATTGTTTTAAATTTTAAGTGTATGAGATACACTTTTGCGAAATAGAAATTTATTTAAAAAGAATGTGATATATTTATTAGATAAGGGAAATAATAAAATATTAGATTAATTATTAATTTACAACAAATATTATTAACAATTAAACTATATGTAATGTAATAAGGAGTAAGAGAAGAAAGAAGACAGTATTTAGTTATTATAAACGGAATAACAAATAAGTTAGTTGCTCTATGTAAGGTAAGAAAGCTTGAATAATTTATATTTCCATATCTATTAAATCAGCATATTCCAAATTAAATGTTGAGAATTGGTTATTGATACTAATATGAACCGTTCCTTCATGAACCTATCAGCCTCTAAATGTTCATGTTTAATAATACTCATAAATATACATTTTATTTTTTCTTATATCAATAACCATAAATGGGTAATCTATAAATGGGTAATCAGAAACATGAAAAAACATTTAATTATAAAGCATTATATCACATACTTTTGGCTTTTATGTTGTCAATGATCATCAAACTGAGTACTTTATCCTATTTATTCTTATTCACTAAAACATCCTTTCAATTTTCTAATTATATTTGTAGATTTATCATCTAACTTTAACAGCTGGAACAAAGATATAATATTCTAAAGACAACTTTTATTTGTTTTGACCCATAATGCAGGCTATGCTAATATGGGTGCCATCTTCTGATGAGCTACCTTCCATATCTTAATTCAGACTCTTCCATATTTATACTAGTTTTTTCATTTTAGTTCCTGGATCTAGTTTACAGAAAGAATAAACACTGAGAATGAAGTCAACACTTTAACCAATTTTACTTAACTAAATATGAAAAAGCAATTTTTATTTGCAAAAATGAAAATATAATAATACACTTTAGTAATTAATTAGCAACATATCTATTAAAATAAGTAGCACAAATAAGAAACAATAGCAAGATAAACAAACTATGATCATAAATTTAAAAATTTTGATCATAGATCTATCTTTTATGGGATTTGAACTAGCACATACATCAGATATATATTTTTTAAACATATCATTAAAAGTTAATTGAATTATTTTTAACTTCTCACCAATAAACATGGATATATTACCTACTATATTATAGTCTAGGTAATATCTGACAAATTCACTCACAGTATAGCCTAAACAACAGTACATCATCAAAGCAAAAATACAAATTTCATTCAATTTTTACATTTTAATGCAGAGAAAGAAATCTTTTACATTAGACCATATTTATAATTTTATTAACATTTAATCATTCATTCAAAGCCTTTTTGCTATTCTGCTTTTTTATTTGAATTTAAATGTTCATCAAAGATTTCCAATTCACTTCTTTCCAAAATAAAATATCTTTACAGCTGTATGACAGCTTGATTTGGAAGTTTGTTGTTTATAAATACACTAATCTTCACTGTTAGCTAATCTGATTAAGTTTCAAGTCCTTCTTTCTTATTTGAAAGACTCTAGTGAGAACTTTGTCCATATTTGATACATGATATTTTTACAATTAATCTTTTTTCATATTATATATTGCTAATCTTTACACCATCTAATACAAATGTAAGCTTTCTCTATTCTAAAAGTTAATACTTGAACATTGCAAAATAGAAAAATAAACAATTAAATGGAGTTCTTAACTAAAACAATGGTGCTTTTCATTATGAGTCATAATGTTGCCTATTCATAAAAATTGTAAAATATTTATTTGAATTCCATTTTTAAAATAGAAACAAATTTTAGCTTAGACATTGTTAAAGAATAAAAATATATTTTAAAATTCAAAATTAAATCTATTATTTATAAAATTTTACAAGAATATTTTTTACTGATGTTTTAACGGCCATTTTTGTTAGCCAATAAAAATTGCTTTAATTTTGTTATAACTAAGTTTTATGATTTGCTTTCTTAAAACATATATTTTCAAATAAAATCTAATTGTAAGTCCCATAACCTTTTGATGTAAAATAAATATTTTACAGATATATTGCACAAATAATCATGAACATGTAAAAAAAATTATTGCAAATTATAGCTTTATTTAAAAAAAGATGCATTCAATAATTACCATGAATCAAACAATCTATTAATCAGAAAGTGTTGCTTGTATTGAGAAATAGGGTATCTGTCAGTTTGTTTTATAGGCAAATTAACATTCTAATTTTCTAGAAGTTTGCATGATACTGACTTCTTCAGATTTTATTTTGAACTAATAACTTTAATAGATAATTTCTACACAAAAATTGCTTGCAGTAAAATAACATTATAGATGACTGCAAAATAGTAAAGAAAAGCTAAAAGTGAGAGCAATATCAACATAACACTCAAAATGCCTCAAAATAAACAATTTTTTAGCTATTAAATAAAACATGTTAATTTATAATTTGATTTGGAAATTTTCTTGCTAGCTTTAGGTCTTAATGATTGCAAGTAAGCAGAAAGGATTTCAAATTATCTTTGATTTAGGTTAACTTTTTATTTATCAGTTCTAATTGCTTACATGGCAATTTACTTCAGAAATACCATGGTAAATAATGCTTTAGATCACTGTCTCACTGTTATCTTAACTCTTATTAATGTAATTTTTTTAGAATTTCAAAACTGATCTAATGAATATTGACTGATTGATTAAAAATAAAATCTGAAGAGATCTGTAACTTCAGATTTTCAGAAATCATGAAAGAATTTTTTTAATTCTGAAAAAAAATTACAGATTTTAAGATGTTGATGGATTTACATCTTTGTATCTGATTTTCATGGCATTCATAAAATTTCTTTGAAAAAATTTTGAAATAAAAAAAATATAATTTTTTGCTAGAGTATTGAAAATTTCTGATTATTTTTACACAATAATTGTTCCAAACAAAAGGAATATACATATACACTTTGCATATTGTAAACATTATAAATCAATTTTCAGATTTTAAAGCAGAATTTGAGATATTTATTAGAAATTGTTATTTAATTATTCATACTTTTAAAAAAATTCAAAATTAAAAAATTTTAATAAATTTATAAAGAGTATCATTGAATGACATATTGTATCATTTATTCTCCTTCATAAGTCATTTTTTTAATATTTACAAAGTACAAATATGATTTTTTAGAATGTTTTTCATTTATAAAATTAATGTAAAAAGAAATCAAGTCCAATTTATTGTGTTTCAGTGTAAAATAAAGATTATGTTGAAATGAAAGTTGAGCATTGATAAAAACTGTCACAAGGTATAACTATAGAAAATGTCAACCTGTCAGAGGATTAACATATTCTGTAGTGCAGCAGATAGTAGATTGCATTTGAAACTCTCCACTAAGTGTAAATAGATCATCTTTTTTTAAGTACTAAATGGTTGAGAGGCAGCCTTTATATTAATAAAGTTAGACAAATTAATTTATTATTGTATACCTTTATACCAGTATATAATTGCATTTTATGCAAGGATCATCATCAATTTGTATCCATTCTTTTGATTTATAATTGGTTATTTATTATAATGATTTTTAAAAATATTGGCAATAGTATAGTATCTTTATTAGAGCTAAGCCATCTGAGGGTAATATGATGACATTGATCCAAAAAGTATGCAGAACATAGTTTATTCATTATATAACATATATTATTATGTTTTGATTATAGAATTAAATTATGCTTAATGCATTTATCAAATTTACAACCAGTATTCTTGCAAGATAATCAATGCTTTCATTTATGACATATTCAAAGTAATGAATATTTTCATTGTTAATGACTTCTAAAGCAAAAAAAGAAAATTTCATATGATACATAATCAATAACATACTTTGATCACATACAATAACAAAGAACATTAACAACAAAAATTTAAATTTGTACATTAGATGAACATATAACATTTTGGGATTAAGTAATAAAGTTTTTTTTATTTATTTAAAACTCCTTTTGATAAATATAAATTATTTTAAATTCTACAATGTGTTTTTGTTTGAACTATGAAGAAATATTTAGAAAATAAAATTACTTTTGATAAATGTAAATTGAAAAGAGTTATTAAAATTGTTTTTATTTAATCAAGATAAAAGAAAAACTTTCTTGGTTATCCTGTTTTCAAATTTCACTATAGACTAAATAATGGGTTAAAATTAAAAATATAGGTAGATTAATAGGGTATTAGACTAGAAAGTTGTTGTAGTGGGTGTTGAAAGCCAACTCTGAAAAACCATCACCAGTCTTCCAGTAGTCAAGTTTGAAATCACATAAAAGGAATGGCTTTTCTGTGATTTATAGCCCATATGCATGCATTAGATTGCTTGTCTGTCTGAAGTACATCAAACAATATAAGCAAAATGATGCTAACTGACTGCCAATGTTTAATTGATATATGCCTATTCCAGAAATGTCTAATAAGCCAGTCTACTACTTTATTATGGACATGATTATAATAGGCCAGCTTACCAAGAGATTCCATTACTAGCCAGCTTATATATATATATATATATATTTAGTGTGTGTGTGCTGTTTAGTCTACATGAAAAAAGCACACACTAATAATTACTGTCAGATGAATATAGATTTTTCATGCTGATATTCATTTAAGTCCTTCACATAAGTGAGCTGTGATCATGCTATCATATTTGAAATTTTAGGAAGTGCAATGGTCCTGTGGTTGCTACTTTTCTGCATTATTTTAAATCATTGTATATCTTAAATTACAGGGTGCAACAGGCTGCAGTGATTCTTTCTATGAAGCTTCCATTTTTAATATATTATTTTTAAAAAATTCCAAGAGATGTCAGCATTTAATGGGCCTTCATGGACCTTAGTGTGTGATTTCCAGCACTTTCTATTGTACTGACAAAGCTATGAAGGATGTGGAAATTTGTGATTGCTAATGATTTAGATTGTTTTACCCTGTAGCTAAATCACACACAAGAACATAATTTTCAATAATTGTTAATAATTATGACGCAATTTTTTTTGTGAAAGATATTATTAAACCAAAATCTGCATCACTAGATGGGGAGATTGTCTTTGAAACCTTTTTATTTTTAAGAAAACTGATCTTAGAAAGCATAGAAAGTATGTTATGAGAACCAGAAATTTCCATGGAAACAGCCATTATGACTAAAAGAAACTCATTTTTGAAAAAACTGTAAGTGAAATATTTTAATAACAATTAATAATTTATTAACTTTTAGAATTTTTTTGTTTCTTTGAGATAACTAATTCTAAATATATCAGATTTTTTTTAAGTGTCATAGCATCAGCCGGGGTGTGAACCCACAACCTGGGCAACTGCCTGCAAGTGCAAGGCAGTCGCTCTGACCTCTCGACCACCAATGCAAGACAAATTTATCAGATTTAATAACAAAATTCTAATATCTAATATTTTGAATAAGTACCATGAAGTCAATAATGATGTGTTCATTTGTTATAGGCAAGACCTTCAGTAAATACTTATTTTTACAATTTTAAAATATTAATATTTAATGTTTTAGAATTTTTATTATTAGAAGGCTTAAATATTTATAACATATAAACTAATTACATAATACACATAAAAAAATTTAATTGTACAATAAAATCAAACATAGAGTTATATTAAATATAATCACTAAAACCTATTCAAAAATTTGCCAGATGGAGTTGACACTGATGTAATTAACTAGTAAAGATATTAAGCATTGATGGAAAAAATTACCTGATGACTAGAATATATATATGTTGATGTATCTCAATTATTACTTTTGCAGTTAAAGAATGTCAATTTCTAACTTATGGCTTATAAAAGCATTTAACATCTGCTATAAAGATTAAGAATAAATAATTTTGAATTAAATTAATTAACTGATGAAAAAAATTTGAGAAAGCTTCTTAAAGTTAGAAGACAAAGGTTAGAAACGAACTCTCTAGCAAAATTTTCAATGATATTTACAGTTAAGAATAATCTAGAAAAAAACTTTTATATAGGATTCTCAAAAAAGTAAAAAAAAAATTCTGCTTTTAAAAACAACTACTTTTGTTTAACATTTTAAAAGATGTAACTTATTATTAGATGAAGCAATTAGAATTGGTAATCAAAATATTTTATTATAATTGAAATAAGCAAATATATATGTGCTTCATATGTATATATTTGTTATTTAATAATAGAATAATATTGGCATATATTAACAAATGGAATGTTATTTGTATATTCTAATGCAGGGGTTGGAAATTTTTTTTCATCAACAGGCCGAATAAAATTTTTGTATTATAATGCGGGCTGGAATAGATTGAACAATTTAGCAAAAAAATCAGAACCTAAAAAATATTATATTACTTGAATTGCCAAATTATCATTGTATTTTTTTTAAAAAAATAAATACAGTATTCAATGACTTAAATAGGAAGTGATTCTAGATAGTTTATATTTTACGAAATGTTTTGTTATAAAATACCTTTTTAGATATTTTTTAAAAACCAAAACAGTTTCGTTACAAATCAAACAATGTTTTATCATCTATATTTGCAAATAAATATCGGAATGTTCAATTATCATTGAAAATAGGCATTTGGCATCAATTTGTCTCTTTTTTGGTTCATTTTATGGGCTATAAATTATATTAAATTAAAAATTATAATAATAAGAAAAGGTATAAACCTATTTATAAAATATCATGCACCTAAATTATTTTTTCCAATAAGAAATTAAACCCAAAGGAACTTTGTTGGATTGATATTACAGTAATAATTAGGAAATAATACACTGCCGCTGCATAGAAGTATTCTTTAAAAACTGAAATTAACATTATTTGCAATGTGATTCTTCCCATATTTTTATATTTTGTAATATAAAATTGATATTTTAGAAGTTATAATTAAATTCAAGCAAGTTCTGATAAAAATTTTAATTTTTATAATTAGAATTTTATATTTCTCATGGGATTACAGTGAAGTTAATGTTATATGAACATGTGAATGTTAGATCTAGAGATTATGGTTTACAGCGAGTGTAGGTACTCAGGTATGGATTTTCTATATTTAGGCATTTACAGGGTGGGCCGGATCAGCATTGTCATGGGCCAAATGTAGCCTATGAGCTGGCAGTTGCCCACCCTTGTTCTAATGTGTGATAGCCTATAGGTGTGCTTATCTATGCATAAACATGCATTTATGTGTTACAATGAAATTTTTATTGTTTTTTTAATAAAAAATATTTTATTTGCTTAGATATGCTGGTGCATGCACATATGTATGTTATTATTAATACTTGTTACAATTTATGTATTTGAAAACTATAGACAATACTACCTGTATAGTTTATTATTTTTCAATCTGTGAGTCATAATCAGAATAATTTATTTGTATGTAGAAGAGTATTTATCAGACCTTTGATTTTATTATTATTAATAAATTTGTCAATCACTGTTTAAATTATTCCATTGAAGTTATTTAATATGAAAATGAATTTTCTCTTGTTCACAGTCATAGACCATCCATTGAAATTATTTAATATGAAAATGAATCTTCTCTTATTTACAATCACTGACCCTAGTGTCCTTGCATTCCAAATTACTCTATAGTAATAATATTTTATATAGATGTAGGAGTATATGTTTGTGTTTAGGCATCCAGATTGTTCTCTAGATGGTGTAAAAGACATGGTCACCTTTAAAGTCTATTCACTTTACGACGATTATTTATTGATGGTCCAATATGCTTAAAGTACCAAGTGGCTGTGAGAATTGATGATGATCAGCATGTATCAGGATCCCAACATTATTTTTATGATAGCTATTTTAGCACTTAAGTATGTACATCCAGATGATGTTGTAAGTTTGGCATTGGCTAGAACAGTAGTGGGAAAATAGCAGCCTGAGGGCCACATGTGGTCCGTTAAGAGTTTTTATGTCACCCACCAAGACAATCAGAAAAATCCACCTTGAACTGAGATTTCCTTCTCATGCATGACCAAAGATTCATCTTGTATTTTCCACAAGGATTGCCATGTCAATACACGTGCACATGTGTAGATACGATGTGCAGTACTTTTCCAGTTGATCTGGTTAATTTCAATTTTGTCTTTGCGTTAGCAAATATATACATTTCCAACTTTAGTGAAACCATGAACCCTCCGATAAAATGTAAAATTGATGATAAATGGTGTGTGTTTAATGAAAAATGGACAAATATTCCTTTAGTAATACAGGGAATAAAGCAGTGTGTTTATTGTGTCATGAAAAAAGGTGTGGCCCTCTGCTAACCTTCACTTCCACAAAGTGGCCCTTGATGCGGCCCTCAAGCCAAAACAATTGCCCACCCCTGGGATAAAAGATAGTCTAGATTTTATAATATATCTCTTTTCTATTCAGTCATAAAGGATTACTGTTGATTATTCTTGTTTAATGCTGGTAATGTAACTTATAATTATTAATAGTTTTGTTTTATGCTGATTTTCATACACCTTTTATTATTGTATTGTTCTTCTGTGATATTCAATGGGAATGGTGGTGCTTCTTATCTTCCCATATCACCCTTTCATTCTTCATATTGTTACATATATATATAGATGTGTGTGAGTGTGTGTATTATTTCATGTGTTTATGTTTAAGCTGACCTGAAAAGTTAAGGTTGTCCTATAATACATACATTGTAATTATGAGATTGTGATCTAACTTTCTGTGCTAATAGATAGTTATGATATGATAGAGTTAATATGGTAGATATAAAAGCAATAAAAATAAATACACATAATAACAAGATGTAATATGTGCACTTATATACATTAATAGAGAAATTTATTAGTTCTATAAAAATTATATAGCAAGACACATTCGAAAACTTATAACGTTCTCATATTTATAACAAGATAACATTGGAAAATAATGGAGAAATGAGTGTGTGTATATATATATACACAGTTGTTGGAATTTCAAATTTATTTAAATTACAAAGTTAATTATTTAGATTAGGATGTCTATTTCTTGGAGAGGGGGAAAGATGAATCTTTGCAATTGATAGCATTATTGTTGTTGATATAGCATGCTTCTCTGATTTTCCTCTTCAAGTCATTTCTCTCTATGTATTCAGTAGTTGCAGAAAAAGGAATAAATTGATGTCCAGTCACCTTTTGGTGTTCCAGGAAAATAAAGCTGTATTCTGATTACTATGATACTCTTTTATATAGATATTGATGCTGTGTAAGGTGTGTAGATAAGGATACTCAATTTTCACCATAATAGATTGATTGGTATCTGGTTTGGGAGCATACACACTCATCTCTCCATTATTTTCCAACATTATCTTACTATGAATATAAGAACATTATAAGTTCTCAAGAGTCCTCAGGTATATAATTTTATAGAACTCATAAACTTCTCTATTAATGCATATAAGCACACATATTATGTCTGTTACATTCAATATATGAGAAGCATAAACTGCTAACACTTCATAATAACAAGATCTAAATCCAAGAATGCAAGCTTGGAAAATGAAAATTGAGATGGTAAGTATTACTAGTAAATGGAAGTAATTTAGAATGCATACTTATGGGTCCAATGTTCAAATAATGAATAATAATTACAAACAATTTGACCTAATAAATAACTTGGTTACAAAAGTGACAAATAACTGTCCAAAAAATAGTTAAAGTCACATTCAAAAATTTGAGAGATCTCTGAAACCAGATAGATAATAAAATAGACAATATGTCTATAAATTTGAAGAGAGGCAAAGCCCTATGGTCATAAAAATTAAACCAAAAAGTTTGAGATTAATATGGAGAATATAATGAAAGCATTTGCAGAAAGATTGAAGAATCTAAATCAGAAAATGGAAAAAGTTATTCAAAAGATGAAACAGCATAAAGAAGAACAGGTGTTACTGACCTCACTGAAAAAATTAAAAGATTGAAGTGGAGTTGGGCTGGACATATTGCTAGAAGAGATGATAATAGATGGACAATTGAAATTTTAAATTGGATTCCAAGAGATTGTAAAAGACCCAGAAAGAGACCACATGTGAGATGGATGGATGAATTAAGAAGGTGTGCAGGGGTGATGTGGAGAAGAGAAGCTAAAGATCAGAAAAGATGGATTAAACTTAGAGAGACCTTCATCCTGCAGTGGATTGATAATGGTTGATGATGATGATGATGATATATATATATATGACTGCTCATATTAAAATTAAATTTGGACATGATAGAGTGTTGAAAAAAGTTAATAGCCAAATTAAGGAATCTAAAATCTGGCTAGTAGAAAAACAAATGTCTAAAATGTACACCACCACCTTTCTGAATACAAAAGCAAATGATGTTCAAGCTAGATGGAAAGATGAAAAATCATACATAGACTCCAACATATATAGTTATTTAGATATAATACAGCCAACAAATTTTTAAAAGTATATTTTTCAGAATATGGTGGAGAGATGCCTATAAAATACCAAAACAGTTTAGAGAAATATATTCAAGCAGAAATGGTTATAAAAAAGCTGGCTTACAATAACTTTCCCCCGTTTATAAGAGTTATCCTAACATGCTGTTGTCAATTGTTACTGGAATGAAGATAATTAGAAAGATATTAAGCACCAAATATTACAGAAGGTCAGACATGTTAAAGTTAGAAAATCTGCTACATGTTTTATTATAGAAGCAAGTGCCTGTATCTAAACAAAAAGATTTTAAATTCCAAAGTTTTCATTCAAAAAAACTAATAAGCCAAGTATAAATAACATGGATATCATCAAGAGAAAATGAAGTCCATGCTTGGATGATGAAAGAAAAAATAAGGAGATCAACAGGTAATCTAGTATAGATGTGAATTATTTGATGAGCTGACCTTGGCTCATAACTTTACAATTTCCAGAAACAGTCATAATTTAGTTTTGCATCTTATTATTATAAAGATTTATTTTAAAAAAAGAGATTATTGGCATACATATTTATCCTGCCTCGAAAAAATCAATTAAAAAGGCAATTGCGAAGAAAGCCCACTGTATTTATTGATTGTAAATTCATAGGTAAAAAGTTAATAAAATCATCACACTAGCGGTAAATGTTGGTGAGAAACCCATCCATGTCTGTTTTCTATATGAATAAGCACATAATAATAATATTTGCAATGATAAAAATGTATAGAATGGACTTTAAAATGCTATCCTGCTCATTTCTTTTAAGATCTCAAAGTGGAATCAAAGTATGTCCATTCAATTAACAGCAAACTTTTTTCGGAGCCTTAAATAAAAGGGGGGAGGGTGTCGGTGTTAAAAAAGTGAATTGATAATTATAGATTGTAGATACATTCACGGCAGTATAAAACACTTTCAAAAGAAGCCATTGTTTAATTTAGTTAGGAAGGTCCTTCTATATAATGACCTAGATGAAAACTTCTGATGTGGTGTCATTTTAGATTGCATCTCCACGACACATCAATGCCTTTCTCCTTTTCTTATTACACTATATCATAAGTTGTACTTTTTTTCATTATAAATAATTAATGAGAAATTTAACAGGAAGCAAAAAATTATCTGATTATGTATTTTACATCTGACAATATTTAAGTGTGGAATCTAAATTCTAAAAAAAATAAATTAAATAATTTTCTACTGGTATTTATTATGAAATAATAATGCTGATTTTCTTAATTAGAAGAGTATTTTAAAGAAAAATCATGTTATATTTTTTTTTAAAAAAAAAAGCAACCAAATTAATGCGACGCGTGCTTTGTTATTTTATAATATTTTAATGTGCAATCACGAATGATTAATTTTCATTTGACTTATTTTACTTTGGAAGTATTAACAAAAATTTTAAATTTATAAAATTCATATTCAAACAATAAAGTAATTATAAAATTTACATAATAATAAAATGTTTAATTGCTGGTAAACTCTTGGACGAAGTTCAAACACTATAAGTGAAAAACTGAGCTTAGATTAGGAACCTTTAACTCTGGGGTCCGTCATTTTATCATAAAACTAACCAAAATTCAGTAAACGAAATTTGTTTACTACGATTACAGATCAGAAAAGGAAACAAAATACTCTTTAAATTTCTGCTTTAATATTTGTTGATTGTTAATTTCGTTTTATTTTGATACATTAGTGCTGTAAATGATCGAACAAAAATCATTTTCTAATGGAGAAGGGGTATCTTGCAGCTCCATCAATCTGATTTTTTTTCCTTTTTAAAACCAATTACTTTTGTTTTGACTATGTTTATCTATAATCCATAACAATTCACTCTTTTTATCTAATATCTTCAATGTTACCTTCAGTGGGGATTTTTTCCACATCTTTTTCAATGAACAAAATTAAATAAATAATTTAACTATTATAAATGGTTTATTTTCATTCCGGGATTGATGATCTTTTGCACTTTTCTTTCATTTTTTAATTTTATTTTATGTTTACAAAATATGTCGTGAATGTTCTGCCTTCCTGCCTGTTTCAGTTTCAAACCAGCTTCCAATTTTTCATAGTCGCTTTTAAAATATTATAATTGAAACATACAGAGTACATAATAAACTAATTTATTTCTAAATAATAATTCATTATCCAAAAATTAATATTGCCCGAGTCATCTTTTGGGGTTATATTTTTTTCAATTTAATTTGTTCTGTAAAAGGTTCTATCTAGGACTTAAATTTTTCAATTAAAATTTTCACCAAGAATTTATCTAAATAGCTATGTAATACAATAGTTCGGTACTTTCGTATTCTGAATTGATTTCCCTTTTGAAGATTGGTATTAATTGTACAGTCTGACTAGCGATAGCACTGTGTGCACGCGCATGTATGTATGTTTTATTACTTCAGTAAATAAAGTTCATATACTTGTTGTAATTATAGTCAGTCAGGAAACGAATAAATTTCCCCACAAACATAAACTCTCTAGAAAATTTACATTTGCAAAGCATGAATTAAATTCTCATTAAACTAATGAATACTAATTTATGCAAATTATATAAGTAGTATAAAACCGAAGAAATTTGTTAGTTCTGTGTTTAAGTAGACAAACAGAAAATGAAGCAAACAAAGTACTCTCAGTGTGTACTAAGAGTGTTTATATGGAGAAACTTAAGTTAAGCCTCAAGAAAAATAAATCCGCTGATAAAGATTATCTCATTCATTGCTGAGAAGATTATAGTATTTGGAATAATAATAATAATAACAGTGTACTCCAGAAGTAAAAATAAAAAGGCAGATTTTAAAAATACTAGTAAAAAACGTTATGGGGTTTTGATTAAAATACGGAAATAAGATAGATTGTTTTATATGATAACATTCATTAATTAAAATCTAAATCAAACATTCACTAATTAAAGTCTAAAATAAGGATTTACTAATTGAAGTAAAGTAACGATTTCTAATTAAAAACGAAAGTACAATTAATTAATTAAAAGGACTGATAAGGATCAAGCGAAAGCAGAACAAAGAAAAAAAGAAAGCGAAGCCGGGTAGTTTTAAAACACAGAATATTTCCAGCTTGCTGTGTGACTGGAGTGGGAATCTTTAGATAGAGAAAGGGATATATGAACAATGGAGGTATAACCCAGAACTAGTGGAGTCTGAAGGTTTCAAGATCCGTATAGGTAATTACAGATCTTCTCGATCTTATTATTATTTTTGTACGCCTAAAATGGCTAATTTTAGAATACGGAATAATTAAAATATTAATAGACTTTAAGAAGAGATTTTGGCAAACCGGCCATCTTAGAATAGAACTGTTAGTGGGGAAATCGGACACGCGATTATGTATATAATTTCTTATATGTGTTATGAACTCAAAATTGTTATAAACTAAAATATAAATAAATTGCTGTATTCTATTTGTAGTAAAATTCTCTTTATTTATTTAATTTGTTACATGTGAATATAAAGCAAATTGGCGCAGTCAGTTGAACGAACTTGTAGATAAGAAAATGTCGATTGGACAGGGGTCAATATCTGAATTTAATGTAGAAAATGCAGGGGAATGTCCATTATATAGAATTCAGTTGCAGAATTTTTTTAAGTTGAACGAAATTACGGACAATAGTAGAAAAGTGGCAGCCTTATTATGTTTGTCAGGGATGAGATTAATAGGAATAGTAAATAAGTTATTTGAGGAACCTATTTTAGATTCAGTCGAATATGAAAAAATAGTAGAGAAAATAACAGATTATTTCAGCCCGCAACCGTCTAAATTCATAGCAAGATTGGCATTGCATAACAGAAGGCAAGCAAACGGTGAAAAAATAAAAGAGTATGACATAGCATTAACGCTTTAACTGCCTGACTTGTAAAAAAACGAGTAGATTTGACATCACTCTAAATCGGCTACTTTTTATCCCATGTATACATATTGTATGTCATTCGAAAGAAAATCAAAAGTTCTGTAAGATGGTGCCCTCTTCAGAATTATTTTACAAGTAAAAAATCAATAGAAATGACCATATATGTCAAACAAAACCAAAGCACCACCTCCTCACCACCTTTTCTTGAATCTTATTGGCTGTCCAACTTCTGTCAAAAAGGGAAATGGCTGCCAAAAAGTAAAAAGTTACGTTCATTTTGATTTTTATTATGAAAATGATAAACGAATGTTTACAACAAACAATATTTGAATTGAATTACAAATTATTATTGATAAAATAATATTAAAAATCAAATTATTTTAGAAAAATAGTTAAGATATTACCAAGAATTATTTATTTATTGCTACATATTTATCATAACGTTAAAGTGAAAAAAAAAAGATTGCTGACGCAATCTTTTTTGGTTGGTTGAATAGCGGTTACTTTTATTCAACGCAATTGAATATTTTTTAAATTATAAATCAAATTTTATTTTTGAAAAGACTTTCGTTTACTTTCGTAATCTGACAATTTAGTAATATACTTTTTACAAACAAAACTAACGTATTTATATTATTAAAAGTGAATCTATTTTAACAATAGATTTTGTTAAAGTTGTGAGTTGGCCAATTAAAAGTTTTGATTTTTAACTCATTTGGCCAATTAAATAATAATCGTTAAAAGGATTAAGGCAGTTGATAAAAGACTGTCAATATGAAAATTATGGTGACCAAGCTTTATTAGATCAGTTGCTTTGGGGATCAAAAAGGGTAACGCTTTTGAAGCAGTTTTAGAACAGGCTGCAGCATTTAGAAATAAGACCGAAGTAGAAAATAGAGCAACTATATATAAAACGGAAAATAGTTTTACGTGTACAACACTGAAGGCAGACAGAGAAAAAAAATGATGTATGGAAATGTTATTGTTGTGGAAAAACAGGGCACGTAGCCAAGTACTGTCGATGGTGGAAGGAAAATTGTTATAACTGTGGGAATAAAGTTCACTTAGTGAAAGTTTGTAAGAAACCAAAACAAAAAGAGAAACTAGATACAGAAAACCGAAGAGAAGTGAAGTACGAGCAAGTTAATAGCACATCGGACAATACATGGCAAGAGAAAAGCCAGTATGTACTAACAGTTATAATAGGGAAGAAGGAAGTAGTAATGGAAGTCGACAGTGGGTCTGGTATTTCTTTAATTTCAGAAAAAATTTGGAAAGAAATACATATAAAAGACCAGTCACTAGAAATAAAAAAGTCAAACATAAAAATAAAAGGTATAACCAGGCAGTCAATAGAACTAGTGGCAGTGACTAAAGTCCTAGTTAGTTACGGAAAAAAAAAGTGTGAATTACCGTTATATATTGTAAAAAATGAACTAACCCCAATAATTGGGAGAGAATGGTTTCGAGAATTAGGAATCTCAATAAATATAATTAAAAAAGTTACGGTGGAAAAAGAAATAATGATAACAAATATAGAAGGCACATCAACCACTTAAGAAAACGAGAATTAGATCAAGTCCCACTGGAGTTTTGGCAGAATTTGAACAGCAACAAGACAGAGGAAAATGAAAGAAATATAGAAAAGAAATCAGAAAAACAATACATAGGGGAGGAACACAAAGACGTTATAATGGAAGAACTTCGACCAGGAGCACGAAAGAGCAAATCACCCAGGCCGCTTAGAATTAAAAGGAAACCAGAAAGGTTTAAAGATTATGTGTAAGTGACATTTATATTTCTGGAGTAAGGGGAGGAATTATAGTATTTGGAATAATAATAATAATAATAATAGTGTACTCCAGAAGTAAAAATAAAAAGGCAGATTTTAAAAATACTAGTAAAAAACGTTATGGGGTTTTGATTAAAATATGGAAATAAGATAGATTGTTTTATATGATAACATTCATTAATTAAAATCTAAATCAAACATTCACTAATTAAAGTCTAAAATAAGGATTTACTAATTGAAGTAAAGTAACGATTTCTAATTAAAAATGAAAGTACAATTAATTAATTAAAAGGACTGATAAGGATCAAGCAAAAGCAGAACAAAGGAAAAAAGAAAGTGAAGCCGGGTAGTTTTAAAACACAGAATATTTCCAGCTTGCTGTGTGACCGGAGTGGGAATCTTTATATAGAGAAAGGGATATACGAACAACGGAGGTATAACCCAGAACTAGCGGAGTCTGAAGGTTCCAAGTTCTGTATAGGTAATTACAGATCTTCTCGATCTTATTATTATTTTTGTATGCCTAAAATGGCTAATTTTAGAATATGGATTAATTAAAATATTAATAGACTTTAAGAAGAGGTTTTGGCAAACCGGCCATCTTAGAATAGAACTGTTAGTGGGGAAATCGGACACGCGATTATGTATATAATTTCTTATATGTGTTATGAACTCAAAATTGTTATAAACTAAAATATAAATAAATTGCTGTATTCTATTTGTAGTAAAATTCTCTTTATTTATTTAATTTGTTACATGTGAATATAAAGCAAAGATTACTCAATGTATTAAATTCCTTTTACTAATACCTATTTATTTTTCCTTGAGATAACAAATTCATGTTAAGTTTAAATTTTCCTGCTGAATTTTATTATATTAATTTTTATCAATGCATACTCAGATGATATTGGCAATATACCCCTGAGTATATAGCAGACTAATAATGATTTTGTCTATGCTTTAAATATTATTTTTTTTTTTTTAATAAAAGTTTTTATGATGTAAATTTTATCCAGCATATCTGATTATTTCAACTGTTTTATTATTTCCAGGATTCTTCTTTGCATTAATCATTGTTTGATTGAGTCTTTTACTGTAATATTATCTTCATTGTAATATAGTGTGTAATTTTAGTAAGTTATCTTTAAAATATTTTTTTCCATACTTTTTCAGCAAACATGCTTGTGAATATTGTTACATACTGATCTTTTATAATCCTCTGTTTCAGCTGCTATTTGCTGTAATGTTTTCAGTAACATATTATTCATTACGATTATTTCCTATGTCTCTATAATGAGCTTCCAGTTATTTTGTCTATCTTTCCCATAGATCTTTTTGTTTTTTTCCTAATAATATCAATGTTTCTTATGTAATCAAACAGTAGCGGCAGTTAAATTCTTAAATAGGGGTGCTTTATTACTGTATTGCCACCAAAAAGTAAGCAAAAAAAAAAACAAACAGAGTATTTCTAATTTGCAACTGTACAATCATTTTATTTTTCCATACCAATAATCATTAAAAAATCTAAAGTATACCTGGAGTAGAGTGATCATTACTTTTTATTTCATGTCAATTAAGAAAAAAAAAAATTTTAATATATTCAACACTAACATTCACCATGATAAATATTTAAAATAATATTTCTTTTATTATTTTATATTTTTCTCTAATAAATATTTATAAGTTAATTTATTTTTAAAATGCACTTTATTTAAAACTCAAGGTGTACATAGAGTTGAATTACAATGAAGTATTTAGATTGATTTATCTAAAGTTAAGCAGTGGCAATAATGTCATAATAAAATAGCAAATAGTAATAAAGATGTCAGGGCAGAGAATAGGATTTTTAAGAGGGATATTACTCACTCGAGAATAGAAGAGTTCAAAATAGTATCTCTTTGGTATGTGCAGAGAATGAGGATAAATCTTGGTTTCTTAAAGTTTAATTTCGAGGATGGTGTGACTTTGAGATATGGGCCAGGATATGATGAGAGGTGAGGTTACATGGTGTATACAGTGCATATAAAAGTAAAGGAACAAAATGGAGAGTAGATTCTATTGGTTCTGAGAAGGCCTAAAGCTCTCCAAGGATTCTTCAAAGTGTTGAACATTTTGTGTATCCAGTGTCTTTAACTTTTTATCTGTTCTTATGGAGTGAGGCTCTTGCTTCTTGCCACTGTCAGCAATTTGGTTGTCTTTTGGCATTTGTTGGCCCTTTGGATTCACATCTTTTTTGAGACCATGCTTGTGGTTTGACTAGGATTTTCTCTTGTTCCACTTAAAGAGCCTGAGTTGGAATGATTTTGAATTAGGAGTTGAAGAATGACTAGATACATTGTTTTTGGTGTCACTTGTGGATGGAATGTTACTTCTGAGAATTGCAGGAACACATCTGAAAATGCTTTTATCTAGTTGTTATTTTCCTTGGCATGGTTCTGGTTTCTATGTCTATTTTTTTTGTCAGATGGCTTTGGATTGGCCATTGAAGTGTCTTGGCTATAAGGTGTGGCCTTTAGTAGGCTTATTCTTTGCTGTTATCTTCAGATTTAGGTTTTGTCTCTTATAAGTGTGCTGTCTGTGCTACCAACAAAGTCCTCCCCCGAAGTTTTCAAAACAAGATTCATTATCAACTAGGAAGGACTTGTTGTCTAGTGATGAGCTTATGGCTGGTTTTTGATTTTGTAATAAGAGTTTTATTTTTTCCCCTTGATCAGAGGTTGTTAGTGGAATTGTTTCATTGTAGGGTTTGTTAACGAATCGACAATATATATCTTTTGTGAGTTTGTTTGTGGGAGCTAAGTTTTCATGGACACTATCATTGATAAGCTGTGTTTTATCTCTCCATTGATTGATTTTGGATAATTAGAGCTGATCATTGGGATATTCTGAGTACTTCCATTTCACCTGTGAATGCAATTTTTCTTTAGGCCATAAAAGAACAAGTCCTGGCCAGGAAATCTCTTATAAAGTGAGTTAACTCAGCACAGTAAAAACACTGCAGTCTGACTCCATAGTGGGAGATGACCATTGGAGAACCCTTGTACAGTACCACAGTTGGTATATCCAAGGGATCAAATCCCTTTTTCAATGTCAGGTTGAATCTGGCTGAGTTAGATAGAATTTGGTCTCCTCTCCTCAGGTAGATAGTTAAACTTTGTTATGGTTCCAAATGGGGTGAGAATGTTCTGCAGATGGTCTCTATCAAAATCTAAGTTACAGTTTTTAATTTTTCCATTTATTGTAGTGAGTCTCAACATGTCAATGAAGCAAATAAATTGGTCTCTCAGTGTTCTTGCTAAACTATTCGATGGCAATATATCGGTGATTGGGATGGGATAATATTCTATTGATTTTCTCCCCAAGTTTATTGTCTTTGATTAAGGAGCAAAATTGTTCAAATGAGAACTTAAACAGATCACATTTACTATTGGTGGTAGTGATTATGATGGTTATCATTGCTGTAATTGATAAAAGATTTATATAGGATAGTGGGAATTGTTTGGTTAAATCTTAGATTCAAATCTTTATATTGTTGTTCACTAAAATTTTGTGTGGTAAATTCGTTTTTGTGATGGACTTGGGACATTTCCAGTATGGTTTCTTCTTCAATTTCCATGATGTTTATTATGGGAATCATCAGTTTTTGAAAATTTAGTGATGGGAGCATATATGTTAGATGTTAAAGCATTAGAATAGGAATTAGAATTCATAGATTTATTACCTTTTGGTATGCCTCCCTGGAAGTGGTTAACCCCTCATTGAGACTTTTTTTGATGAAAAGTTTACTTTTAAATCTTTTTTATTGATTGGGGTTAGTTTTTTCCCCATTTCTTTTTTCAACAATGTGAACATTATTGTCAATGTTTAGCGGCAAAAGAAAATTTGCAATATATTTAGAATTGTGATTGAAGGTGTTTTTGAAAGTTTCTATGTTAAAAAAATTGATTTCATTTCTGTTACTATTATGAATTTTTGAAATATTTGATAATTTGTTATTTAGTATGGTTTCTTCAAGTTGTGGGAGGTTTTCTAAGGAGTTATCAATGGAATATGATGAGCTGCTGTCAGCCATGTTGCTGTCACTAACAATGTTTAAGTCTTTTGCTATTAGCAGAAAATTCAAATTTTTTTCATTCATTTGATAAAACTTGAATATAAGTCACTCACCTCAAGGAATAAGGCCAGGAACGGTTCTCCTCATCCCTCCTTCTTCTAATAACAGTGGTTTATTGGGAGCTCAGCACAGAGGTTGCAGGCTGGAAACTGCTACAGGTGGCGCTATGAAATTAATTTATAAATATTAATTACAAGAAAAAAACAATATTTTATTGATCATCCTAAATGAAAACATTAAAAATTTATTTATTTTGAAGAATATCACTCTCAAATAACTATTAATACTGTCAGTGATCAAACTCCAATGGTGCTAATTTTGCATTCATTGAATATGAAGGTCCTGACTACTATAATTAACAATGCCTTTGAATAGAATCGCAAGCATCAGGTTAAAATAATTTTTTTAAAAAATGGTTTAATTAGTTGTATATAATAATTATGTAAAATACTATATCAATGATATTTTCAAACACAAATTGAATAATCAATGTTTATATTTTTTCTGGGGATCCTACAGTATTCCACTGCATATGGATTGGCCACAACTGAAATTAAATCTTTTCACATTTCTTCTTCTAGTATAATTTCATTAGCAACATTCCTAATGTGTTTTTGATTTTTGAAATCTTTCATTAGTCCTTTTTTTTTATATTTACCTTAAATACAAAGTAATATTTTTATCATTATTTCTTTTTCAGCTGTGTTGGTCAATTTCTTTATTTCAAAAACTGAATTTTATTTTAGGAGCTTCACCTTGAAATTTGAAATAATCCCATATTATTCAAAATTATGGCATTTGATAAAATGATGTTGATTATTATCTATTTACTAATATCATATCTATCCCACTTTTTATTTTTTCATTATTTTATATTAATATCTATTTTTTGAAATCCTTCAGATGAAATTGTATATTGAAAATCATACTACATTCTAAACAAAACTATAAAAATATTTCCCAACTTGCATGCTTTTTTTTTTTTTTAGAAATCTGCCCATATTTCTTCTAATGTTAACATTTCAATTTTGTCCAGTGATAATAATACCTTTATAAAGTATGCTATCATCAGGTAGCATCATATCTCTGTAGAGTTGATCTCCATCAGCATCTTCTTGATTAAATATAGAATCATATATAAGGACTACTTTGATATTAAAAGGTATTGCTTTGATATTACTTCCATTACATTTGCATTGCTGGGTTTACTTATAAATAAATATATAAATTTCTTATTTATTTCCAAAAAGTTTATTTCCATATATTAACTAATAAACATATATATATATGAAAAACAAAAAACAAATTAAAAACTTGCTAACGCTTGTATTTATGTCAACAGATGGCATTCTACCAAAAACACCATCAAGCATATGTTTACATAAACGTCAGAGCAAGCATTCACTATCTCTAACTTTAATTCCACTTTCATATCATGATTTCAAGCTATTTGCTATCATCAGTGAAAGACAGGAATAAGAAACTAGATCTAAACACAAACTCTGAGCATTTATGCAACAGTTTCTATTCAGCTTGCAAGCGTGAATCTTTTAGACACGTAATGTCTTCAAACTCAGCATAGCAAGCCAGATAGCTATATGGGTCTGATATCAGTTCAGCATCACCACATAGTAGAAGCCTCTGCAATATATATCATTGCTAGAAAGACCTCAAAGGTCCATTTATGAAAAACAAAAAACAAGTTAAAAACTTGCTAACACTTGTATTTATGTCAACAGATGGCATTCTACCAAAAACACCATCAAGCATATGTTTACATAAACGTCAGATCAAGCATTCACTATCTCTAAATTTAATTCCACTTTCAGATCATGATTTCAAGCCATCTGTTGACATTAATACAAGCGTTAGCAAGTTTTTAACTTGTTTTTTGTTTTTCATAAATGTACCTTTGAGGTCTTTCTAGCAATGATATATATTGCAGAGGCTTCTACTATGTGGTGATGCTGAACTGATATCAGACCCATATAGCTATCTGGCTTGCTATGCTGAGTTTGAAGACATTACGTGTCTAAAAGATTCACGCTTGCAAGCTGAATAGAAACTGTTTCATAAACGCTCAGAGTTTGTGTTTAGATCTAGTTTCTTATTCCTGTCTTTCACTGATGATAGCAAATAGCTTGAAATCATGATCTGAAAGTGGAATTAAAGTTAGAGATAGTGAATGCTTGCTCTGACATTTATGTAAACATATGCTTGATGGTGTTTTTGGTAGAACGCCATCTGTTGACATAAATACAAGCGTTAGCAAATTTTTAACTTGTTTTTTGTTTTTCATAAATGTACCTTTGAGGTCTTTCTAGCAATGATATATATTGCAGAGGCTTTTACTATGTGGTGATGCTGAACTGATATCAGACCCATATAGCTATCTGGCTTGCTATGCTGAGTTTGAAGACATTATGTGTCTAAAAGATTCATGCTTGCAAGCTGAATAGAAACTGTTTCATAAACACTCAGAGTTTGTGTTTAGATCTAGTTTCTTATTTCTGTCTTTCACTGATGATAGCAAATAGCTTGAAATCATGGTCTGAAAGTGGAATTAAAGATAGAGATAGTGAATGCTTGCTCTGACGTTTATGTAAACATAAGCTTGATGGTGTTTTTGGTAGAATGCCATCTGTTGATATATATATACTTTCCAATATTTCAACTGTTTTTTACATCATTGTTACAGTCATTTTCAAGGATCTACAACAAAAAAAAAAATACATATCTTTACATAATATTCTAAATACAAAAATCTCTTTCTTATATTAACATATCAAATCCATTATAATAAAACATATTCATTATACATAATTTTGTTTTTACTTACTTCTCCCTCCCTCTATTTCCGTTATTATAAAACTTTATTTTTACTTATCAAATATAAAATTTCAAAAATATTAGAAACCATCTAAAACACCAGCAAACAACAAATTATTTATATAATTTAACCCACCCCCAAATTACAAAGTTATTTTTTCTTTAATTATCTTATATAACTTCCATATTAATTAACTACATTCCCTATCTATACTTTTAAATTTATTTAAAAACTAATGTAAATTTTTCTTTATCCTTTAACAATTTACTTAAATACTATTTAAAATTTCATATTAATTACCTCTTATTTTACATTCCTTATCTACACCATTAATTCTATTTAAAACAACAATATATCTTTTTATGTAAAAATATTTTTTTATCATCCTTTCTCCGTAGTTTTTAACCATTTCCAACATTTTTATATTAAAATTTTTATGTCCAAATTCTTTATAATATATATATACACATTGGAATTTCTATGATTTAAATGTTGTTTAAATCTAGTATTCAATCTATTTTTTGTTGTACCAATTTATGATATATTTTTCCCCCTTTCTTACAATTCAAACATTCCATAATATAAATTTCATTCATTTTTTCCATTTCTTGATATTCTGTTTTATTAATTAAATTCCTTAAATTAAATTTCTTTTTATATATAGATTTAAGAAATAATCTACTTTCTTCCTTATATATATTATTTATGTTCTTCATATTTTTTTTAATCTCAAAAAATGTACTTATTGAAATATTATAACTACTATATATATATTATATTCTGTATGTATTTCTTATTATTCTTCTTTATTATTTGTTAATATTTTTTATCACATAATTTATCAATAACTTTAAACAGGATAATAATTTTTTATACCTTCCTCTTTTATATTATTAGTTTTTTTTAAAATAATTTTTCTTCAGGACATAAATTTAATTTTTATTAGTACAACAAAAACTAGATTTAAACAATATTTAAATGATAGAAATTCCAATGTGTATGTACATTATAAAGAATTTGGACATAAAAAATTTAATATAAAAATGTTAGAAATGGTTAAGAACTACAGAGAAAGGATGATAAAAGAATATTTTAACATAAAAAGATATAAGCCTGTTTTAAATAGAATCAATAGTGTAGTTAAGGAATATAAAATAAAAGGTAATTAATATGGAATTTTTAAATAGTATTTAAGTAAATTGTTAAAGGATAGGAAAAATTCAAGTGTTGGTGGGCAAGTAGTCAGTACAGCTGCCTTATGGGTTAGTGGGTTTGCTTCTCGGCCGATGCTATGACACATGAAAAAAAAAATTCACATTAGTTTTTAAATAGACTTAAAAGTATAGATAGGGATTGTAGATAATTGATATGGAAGTTAGATAAAATAGTTAAAGGAAAAAATAAATTTGTAATTTGGGATTGAGTTAAATGATATAAATAGTTTGTTGTTTGCTGATGTTTTAGATGACTTCTAATATTTTTGAAAATTTATACTGTACTTGATAAGTTAAAAGGAAGTTTTATAATAAAGGAAGTATATGGAGAGAGAAATAAGTAAAAATATAATTATGTATAATTAATATGTTTTATTATAATGGATTTAATGTGTTAATGTTAATATAAGAAAGAGATTTTGCATTTAGAGATGTATTTTTTTTATTGTAGATCCTTGAAAGTGACTTTAATAATGATGCAAAAAAACAGTTGAAACGTTGGAAAGTGGATAATATGTGAATTTATATATATGTTCATTAGTTAATATATGGTAACAAAGTTTTTGGAAATAAATAAGAAGTTTGTGTATTTATTTATAATATTGGAGAACATATATATTTTAAAAGAAAAAAGCGGTGGTTTAACTTGTCATTGTATAATGATAATATTATGGTGTAATATATATTGGGTTTACTTCTTGTCAATATATCCTTTACATGCTTGGAATTATTTCCAAACTCATGATTTCATATTTAAACCTTCAAAAATCTGTTTAGCCTATTTCAGCTAATTCCAAAATGTCAGATTGGTATCTTTATTTGTAGTTACAAAGTGTCTAGTTTGCCGGACTTCAGTAAAGTCCTGACTTTTGCAATTTCCCTCAGACAACATGAAACAAAGCAGTTGAAATTGTTTTTTTTTTTTTTTATTAACTTATCTATCCAACTCCCTGACTAGATAAAATATTTTTTTGTAAAAATGACTTCTTAATTATTTTGTGTTTTATTTTTCGCACATCAGACTTATTTGCCCGGGACAGTATTAAAAACTGGCATTCGTGACGTACAAAACTGATACTATTTGCAGACATACTTTGAATAGATACTGCAGAAATTACTGCTGGCTAATGGCAATTGGTAAGTCTGATTCGTGTTTTCAGTGGTTTAGATTATAAATTATCCTACGCTTTTAGCCATTCATCAGCGTCTGCTCCTCTTACATATCTAACCAGCAATGAATAAGAAAGAAATGGGAAATAAGTTGCATGCAGAGGATAAAAATAACAAGTGTGTGTGTGTCCCTATGTGTAAATACGTATATGAATGCGCATTTTATATTTGTAATTTATCATTAAAATTAGTGTTATTATGATTTTATAAAATATTTTAAACGCCGGCACTGCAAATGCTATTGCAATACTTTTTAAATATTATTTTTTAAAGATTTTTTTTTAAAATAAAATTAAAAAAAAACAACTTTAACGCATGCGTGCTGTTATTTGACAAATTTTTGTCACCATTCATTGGTAAGAGAAGATAATTAAAATGCAACCAACCGGTAAGTAGATATCAAATAAGATTATATGTAGCTAATTCTATTGCTTTCAGCCTTTTGTGTCCCCATTAAGTAATATAGCTTAGTTTTCTGAATTGAATTCACATTTCATGGTTTCATAAATCTTAGAGCGTAAAAAAAAAAAATAATGTTGCTTCTATATTGCAAAAAGTTAATATATTGCGAAGTACTTTACGAAAATGCTACATACATATAAATACATGAACAAAAGGAGAGAATGTTGAATATATATATATATATTACTGGTATATTTTCATAAAAAATATTGCAATAGCAGTCACAAAAATTGCATTTCTTATTAACTTAAAGAGAAGATTTTTACTATCCCTTATTTTATATACAGTATATATAGACAGTTAATTATTTCTCAAACATTACAAAAGAATCTGTACAGATTTTAGCTAGTGGTTTATTAAAACGTTCAGTTCTATTACTGTATAACATAGATTGGGCGGTTGTATGTGTGTCGGTTGTCTGAGATGGAATGGAGTACAAATATAGACTGAAAAATCGTAGTGTTTAAATCTCTTTATTCAGTTAGATAATATTTGACCATAATGACATAAAGTCAGGAATTGCTCAATTCCACTTGTAGAGCAGAGATCTCTTTTGTTTCAATAAGACTTGTAAACATGTATATAGTAAACCTAATAAAGTTAATTTAAAACTAATCAAAGCAACTATTTATTGTCTTGAACCTATAGAAAAGATTTCATTAACCTTGATGAAGGTAAATCCAGCTACCTGTATTGTTAGATCTAAACAAAATAATTTATTAGTTGCCTTACAAAAAAAAAAAAGCCATTCTCTTCCTATAAAATCCGTATTAGTTTGCAGGATTTATTGATTGATCATACCTTGTATAGTATTAATTTAACAGGTTAGGTGTGATCTATGTAAAAAAAATATTTTATTCATTTTGTTGGAAAACTCGCCTTCTGATTCGTTAAGAAATATATAATACAAAGCTAATACAGAAAAATAAATATGAGTTATCCAGTAATATTTCCAAGGTAATATTTAATTGAATATCCAAGTACTGATTCAGGCTTATGGTGCCTCTATATTAATGTTGACTGCAGCAATAATGACTGGCTTACTACTGCTAATTAGAGGAGACAATGGTGAGCCATTCCTTGGTTTTGTTGGAAAAAATTTGTTATATTAAAAGTAGGTTGTTTTTATACAGAATGTTAATAATTCCATTATACTATCAATAGGAAAAGTTGTTCTGGTTTGTAAACTATTGTCACCATTTAATCTTTTCTTTACAATTGACAATGCTTCTTCACATGGTACATTTGTGAATAAACTTTCTACATCAAAACTTACCAGTTTTTCAATTGTCATGTTCTTCATTAATTCTACAAAGTATCTAGAATCCCTGACAAAAGGACTGGGGCTTGTATGCTAAAGGACTTAGAACTTTGAGAAGAAATCTTGCCAAATATTGGCAAGAGAATCTCTAGAACAATAGGTCTTAATAGAACATGATCCTTATGGATTTTAGATAGACCATAAAGATGAGGAATTTTTTCTGTTGTTTTACTTTTTTCTGAATCAGTGAAGTACCTCCAATGCTTTCTGAGTAATGCTTGTAACTTTGTTTCCGTACTCAGTATCTGAATTTTTGCCACTTTTGTATATTAGCCTGCTGTCAGAAATTCTTGTATTTGTTTGTCATAATCAGTTGTATCCATTACAATTGTTGCATTGCCTTTGTAAATATAGATTTATCTACTTTGAGAGATTTAATTGCTTTCCTCTCACCATAGGATATGTTGACTTTAATTTTTATTGCTTGTCAAGTGTAATTTTTATTCTCCAGCATTATTCTGCTGCTTCTTCTAAAGACAATTTTTAAGTGACTTCCTCAGTGGCTGCCATTATATCTAATGAATGGATATTAAATGGTGTTATGGCAAAATTTAATTTTCTTTCAAGAACAAAAATTTCATTATCTGTTAGATGTTTAGAACTGAGATTTTTAACAGATGAAGTTGATACATTGCTTTAGTATGTTATGATATGCCCATGTAGGTTAGCAAGTTTTTTTGGGCATTCTTTTATTTCTTCATGTAATGTAGAATATGATTTTCTTACTGCTTGAGAATCTCTCATGAAGTCTTCATCAGTAAGTTTATTTTTAGAAAACATTCTACATTATTAATGGAATGCATTGTTTGATATTTATAAATCCTTGTTATTCTTTCTCTTAACAGAGCTTCACTTGCTCTGTAATTATCTCAGCTTCTGAGAGTGAATTGGAGGTTTTGTAGTTGCAAACCTTTAGGAATTACATAAGAAAGTTAAATGATATTCTACTTTGGCCAGCTTTAGAGATAATTTTTTTCATAATGTCTGAAGTTTGATATAGTAATAGGTTCATACCAAATACTTACTGTTTTCTTGGTGTTCTAGTTGTATTTTTATATTGGACCATTTCCATCATTTAATATGAGTATTGAATGTCTTTAGAAAAAATTACTTTTATTTAAATATTTGAAATACATTCATCTGTTAGTAATAGCACATCAAACAGGTTAATATATGCACAATGTTTTGAGAGGTATTATTCTCCCCTCTTCTTCAGATGTTGCTGGCCTGATGAGTAACAGTACTAGCATGGTATATGAACCTGGATCCTTAGATTCTTGAGAATTGAATTTTAAGGTAATGCTCTAACCAACTGTGCCATCCTGACAAAGGCAACAGTCAGTAGAAATTCCATATACTTATCTATGAGGTTCCTCTTAATTTGTCCACTTTTTCCTAAGAGCAAAGTTGATAAGTGGTTTCCATACATTATATATAATCACACTAGGTTGGCTTATGGGGTTTTTTGCCATTGTCATATCAGCAGCTTCTTTGTATTTTCTTCTTTGTACCTTTTTTTTCTACCCAATATTTTTGTATTTTCCCAATTGAACATATGTTGATTGGCAGACACATGGTATACTACCTTAGACACAGCTTTTTTCTCTCCTCTAATCATCAGTTTGTGTTTTTGCAAGTGCTTTTCAATGGGATGATTGATCTCACCAATATATGTTCTTCCACATACATAGGTATTTTGTAAATGCAGTTTTTTCTTTTCAGCATCCCAAGTTTAGGCTTTGTAGATGTTAGAATTTCTCTGAAAAGATGTTATACTGATTGCAGATTTTCCTTAATTTGTCTGCTATTTTTGGAATGTATATCTTTTTTTCTTGATGATTCTTTTTGTTGTCTATTTAACATTTTTTAATAATGCCTGATTGATAACCATTTTTCATAAGAGTTTATTCTATATAAATCTTTCCTATTTCCAAATTGCTAGTTTCTGAATAAACATATTTTGCTCTGTTTTATAGGGATAGTATAACTCCATTTTTTGTGTTTCTGGTGTGATTGGATGTATAGGCTAGGTATTTTCCTGTATATGTATGTTTTCGGTAAACTGTAGGTTTTATTTTTGCATGAGGGAGTATTGTCACAAGGACATCAAAGAATGTTAATTTTTGTTGTTGTTCTGATTCTATTGTAAATTGAATTCAACAAGATATATTGTTGATGTGTTTCCAGAAAATATGTAGTAGTGCTTCACCATGTGGCCATGCAACAAATGTATCATCTACATAGCGAAGCCAAACGTTAGGTGGATATTGAGTAGTTTTTACAGCTGTGGTTTCAAGTTCTGCCATGCAAATATTGCTAATCAGAGGTGACAATGATGATCCTATAGATATTCCTAGATTTTGTTGGACCTGTGTTATATTGAAAGTAGGTAGTTTTTATGCAAAATGTAATAGTTCCATTATACTATCAATAGGAAGAGTTGTTTTGGTTTGTAAGCTATTATCACCATTTAATCTTTTAAATATCAAACAAATTCAGGAAAATCTGCAATCAGTATAACATCAGAATAGCATTCCAGATCTATACCACAATGTAAGGAATTCTAACATCTACAAAGTCTAAACTATAAATGCTGAAAAGAAAAAAACTGCATTTATGAAATACCATGTGAATGTGGAAAAATATATATAGGTGAGACTATTTTTCCCATTAAAAAGTGCTTGCATAAATATAAACTGATGATTAGAAGAGAGAAAACAAATATGTATAAGATACCAGATCATGTATATAGTAATGAACATATGTTCAATTGGGAAAATACAAAAATATTGGATGGAGAAGAAAAGATACAAAAAAAATTTAAAGAAACTGCTTATCTGTCAATATCAAACAATTCCATAAGTCAACATAGTGTGAAGACTAACACATAATGTATGGAAACCACTAATAAAATTTGCTCTTAGTAAAAAGTGGAGAAATCAAAAGGAACCTCATAGATAAGTTTATGAAATTTCTACTGACTGTTGCCTTTGCCAGCTTAGAGTGTTATCTTAAAATTCAATAGTCAAAAATCTAATGGTCCAAGTTTGATTCCCATCTGTCACTGTTTATGCCAGCAACACCTAAAGAAGAAATGAAAATAATATCTCTAAATGTTGTACATATACTAACCTATGGGATATTACTAACAGTTGAATGTACTTGGGATATTTAAATAAAAGTTAAATTTTTCTAAAGACATTCAAAACTCATATTAGATGATGGAAATAGTCCAATATAAAAATACAACTAGAACACCATCATCACAACTCCTCAGGAAAACACTAAGTATTCAGTATGAACCCAATATTATATCAAACTTTTAGACATTATGAAAAATTATATCTAAAGCTAATCAAAATAGAAAATCATTTAACTTTCTTATGTAAATCTGAAAGGATAATTCCTAAAGGTTTGCAACTAAAACCTCCAAATTATTTCCAGAGAGCTAAGAAAATTACTCAGAGAGTAAGTGAAACTTTGTTAAGAAAAAGAATAAATGCTCAAAGTTTTCTAAATATCAAACCTTGCATTCCATTAATAATGTAGAATTTTTTAAAAAAAAAAGAATTTACTGGTGAAGGCTTCACAAGAGTTTTTCAAGCAGTAAGAAAATCATATTCTAAATTGTATGGAAAAGTAAAAGATTACCAAACAAAGAAACATGCTAATCTACACAGGTATATCAAAAATCTTAATGTACCAAGCAATGTACCAGCTTCATCTGTTAAAAATCTCAGTTTTAAACATCTAACAGATACTGAAATTTCTATTCTTGAAAGAGGATTAAACTTTATCATAACACCATTTAATATCCTTTCTTTAGGTGTAATGACTGCCATCAAGGAAGTCACTGAAAAACTGCCTTTAGAAGAAGCAGCAGAGTTATGCTGGTAAATAAAAAAAACACTTGACAAGCAACAAAAATTGAAGTCAAATATATCATATGGTGAGAGGAAAGTCTCCCTGTTGACAAAGGCAATGCAACAGTGGTAACGGATACAACTGATTGTGACAATAAAATACAAGAACTTGTCACAGCAGACCATACAGAAAAGTGTCAAAAAATCCAATACCCAGTACAGAAACAAAGTTGCAAACATTACTCAGAAATCCTCACATATGCTTCAGTGATTTAGATAAATTAAAAATAGCAATATTTAAGCAAAATTCCTCATCTTTATGGTCTAACTAAAATCCATAAGGATTATGTTCCATTAAGACCTGTTGTTAGTTCTAAAAATTCACTTTGCCAAAATTCGTCAAGATTTCTTTTCAAAGTTCTAAGTCCATTGGCATACAAAACCCAGTTCTTTGTCAGGGATTCTAGACACTTGGTAGAATTAATCAAGAACATGAAAACTGAAGGAAACTCACTTACTGTTAAGCTTTGATGTGGAAACTTTAATCACAAATTTACCATATGAATAAGTATTGTCTCTTGTAAGGAAAAGATTAAATGATGATGATAGTTTACAAATGAGAACAACTCTTCCTATTGATAGTGTAATGGAATTATTAACATTCTGCATAAAAACAATGTACTTTAAATATAACACAAAATTCTTCCAACAAAATCAAGGAATGGTTATGAGGTCACCATTGTCACCCCCAATTAGCAATATTTGCATGGAAGAACTTGAAACCACAGCCATAAAAACTACTACATATTCACCTAAAGTTTGGATTCACTATGTAGATGATACATTTCCTGTATGGCCATGTGGTAAAGCACTACTACAAACTTTCTGGAAACACATCAACAACATATCCCCTTTAATGAAATTCCCAATAAAATCAGAACAAAAACAAATTTGCCATTCTTGGATGCTCTTATGATAAGACTCTCTCATGGCAAAATCAAAACTACAGTTTATCAAAAACCTACACATACAGAAAAATACTTAGGTTTTACATCTAATCACACCAGAAACACAAAACATGGAATTATATTATCACTATGGAACAGAGCAAAAGAAGTTTGTTCAGAAACCAGTGATTTGAAAAAAAAGGACTATATAGAACAAACTCCTGTGAAAAATGGTTATCCATCAGCTATTAAGAAAATCTTAAATAGATTACAAAAAGAACCATCATAAGAAAAAAAACAATTGTTGGTTCTGTAGTGTACCCATATATACCAAAAATAGCAGACAAATTAAGGAAAATCTGCAATCAGTATAATATCAGAACAGCTTTCCAGAGCATATCAAATTACAAGGAATTCTAACTTCTATGAAGCCTAAACATGAAATACTGAAAAGAAAAAACTGCATCTATGAAATACTATGTGAATGTAGAAGAACAAATATTGGTGAGACCAGTCATCCCATGGAAAAGCACTTACAACAACATAAACTGAAGATTAGAATAAAAAAACAGAAATGTGTCTAAGGTAGCAGACTATGTATGTACCAATGAACATATGTTCAATTGGGAAAATACAAAAATATTAGATAGAGAAGAAGCTGCTCACAAGACAATGGCAAACAATACCATAAATCAACCTTATGTGACTATACACAATGTATCAGAACAACTAATTAACTTTACTCTTAGGAAAAAGTGGAGAAATCAGGAGGAACCTCATAGATAAGTATATGAAATTTTATGTGACTGTTGCCTTTGGCAGGATAGCTCACTTGCTTACAGCATTATCTTATAATTTAATAAGCAAGAATCTAAGGGTGTATGTTGTATTGTCACTGGTCAGGTCAGCAACACCTGAAGAAAAAAGGAGAATAATCTCTCAAAACAGTGTGCATGTACTAACCTGTGTGTTATCACTAACAGTTGAATGTATTTGTAATATTTAAAAAAAAGTTAAATTTTTCTAAAGACATTCATGATATAAATAATCTAATATACAAATACAAATAAAACATCATCATCACAAATCTTCAGGAAAACATTTTTATTCTTGTGTTACTAGTTCTTTAAAAAAATGCTTTTGCGGTTGTTGAAGTATTCAAAATAAATTAATGTCAAAATTTATTTATTTCAATAATAGTAAAACAAATTACTTTTTATAATAAAATAATGATAAGTTGTTTTTTTTTTCAAAAGAGTAATAATTATTAGATTAATTAATATTAATTCATTTACTGTGATATATTGTAAAGGATGGAAAGATCCATCCTTTCCATTAAAGTGCCATTTATGTTTAAAAAAAACTTCATTAATTTAGCTTTGATGTAAGAATTTGTATATAGTTTATGGTTGTTAGTTGTTGTTGTTGTTATTTAGTTCATTTTATTTTATTGTGATATGTGTCTTTATTGGTGATTGTGGAGTTTAAATAGCAATGATAATATATAAATTTGTATTTGTTTGTGTATATAAATATATATAAATGGTAGCATATAAATTGCTGAATATATTTAGATTGTATTTTTATTTGGCAATTGTTTAGAATATAATTTTATTGTTTGTTGTTTATTTATTTATTTATTTTTGTAAACTGCAAAACTGATTTTCTATGTAATATTTTTTATTAGTAGTAGTAGTAGTAGTATCTATTTTAATACTAAAAAAAAATCAACAATTGATGTATTGAATATTTTTTAGTTAGGGCATGGAGGTTTAAGCAATGAAAACAAATTACCATAGCAACAAAGAAAAATATTCGATTGTCATCTGATCCTTCGTGTCAGCCACTGGAGGCACTATTTCTAGCTAAATTTCTAGAAATATGCCGTTTCCGCGGCCGCACCCAAGCCTTTAAGCATTCTTTCTAAAATAAATCCTACAAAGATTGTTAACTCGGAGTTAAATGTTGTTTCTACCCTAAAAGGTAGAGTGTTAACTCAGAGTTAAATATTCTTTTTACGATAAAATCTAGAAAGAGTGCTAACTCGGCTTATCGGCTAACGGTGTGGCTTTTTCCGATGCTAAAAGCAGAGGAAAATGCTATAGTTGTTTGTGTCACGCACTATATTGTAATGCTGTGTTATGTATTTGATGTACGAGGGTGTGTTAATTTGCTCATATCAAAAGTATTTAAATCTTCATCAGGGCCTTTTTTTTAAAGACGAATTGATGTACTGTTACCTTTATCAATTTAAACAGTGGCGTAATTGTTCCTCGTAAAGCTATAAACCTCCTAAATTCTCAATTAGGGTGGGGTAGCATAAAAAATTTTAAACGATCATGCTTTGAGTCACGTTTTAGCGAGAAATTTTCTGAGACCAAGAAAATGGCTAATTCAAACAACAGAAAACTTGAAAAGATGGGAATTGCCAGACACGGAAGCTGGCACTGGAATATTTCTACAGCAGAAAAAAAAAAACCACCCTGCTGCTGAAAGAAAAGATTGGATTGTGCGGCAAATATATGCAGATTTGAGGTCCAAAAACATCTTTCAACTTTCATTTGTAAGTCTCATTGTGGCCGACAAAAATGTTCACTTCGTAAAGGCAAGCTTGTTTGAGGGATTCCAAATGGCCTTCGTCAAATGTCAAAAATAAAAGAAGTAACTTCAATTTTTATTTTAAACATACATCCCTTCTTCTCCCCATAATTGTTGTCATCAGCAATCAAATGTAAAATAAAAGAAGTAACTATAATTTTTATTTAAACATAGCCCCCAAAACCCCTCTTCTCCTAATAATTGTTGTCGTCGGCAATCAAACGGTCAAATAAAAGGAACGTCAATTATTTTTTAATCGTATAAAATAAAAAATCTCTCCCACTAATTGTCATCGGCAATTAAATGTAAACCAATCAAAGTAAGACCATAAATTATTAGTTAAACGTAACCCAAATTACTATTTGAACATACACCGAAAAAGACCCACTCTTGTCAATCAAAATTAAAGAAACAACAACTATTATTGTCCCATTGTCAAACCGAATATTATTTGGGAAAACCCAAATAATTTATAAATGAAAAAAAAAAAGTCAAATCGGTTTTCAATCAAATGGTAACGTATAAAAGTCACTTAAATTTTGGTTTCAACATACACACAAACAAAAAAAAAACGCAAAACCCTTTTTCCCAATAATTGTTGTCGGCAATCAAATGTAAAAAATAAAAGTAACGTACAATTATTCTTTAATCGTACACAAAAACACCCCTCCCACTAATTGTTGTCGGAAATCAAATGTAAAGCACTAAAAGTAAGGTAAACTGATTATTTTTTAAACGTAACCCAAATTACTATTTAAACATACACCAAAAAAAGACCCGCTCTTGTCAATAAAAATGAAAGAAACAACAACTATTATTGTCCCATTGTCAAAAATATTAGGTTTTGGGCAAAACAAAACCATAATTTATAAACGAAAAAAAGAAAGCCAAATCGGTTGTAAATCAAATATAACCGATAAAAGTAACTTCAATTTCGATTTAAACATATACAAAAAAAAAAACCCTTTCTCCCAATAATTGTTGTCGGCAATCAAATGTAAAATAAAAGGAAGGTAAATTAGTATTTAATCATCACCCAAAAACACCCACCCCTCTCACTAATTATTGTCAGCAATCAAATGGACACCACCACTAAAAGTAATGTAAACTACTATTCTTTAAACGGTTACACCCCTTCTCCCAATAATTGTTGTCTACAATCGTACACACAAAAAAACACCCCTTCTTCCAATAATTAGTGTCGGCAATCAAATGTAAACTGATCAAAGTAAGACCGTAACATATTATTTAAATGTAACACAAATTACTATTTGAATCTACACCGAAAAACACCCTCTTGTCAATAAAAAATTAAACAAACAACAACTATTATTCTCCCATTGTCAAAAATATTTATTTGTAGAACCAAAACCATAATTTATATACAAAAGGGAGTCAAATTGGTTGTCAATCAAATGTAAACCGATAAAAGTAACGGTTTTAATTTTTATTTAAACATACACACACAAAAAAAAAACACTTCTCCCAATAATTGTTGTTGGCAATCAAATGTAAACCTATAAAAATAACGTAAATTATTATTTAATCTTATGCAAAAACACCCCTCCCACTAATTGTTGGCAATCAAATGGAAACCTATCAAAGTAACGTCAATTATTATTTAAAGATCCATCAAAAAAACCGATTCTCTTTTAAATTTTGGCAATCCAATTTTACAAAAACAATAATACTATTTAAAAAAAAATACAAATTACTATTTGAACACACACCAAAAAAAGACCCTCTTGTCAATAAAAATTAACAAAAAAATCAACTATTATTATCCCATCGTCAAAAATATTATTTGGGAAAAATAATTCAGAAATGAAAGAAAGTAAACTTTGTAAACAAACAAAAAAAAGTCAATATTAATAGAGAATCGCTAGCCCGGGAACTTTATATTAATGTGTTTTTGGTTAGAAATCGCACCACCCGCGGCTGACATGAAGGATCAGATGAGAACCGATTATTCACCATTAAAAAAAGAAAGAAGTAAGAACTTTACTTTGTCTAATTTACATTTTTTTCTTTTGGCATAAATATAACTATTGGACCAAGATACAGAATCAGAATGTCAGACTAGATCTATGGATTATTTTCTGGGGCATTTTGCCCTCTGCCCATCTATTTCACTATCAAAATCCAGTGAAACAATTAATCACCAAGCAAATGTCTAACTTTTAAGAGTCTTTTAATAATTCTAAACTAAATGACCAAATCAATTTATTTCTACAGCTAATTTGTTAGCCTGGATAAATAAAGGAAAATGTCAAAAATTAATTGCTGAAGCAGAAAGTATATATTAAGTACTCACGTCTTTTATATATATTTAAAAGTTATTTCAACCACTACTGAATGGCCAAGACAAAAACACTTCAAATAACCAGTGAACTGTAAAATTTGAGGAAGTTTAAGATCGTATGGGGTAACTAAATTGATCTAATTTATGTTATTTTATTTTAGAATCATTTTTTTTTTTTAAATAAAATTTATTATTATTTTTTTGTTTTAAAATTTCATTTAAAATAGATGTTATATGTATATAGATAATTTGGTATTTAATCAGTATGATTTAAAATACATTGGTTTTATAAAGTATGCCAAAGGCCATTTACTAATAAAATTATTTTGTTTTTTAGTCATAAATATTGTATGCAAAAATTGCATAAGCAACCAATTATAATTTTTCTTTTTAGACAAATGTCTACATATATTATATTTATTCCTTAGTAAAAAAAAAAAAAAAATCTGTTGTATTTTAATTTAAATGCATTGCATATATATATATACTAAACATAAAGGTGTTCATGATTTGAACAGGGAATTAAAATTAAATATATTATTTGTTTGCATAGGGGTTATTTATATTATATATGATATAATAAATTTGTGTCTACAAATTTATCACTGTTTAATGATTTTCTTCACCAATTAATTATTTTTTTTTTAATTTTATTGTTGGATGTGTTTTAAAAAGATAGAGCAGGTTATAGTTATTTAGCATCGAAATTGCAGATAAATATTTCCACATGCGGTATATAGGAGTTGTTTATATATATTGTTTATCTATAAAGGTTACATTATAAGAGCCATATATATATATTTCATGGTAAGCATTTAATGAAGCCAGATTAATAAAGTTATGATTTGAGAAGTTGAATTTGCAGGCTATGATAAAAGCTTTTTATAAATAATAAGCACAAATAGTTGGTGCACACAGTATAAAAAGAAATATGATCCAACACAAATAAAGCAAATAAATATCTTAATAGAATAGTGGGGGAAAAAATTCTTATTATGTTTTGTGTTGATGCTTTGTTAAACAATCCAGCCTTGAGAAGCACATCTATAGTATTAAATTATTACTTAAAGAAGTTATTATCAACTTATCATTTTTTTATTACAGTTTTATATATGATAATTGATGAATGATTCCTATGCAACCATAAATTCCAATTCATGCCTATTGCTCGTAAGTATTTTCATTTGACTCATGTTTAACAAAATTGGAAATTTGAAAAGTCAACTTATTTCGTATGTGCTTACATATATTTATTGCTGTTTGAAAAGATCTAACCACAATTTAAAATAAAGCATATATTATTTATTTTATAAGAAATGACTTTGTGTTTTTATTTAAATTTATTAATATCTTCATTTTCTCTTTTCAATGCAGAAGTCATTAGTTAATTTGGTACATTTACAATCAACTAAATGATAATATTGTGGTTTATTAATCATTCATTTAAGCCATCATTAATTGGAATATTAAGTCGATTAATCTTTGTTTATAAATATAGGTTGGATTCAGCAAAATTCCCTTTGCTTTCAATTTGTATTTTAATGAATAATCAAATCATCAATCAAATTAAACCTGAGAGTAAACCACTTAATATGTCTTTATCATGATTCTTTAGTATCCAGGTTTTTTTTACATGTAGCTAGCCAAGGAAATGATTTGGGTAATAATTAAACCTTATTGATTCATGGTAATATATTTCCTATTGCATGGACATAATCTATCAACAATTACCTACTCAAATTAGTAGGTTGTTCAAATAAAAGCTTAGTATTGTACCGGTCGAAAATGTATGTCCATCCATCTAGGCAAAAGTACCCCGAATCCAATCATGTGCGAGATACACATGTCAGGAGCAATCATGAATTCTAACCTATTTGCCCATTCCCCAAATCTATAACATTATGAACAACACCTATGGTGATACCACATAAATTCATTACATCCCAGCCCGGTGCTACAACATTTTACATGAGACTCAACTGGTGATAATGATGAGAGATTGAGTGAACCCAAGATATTAAGTTACGAGTATACATAAATATAAATATCAATAATGAGATTCGAACAACTGGATTAAGTTTAAAATATAAATGTTTATTTAAACATAATTGATGATGAGTTTAGATATATATAATTGACTCTACGCTTATAAAACTGTTTTGATTATACACATTAAAGAATATTATTAAGATTATATTGATATTGACAAATGTTAAGTTAGTGTGGCAGTTACAAGAAACGGATTTGTCGGAGTGGTTTGGTGGCCGTTTTATACATAAAAATACATTTATAAAGATATAATCAAGTTTCGCTAATTAAAAGATTTTAATATGTAAGTTTATTGTTTTTATTTAGATATTTCATTTATAATAATTACAATGCGGATACATTTTTGATCGGCAGTATAAAACATTTCTTCTATATTTTCAACATTTAATGATGGGATATAGCAAAAACTCAATATTTGTGGGAAAAGTTTATTTCAGTAAAGAGGGAGGGCAGCTTCGTGAGAAGTTGGGTTTAAACACCAACAAATAGAGGGGAAGCAGAACATTTTATTATCACATATTATTACGATTTACTTTGCTAAACAGGCTGGAAACTAACTGTATGAAATGGCGGTGCTAGCATAATATCATCGAGAGAAAATGGCACATTTGGCCAGGATAAGGTCATTCTTCAATTTCTTATAATGATGGTACACGCCAGCTTTCTGCTGAGATGGTACAGGAAGAAGAAGGTTGGTAGGAAGATACTATAGGCCAGACCACGGCAAACTATACATTGCTTCATCTACTCTAACCTGAATAATCTAGAAGTAAACACGGACTTCTTTTATGATGAGGATACAAACGACGAAGCTTTGAATCCCTGGAGTGAGGTACAGGCGATTCAAAGTAGTATATATGTACTTGAAGGAGAGAATGACTAGCGAAATGATCGTGATTCCCTGGAGTGAGGTACAGGCAAATCAGATCAAAGCCGTATGCAGCTTATAAATAATTAGATATATGCTACCAACACTATCATAATAATATAAAATCAATAAATTTAACTATTAAAGAAAAGCCTTAAATGGTTTAACAAATACATAATAACATGCGAGTATAATGACCTACATAATATAAAGTCATTGATTATAAATTAACTAGCATTGATGAAGCTTGCATTGCTCCCCCTTCCCGAATCAATATTTAAACATAGGAAGCAAAACTATAAGATTGCAAATTATCAAACAAATTTAAGTCTCCAGTTTTTGTGGCGATGATGATCAATAAGAAATTTTATAACACTAACGGACACCAATAGCCACCCAGATTGCAAAAATATTTATACATTTCATATAAATTTACGACAAAACATTTAGATAAAAAAATATTCATTTAAAATATAACCCAAACTTACGAAGTATTTAAAATAATTAATAAGAACTCATTTTAATTCCCCACCCCTTCCCTTTTTAATAGAAGTTCGTAAGATTAAGTTTTTAGTGGCATTTATAAATAAAGGAAGAACATATAAAAATATTATTAAACTTAAATCGTAACCGCACTAACTAATAAAAATAATAATAAGCGTGAGTTGGATGAAATAATAATTAGGCAGCAAAGAATTGATATAAACGGTTAACAAAGCCTTAAACAAAACATTAAATATAATGAAATTATTAGCTTACAAATTAAATTACATAGTTAAAAGTGGATAAGGTGGTTATACAGTCTTTTGGCTGGTTACCTCAGGATTCTTTGGAAGCACTGGCGAATCTGCTGCAGCAGGTGGCATTCCTTGGGGCTACATTGCAGCAAGGCTTGGCTGAAGACGGTGGATGGCAATTTGGATCTCCAAAATTTCAAACAGACATGGAGTCACCTAGCAATGACTGACCCAACTCTAACATAATAGATTTTTAGCTTTATTTATATCAGTTTTTGGCCCCTTAGAGAATATTTATTCTAAAATAGATTTCCTGCCTCTAATGGATCTCTATTTTAGGAGAATCTTTACTCTATTGTTAGTAAAGATTCAGTTTTAAGATAACTGTCTAAAATCAATTCAAATCAATTTCCTGTTTGGAAATGGATTTGAATAAAACAATATTAATAGCTAACTAAAATGCATTAGCTTTGTTTTAGTTTTTAATTTTTTAATTTTAATTTATAATTTCCTGGTTTAAAATCATGAGACAAACTCCCCACTCCTTTAATTATTTCAGACAGTTTTCTTGAATTTACATTTTGTTTTATGAAAACGAAAATTACAACGTATTAAAATAGAAAAATACAATTTTAAAAAAATACAAAATTACCTAATATTTTTAATTACGCATATACACTCCTATAATATACATTTTACATAAAATAAAATGGAGCATGATAACATGTAGACAATGGTAGAAGGTGAAACTCGACCTTGAACTAAGGTCGACTGTTTCAGTATCACAACCTAATTCATTGCATTTTAAATTCATTGATTGGGTTAGTTTATGCTTGTTAAGTTATACTTTAAGAAAATAAATCAAAACCCAATACATTATAATGGAAGAGAATTGTCCATGTCAATTAGCTCACAATGAATAGGGCAATTTCATCTCTTTTCATACATATATCACATTCTGTTATATTTACCGCACAACCATTAAGATGATTGGACGTTCCATTACAATATATTAAACTGTTTATATATATATGTTGAATTAAATATTTTCATGGATTGTTATTATAATAAAGAATAGAAATAAAGAGATTATATCCATGAAAACATATTGCAAGCAATGAAGAATGTTTTCAACTATATCATCGGAATTGTATTTAAAGTAAATGGTTGTTAACTATAACTGTATATTCCAATGAATAATCATTACATTGTTTTTACTTATATTTTTAATAGGATTTCATTCTATCATTTTAAAGTTTATATTGTTTATATTTTCTGATACCTTGAAAAATATTGGATTGAGATTTTCTTACATTTTAAATAATCTATTTTCAATTTTACAAATGTGTCTCCATCAACCTCAACTTCTACACATGTACTCTGAAATATCAACTCTAGGCATGCTGATAATATAAATATGAAAATATTTAAAACCAAAGAAATTTGAGAAGCAGTATACTCTAACTTTCATGAGTTGTTACTACTTCCTAATTTGCAAGATATTGACCATGAAGATAACTGTATGTCAATGCTAATGTTATTTATCTATTGCAACATTTTTTTCCTCTTACAAATATTAAAGAAATAAAAATTTTAAAGCTGGATACAAAAATTTAATTTTTTATAAGACTACAATAATTAAAGATACTGGAATACAGATGCTGATATTATATACATACAGTGATTTTTATCTAGCAGAAATATTCTTTTCACAGGATGTTCAAAAGCTAGTAATTCAAATTTTGCTTTCACATGGTAAGCTTTACACAGAATATTTCAGAGCTATTATTCTATATTTTTTTCAAAATTGAAGAGAAATATTCTATAAAAAAGATTAAACTTTATAATAAAGAAAAAGTCTTAATAGCTAATAATTTCGCATTGGTAACATTATATAAATTTAAAATTGAAATATATTTACTAATACTATTTAGCAAATGCACAACTTTTTCCTTTCACAAATATTATTGCAATACTAAATATTTTTTCTCTCTTTTTTTCTGAGTAATTGTAATATTCACATACATGTGAATATACAGATACTATCTTTACTGTATAAATTTCCACAACATTTTTGTGAATATTTCACAAATATTAAAAAATTCAAATTTTAAAAGCTGATTACCGAAATTTAACTATTTGTAACCCTACAACAATTAACAATCCTGGAATATAGAAATATTTTTTCAAAATAATAATAATATCTAACTGAAATGAAAATAAATATCTTCCAATGAGTTATGTGACATCAAAAACCATGGAATTGTACCCCTCTGTCTCTAATCTCTGTTGTTATATAAGCTTAATTTTTGACATAGTTTTGAAATTATATGACTTTATTTAGACAAAATTCACTTTATAATTTCAAACCTACACCAAAAATTAAATTTATATAACAACAGAGGTTAAAGAAAGAGTGATACAATTATGTCTTTTATTGTTTTGGACTTCACATAACTCAGTGGGAGATAGTTACTTCTTTTTTCAATTACAAAATTAAGTGACTTTTATTGTTCATTTTAAATCATAAAGATCTGTGAAGTAAGAATTATATCAAGATTATTAAATGTAATCAAATGGTCAAGTTGGGGGCTGGGGGAAGGAGAAAGAAATAACATAACATTTGAATACCCAATGTGACATAAAAAATTACTTTTTTATGAATATGCCAAACAGAATGTGAAATTAAAAAGTTTTTAAAATGTTGACATCTTTTTGGAAAAAAATATAATGTTGTATTATATTATTTGTGTTATTTGCCATTCTGCGTGTTAACTGTATAAAATGAATATTAATAACATTTATTATACTACAAACAGATAATATATTTATTAATAATACAAAGGCAGTGGCATTTAATTAAAGTAGAAATAAATATTAATCTTTTTTTTAATATAAAGATGAAGTAAAAAAAACAACAATCCTAATTGAAAACAGCAAGAAATGATCTAAAAACAATACAGATTGTGATGTCACAAAAGACCTGGGCCAACTGATGAGTGCTGGTTCAGCACGAAATGCATCTTGGGGGTCATTTGTCTTTTATTATATCTTTATTTATATCTATTTAAAAAGAATGGGAAAGTATGGAGATGTTTATTATATCTATAAAAATAATTTCTGTTCAGTGTAAACAAAAGGAAAAGTTTCAGCTATTGAAAATTATATATAATAAATTAAAAAAATAATAATAGTTAGAAGGAAGAGCTGGGAAAATAAGTTACATTTCCATTTTCTATTTATTGAAATTGAATTTGTAAAAAACAGAATGTTCTATCATTCTTTTGTAAATCAAGATTTGTATTTGGACTCTATCATAAGAATTGAGTTACAAATGAATAATTCCACATTTATCAATATCATTTAGTGATAGAAATCGTACTTCAAGAAAGACTTAAGTATAAATGTTCATTATATAATAACTAGAAAATAGATAGCTACAAGTAAGCATTAATATTTAATTACTGCAGTGATAGTTTGCCATTATTAACACATTTTTTATAGCATTTCATTCTTAGATGTATGTCATAAATTTTAGTGAAAAGCATACCATTCAAATGTACTAGAAGCATTAATAAATTTGAGAAAGAAAAGAATTTAAGATCTCATTCCCATGCAGACAGGATGAATTTATTGGTATCTTCTACTATAATTGATAATACATATTAGCTTACAAATAGAAAATATAAATTTACATAATCATTTATAAAATGCTAATCACACAGATAACATAATCCTTATTATTCAAAGCATCATAATTAGGAGAACATTAAACTGTTAGAGTGCTACTTACCAGTTCCATAAATACTAAATATCAAAAAAAAAAACTATTGACAACATCATTCAAATTGCAATTCAAAAGTATCATTTATAATGTTTATTTTGAAAACTTGCACTAAATTGGAAAAAAAAAATCAAATATTAAAAAATGTATCCTAAATTTAAGAAATTAAAACAGTTATATGTATTTTAAACTACTATTCAATCCAATAAATAAAAAAACTAATTGAATGGTTTGTGGCTCAGAAAATTTATAAAATGTTTGGGCACCAGAAATGGCAGAACTAGGTCATGATTAAATGGACCTTAAGCTCTTGACTCTGCCAATATACTGCAACTGTAGCAAATTGTATAGAACATTAAATATAATTTCTTTGGATTCTGAAACAATTTGAAGTATACTATCAGTTTTAAATCTAATAATTTTTTGATATTGTTAAAATGTATTGCAGTTACTCTCTCCTAAGTCCATGACAATTGGTTCCAAACCTGTCATCAATCCTGAAATTTATAGAGTATAGCAAATCTATATAATATAATAATAAAACACATACAAGATTTTTTCGATGTATATATACATATACCTAGAATATAATTTAATTTTTAAAACCATCAAAAAATAAGTCATCTATATGAATAATTAACAAAAAGAAACTATAATTAGCAGTTTAATAATAAGAATAGTGTATTATTTTTTTTAAAAAAAGAATGTCTGAAATCATTTACTTTCTTATTGTAAATAATATTTTTGTTTAAATCGCATGTTGTTATTAAATCAGTAATAACTGGAAGGTTGCTATTATTCCACATGCGCCTTACTATTACTTTTAGACAGCCAATAGCTGTTAAAACAGCGGTCTGAGAAGCGATCAGGCCTAGACACATGACAGAGATTTTTTGTCAAGAAAAGAATGATACACTCTTCTCTTTTACTTTACTTTATATATATATATAAGCCAGTCTTAAGCATCTTGGCTTGAAAGCATGAATATATAATCATATACATTTATTACTCACTGAGTTATTAATTTATGATATTACAGCGCGAAATCTTAGATTTACTACACCACAATTTTCTAGATGTTAATATAAGTTATCAGCAACGTATGTAAATAATATTTTGTTTAAATCGCATGTTGTTATTAAATTAGTATTGAATGGAAGGTTGCTATTCTTCCACATGCACCTTACTATTACTTTCAGATAGCCAATAGCTGTTAAAACAGCGGTCTGAGGAGCAATCAGGCCTAGACACATGACAGAGATTTTTTGACAAGAAAAGAATGATACACTCTTCTCTTTTACTTAACTTTATATATATAAGCCAGTCTTAAGCATCTTGGCTTGAAAGCATGAATATATAAACATATACATTTATTACTCACTGAATTATTAATTTATGATATTACAGCGCGAAATCTCAGATTTACTACACCGCAATTTTCTAGATGTTAATATAAGTTATCAGCAATGTATGTAAATAATATTTTTGTTTAAATCGCATGTTGTTGTTATTAAATCTCTGTCATGTGTCTAGGCCTGATCGCTTCTCAGACCGCTGTTTTAACAGCTATTGGCTGTCTGAAAGTAATAGTAAGGCGCATGTGGAAGAATAGCAACCTTCCAGTCATTATTGATTTCTTATTGTAAAAAAAATAAAAATAAAAAAGTATAAATAGATAGAGATAAATTCTTTAACTTCCCATTTCTTTTAAAAGATAAGAACTATAACAATCTTTTTGTGATAAAATGGAAAAAAATGCTTTTAATTAAGATAATTAATTAAATAATTCATTTTCTTGAAAACCACCAATTTCAATTATAACATCAAATCTAATAAATGTAAGAATATTTTCTATGATGAAAAAATGCTGGCTTGCCACCGTTATGGACTGATATAAAAAAATTTATAAATGAACTAAGTTTTAACTTGAATTAATCAAATTACATTAAACAGGCAAAACTCTCCATACAATAGTGCCACCCTGTGCTTAATATTAATATATTTTACATTTGTATTTTTTTATATATTCTTATTTAAACCAATTTACCAAATATGTATTTTAATGTTAAATAAAGTTATTTTAATAATAATAAGAAAATTAAAAGATTTACTGGAAAAAATTATTCCAGATATCTGCTTGTGTTTTCAGTTTATTTTTGGTAAGACACTTCTTCAAAAAAATTTCAAGCATAATTAGCAATCATATTTACTACTTTTTGCATTCCATAAATCCCATATCATTGTTAAATACTCCAACCTAGTTGATACTTTTGACTACAACATTCTACATCAAAGCTCTTTCAATCAATCTTCCAATATGCATTCATTGTTTCTAGGAATTTTGGAGTAAGTATATCTTTTTATTATATGCCTTTGCTATCTACAATTGAAACATTCATATTTTTTAAGTTCAACAATATAAGAGTATTTTATTTAAAACATTTTTATATTTCAAATAATATAATTTTAAAATACTTATTCTGCATAATTGATTTTTACTGTCTAATCCATTTGGAAATTTATTTTAAAACTATTTTCAAAGAATTGAGTAATAAATAAATTGTAATCATTAATTATACACTAAAAGATACTGTTCATTGTCTATTTAATAACTATCTTCCTATTTTTAAGTCTATCAAATATTTACAATAAATCTTTTCCTTTATATTATCTGACATCCTAATAATTTCTTCCAACTCTTTCTCATACTTTTTGCATCACATTAATCATAATCAGTTATAATGAGCAATATATTCACATTTACACTATTTCACATTTTGTGATACTTTATTTGAGAGACGATATGATAATCATGAATTTAGTGATTATTTCCAGAACTTATTACTTGTTCTCCTCTGATAAAATTGTCATTCTCAAAATTCAAAATTATTTATTCTTTTTCCTTCTATCTCTATACCATATTACTAGTCTTCAAGACATTGTACATAATGATATCACGATATACATTAAAAGAATGATTGAAAACATACCTTCCTATCTAACAACTAGCCTCTGTTTTTGATTCAGTTGATAAAGTTTTGATTATTTTGATTTTTACAGAATTGGATTCTTTGAAATTTTGCATAAACTGTACTACATAAAGAAATACTTCTAATTTCAAAAATATTTTCCTTGATATCTTCCAGTTTATTTTGTCTTTTTTGTGTGTGATCATTGAAACATATATATATATATATGCGTAAATATTGAAATTATAATGTTAATTTCTACTGTATTTATCTATATATATATATATGTGTTTTTATGATGTACCCAGGCAAATGGGTAATTAAAACTGGCATTGCATACTGAAATCATATTATCTGATATGATTTCAGTTATCAATACCTCTTTTTATTTGTTTGTTTGTCAGATTACATCACAAACATATCTAAATAAGTACTAGTTATAATTTCAAAATTAATATAATACTCTTTAATTACATTTGATATGTATTAATTTGTGTCTCTTCCAGGATTGAATCTTAACTGTTTATCGTGACTTTTGTAGAATGAATTAACTTTTTTAGACATTTGTTACACATATTAAATATTATATTACTAGTAATTAAGATTGTTAAATAGTTCTTACAATTGGTTGGGTTGCATTTTTTATGTAATTAATGACACTACATGATACAAGATTAAATCTGATTTATAAATAAGTGGAAAATAATTTCATCAAATAAAAATTTAAAATATAAGACTAAAACTATAAAATCAAACATGTTTTCCAGAAAAACAAAAACTCTACATAAAGATGGATCATCTAAGAAATAGAGTTACATCCAAATTGAAATAAACCATTTGTGTTGTTCACTGCAGTGTTATGGTGGCAGACATTGAAACTAAAGATCCATGGATTGTGGCTCAGATCTTTATTTCCAATGATTGAACTTTTGAGTAATAAAAACCATTGGTTTAATTTTATCAGAATCATATGATAAAGTAATATCAATTTTTCTGAATTTAAACACAAAAAACAAAACTTCTTAAGAAATATTGTGTTAGCATAATCACAGTTACTGAATTATGGAAGAAATATTGTTGCCATCTTTACTATTATTATTGCGATAAAAAAAAAGTGTCTCATTTTCATATATATATAGAGAGAGAGAAAGAAAAAAAACTGATCTCTCTAGGACCAGATATCATTAAATCAGAAATATTTACAGGGTGTAAATTAAACAGTAAAGAATTTCCTGAAATTCAGATAAAATATCAGCTGAAATTATGTAAGATGTGAAACCAATCTGAAATTAAATGTTTTACTATATAAATATTATACTCTCAAACAAAATATTAAATTAACCAATGTCTCAATTCTAATCAAAAGCACAAAATAAATATCTATCTTTTATACAAGTCTTCTTTAATCTTTTATCTTTTTCATTATTTTTATGATCAGTTAATAAAAATATTGAATAATTAAATACTTTAATCAACTGTAGAGTTTTTCTATCTATTTACTATTGTCATTTGCATCATGTTTATATATATATTCATTCATCTAGATTTTGTTGAATTTATTTTTGGTCTATCTCTAATGCCAACTTTATCAAAATAATATTCATTTAGTAATTTATCTCTGAATGATAATTAAATAGTCATATTGTTTAGGGATTTTAAGTGCCAGAAATTTGCCACTGCAACTGACTATATAGGTCATAATGAATATTAAACGATCTACATTGCTTTTCAAATAAATACATATCTATCTTGCTATAAATATGCCTACTGGAGAAACAATTTACTAAAAAGATCATTACATATTATGAACATTTATTGTAATTTATTATTAAAATCATTATATAAACACGAGTACTGTATTGCAAAAGGAAATCTACTGATCATTCCTTTAATTCTTAAATTATATTACAAACTCAATTAATGCTATCTAATTTCATCAATTCTGTGATTTCTAAAATTCAGTTTTAGCTTTCACAATCTCATCACTATTACAATATTATTATGACATTTTCGTCCCCATTAATCTTATGTAATTTATTAACACGAATGGGGATTTATTACTTCTATTTCACATATTTCTTAAATATTCTCCTTTCAGACTTCTGCTACCATTATTGATATTTTTATTTCAACTGCTACTGTTTTTTTTTTTTTACTAAAAATATTTTGCGTTTAAACAAGTTTATTTACATTTTAAAAATATTATATCTAATTTACGTAACAGATAAGATAAAATTTGCACTAAATTTAAGATGAATGTGCATATGTATGTATGTAAACATGTATATGTCTGCCAAAGACAGAAGCAGGTAAAGTAATTATACTGGTTATTTGATTGCCGCCGTCATATTACAATATTTTTTGGGGGGTTCTAGTAACTCAATTTTAGAAATAATATAAACTTTAATAAATATTTACATCTCCATCTAGATCGATAACGAGAGTAATTAGCATTTAAGTATCACTAGCTGGAGAATCAGTAATTTTTTTTTATTATGTTAAACTTGACTAAGTAAATCCATCACCATTGTGGCATTCTACGAAAACAATATTACTCATTTCAACTTATTTGATATAATTTAATGTACAATTTGTTTAACTGAAATATATTTTTACACTTATGAGATTGTGTTTATAAAGAAATTATTAATACTCATGTATATGTAATTGTTTATGGTGAGGCTAATATACATATATGTAGTTAAACAATGTGCTATATACTTAATTTCTAAGTTTATATTAATATTGAAACAGAGGTAAATCCTCATCGCAATGTTTATTAAATTTCTATACGTATATGTATGATTATGTTACGGTAAGTAAAATAAAAATATTGTATTAAATCTACAAAAGTGCCACCTAGTGTTTAAAATGAACTTCACCTAATTGTTAATATTTTTTTTTTTTTTTTGCTTCTTTTTTTTTTTTTTTTTTGTTTTTTCCTCTTCTTTCTTTTTTTTATTATGTTTTTTTTTTTAAAAGTTGCTTATCCCGGGCCCCCCCCCCCCAAATTTGGGGGGGGGGAGGATAATATTTTTTTTATTTTGGAGGAGGGGGGGGGGAATTTTATAACGACGGCGTTTATGTTAAGGCGGGGGTTATTTTTCCCAAAAAAAAAACAACAAGAGAAGGAAAAAGGAGGGGGCCTCCAACATCAGAGACACCCCCCAAACAACAAAAGAGGAGCCGGGTCCTCCAACTTTAAAAAAAGGGGGGCTCCTCAGCAGCACCTTTGTAGATTCTCCTCTTTAAATAATACCAAGTTCTTTTAAAAAAGGGAGAAGAAGGAGGGGCGGTCGAAAACGTTCAGCCAAATTTATTACTAACTATATTTTTTCTCTAATTGTTAATAGTAAATGTAACAACGAACTAAAGAAACATTATAGTCCCATTCCAAGTAAATAAATTGTTGGGCTAATACGAAAGTAAAAGTTTCTTTTCAAAAAAATATAAAAACAAAAATATTTCGACCCAGCCAGGATTCGAACCTGGAATCTTCTGATCCGTAGTCAGACGCGTTATCCGTTGCGCCACTGGGCCTATTAGCGATCATATGGCAACTTTCAACTCCTATAAAGAGTGCACTTAAATTGGTGACGTTATATGTATTTCATTTTGTTAAATATATTCGAGCTTTTATTATTTTGTTTTGTTATTTACAAGATATATTTAGTTTTTCATTTTTCAAGCAAAATAAATACAAAATTCTATTATGTTGTACGGTACTCAGATTAAAGAATAGTAAAACAATCAACGTTCAATTTTACCATAAAGATATATATATGCTGTACATATATTTTAACAAATTAATTCTATAAACATATTTAACTGATTCGAGACAATTTTCGTATTTGATAGGATCATTAAATTCAAAAAGATAACATAATATAATTTTACTTTATAGCACAATAGAATTATTATTTTCCAGCTATTAGAAGTCGCTTTTTTCTTTTAAAATTGCATTACTACGGTATAATCAATATCAGATAAATTTCAGCAGATGTTTTAAATTAGATTCCCAAATGCCGTTTTCATAATATACAGTCCATCTGCACAATTTTAATTATGTAATAAAAATGAACATACTCACAAATAATGTATTATCGATATTATAATTTACCTTTACTTGAAAGTAAAACTATCTATATAGCGTAAATTATAAATTTAAACAAGTTTACTCCTTTGTATTAGCCAATTGTAAAAGATTTGGTCATACGTGGCAAATCTTACGACTCTGTCCAGATTGAAATGGTCTATAGCAAGGTGACATTGTAAATCATTTCCAAATATTCAATTGTAGCACTGTTTTTAACAGAATTAACTCGAAACATAAAAAAACTTAAAACAATGTATAACACCTACAATTTTTTTTGATAACCTTTCAATATATTTCTTATTTTAAAAGTTATTTATTAAAATTTTTATTTAAAAAAAAATAGCATCTGTATTATAGGCTATAAAAATTTTATATTCTTTGTTAGGTTCCTAGGAAATATTGGGAATAAAATTAATGTATAGTCACTTTCATTCCAAAATTTGCAAATCTAAAATAACGAATTATGGGGGGGTGGGGTAAAAAGCAAGTTACCTCTATAGTCATTTAAAATACATGCAGATGGTGTAAAACAACTCGCATTTATCTTCATTTTAAAACAGAGTGCAATTAGAAAGAAAAGGATGTTGATACTAATGTATTGTACAGTTTATCCACTTGATGGGGCTACATAGTACTACAAATAAAAATGGGGTGGGACTAAGGCAAGGATGCCCTATGTCATCTATTTTGTTTGTGTTGTATTTAAATGAAATGAAAAGAGCAATAGAAAGATTAGGAAGAGGGATAGAGATACCGTTAATAGGTAGTAAGGGAGTATATATTTTGTCAGGTCTTTTTTTTTTTGCAGATGATATATTTTTATGTGCAGAAAGCAGAGAAGATATGGAATTTATGTTGAGGACATGTGCAAGGGTGGGTAAAGAGATGGGGATTAAATTTAGTGAAGAAAAATCAAATATAATGATGGTTAATGCTGGGGAAAGAGAAGATGTAGAATTTTTATTGGGAGATATTAAGTTTAGTGTGGTGAATAGATATAGTTATTTGGGAATTATTTTAAGTAATCAGAAAAATTATTTGGATGAATGGGAGAAAAAATTGATAAATGAAGCAAAGAAAAGAAAGAGATTGATAAAGAAATTAACAGTGTTTTAATATAATAAATATGATATAGCTAGAATTATATGGAAAGGAGTTGCAATAGCAGGGTTAACATATGGTAATGATGCATTATATGTTAGTAATGGGGTATTAAATTACTTAAAAAAAGTCAAAGGAAAGTACAAAGACATGCATTGGATGCAGATGTATAGACAGCAAGGGAGGCAATTCAAGGAGAAATTGGATGGTCAAGTTTTCATATGAGAGATGCAAAAAGTAAAATGAAAATGTTTGGCAGATTGCAGTTTATGGATAATAAAAGAATAGCCAAAGTAGTATTTAATTGGGTTATGAGTAAAGTGCAGGCAACAAGATAGTGAGAAAGGTAATATGGTATGCAAAAGATTTGGATAAAGAATTTATATCAGTATATTTGTAGAGAAGATGGGATGATTGGGTTAGGAGGATTGTTGGGAGGATAGTGGTAAGGAATGAGATAAAAGAATAGATTTATTAATAAAGAATAGGGAGTTAGAGAAATGGAGAACTAGTTTGGAGAGTAAAAAGAATTTAAATATATATAGAAATAAACAGAATATTAAGTGTGAGTTAATATATGATAATAGTAATGAAAGTAGTTTATTGTTTAAGCCTCGAACAGGATCTTTAGCAACAAGAGAGTATACATGTAAATGGAAAAATATGGGTGATTTAGTTTGTAAATTATCTAAGGAAGGAATAGAAAATATTAGGCTTTGTTAATTGAATGTATATGCTTGAAAACAGAAAGGGCACATATAATGAAGTTATGGAAAAATAAATATGAAAAAAGTGATTATACAGAAAGTAGTTTATTAGTTTTTATGCTGGGTTTGGAAAAAGATAAGGGGGATTTAGATATAAAGACCATAGAGTTGACAAAGATTATGTTGTGGAAATGGGATGGAGCAGAATATGGGAAAACTTAGAGTGGGGAAAGGAAAATAAAGTGGCTATCAGGTTTCTCTGGGCATAATTGCTGAGAGATTCTTGATTTCGTTTAGGGAGAAGCTACACTACATCACATCAATCAAAAATAAATCTGCATTTATTTTTAAATTTTTGGCTGCAAGAAAATATAAAATAACATCAAGAAATATATTTCGCAATAAAAATAAGTAATTTATCAAAGGAATACTAATTAAAATGATTTAAAATACATTGGTGACAAATAAAATGCTTATAAAAATGCAAATGTATAAAAACACCTGCATTTACTTTTGTATTTACAGCTATAAGAGAATATTAAATAAAAGTAAGAAAATAATATATTTCGCAATAAAAAATGTGTGTTAAATGAAAGAAAGAAAAAGGCAGTCCATGCATAAAATGTAGACTAGATAAAAATAAACAAACAAAGGATGATCATGCGAAATAAAAGACTGCAAAAAGTAATCCATAATGAAAGACATTTAACTAAATCAAATGCAGGCACGAGATCAAATACAATTCGTAAGAAATGAAATTTTATATAAAACTTTTCATAGCAGCAAGCCTACCAATACAAAGTGTGAAAATGAATTAAATTTCAGAAAGCAAAAAAAATAATCATTGAAAATTGCAAATTAACACTATAAAACTGTAGTAAATTGTTTTTTCATGCATGTTAAATCCACAATATACATTTTATTTGTTCTCAGTATATTTTTTTGGTTAAATAATTGATATTGTTGTAAAATATAGGGGATTTGAACACAGAATTTTAAACTCCCTTTAACCATTCACTCTAATATATGTATTTTGTGCTGAACTAACACTTACCAATTGGTCCTAATCATCATCTCCCACACATATATAATCAGTGCTCGATCTATATTAAGATAGCAAATCTTCACATTTTAATGAACAATCTTCAATCTACTCCACCCTTGAACTCATTAGCCATCCATATCATTGAAGATTGGAAGGATGGAGTAGAGTGAAGCCTGCCCATTAAAGTGTGAAAATTTGCTCTCTTAATATAGAGTGATCATTGATTAAATATATGTGTGAGAGATGATGATCTGGATTGACTGATGAGTGCTGGTTTAGCATGAAATACTTTTTATTAGAGATCATTTATCTTTTTCATATATGTGTGGTCATGTGTAATGGTTGTATGAGATAGGGTCTGTGTTCAAATCCTCTATATTACATCTAGATTCCAGGCATATAAAATATATTTGTATTCAAAATGATATTGATTGGGTAAATAGATTTTTTTTTTTCTGGCAAAATATATTATTTTCTTCATTTTATTTATTATACATTGGAGCCAGAAATTCAAAAATAAATGTAGACATGATACTTTTTAATTACTTTATCATTCATTGCTAAAATGTATATAATTCCATTAAGGGAGTACACCATAATTTCAATAGCAAACAGCAAATTTATTACACATTTTCAAAAAACCATCCTGTTAAAATTTTTATTCAAAAGAAAAAATTCTAGACAAAAAAAAAATACGAAAGATCGCATCCTTACCCTAGTCCAATATTTATATAATAATATATACAATTATGAGAGACAAAAATAAAGCATGGCCCTTATTCCCAGAAGGCTGTAAAGTCACCAACCAAGGCAGTGGTTGGTGGCCAAAGGCGGAGGGTGCTAAGAATCCCCTGATTGCGGACCCAGGCTACCATTTGATGACAACTTTTTATTTAGGTACTTACAACTGCAGATCACTTTCAAGTGAAGGAAGATTGCAAGAATTAGAAGAAGAACTGTCTTATATAAAATGGGACATTATTGGACTTTGCGAAGTTAGAAGAAAAGGGGAAGAGACAATTGATTTAAAAAGTGGACATATATTCTATTATAAAGGCACAAATATTGGAAATACAAGTGGAGTAGGATTCATTATAAATAAAAAGTGGAAGAACAATATTGTGGAGATTGATGGTGTATCAGACAGAGTGGCACGATTAATTATCCAATTTAATAGCAGATACTAAATGCAGATAATTTAGGTTTATGCCCCAACAAGTTCTCATAGTGATGAAGTAGTAGAAGATTTTTATATGGATGTACAAAAGGCTTTTGATCAGAGTAAACAACATTTTAAAATTGTTATGGGAGACTTTAATGCTAGAATTGGTAAACAAATGAAAGATGAAAGTGCTGTAGGTAATTTTGGTTATGGTAATAGAAATGAGAGAGGACATAGACTTGTGGAGTTTGCAGAAAAAGAAAAACTTTATATTTTGATATTCCTAATCTTCAGAAACATTCTAATGAATTTAAATTAGAACTTACAAATCGGTTTCAAGTATTAGTAGATTTTGATCATGATTCAGATTTGAGTGAAATTAATATGAAAATAACTGATACACTTTTAAAAACTGCAACAAAGATAGCTGGTAGAAAAAAGCAGCAATTGACCAATAAAATTTCTACTGAGACTAGAGAATTTATGAAGAAAAGAAGAAATATGAAGATATACAAAAATGATGCATTAAAAAGAATTGAATATCTCGAATTTTGTAAAATGGTGCGGAAAAGAGTTGAAAATGATATAAGAAAGTATAACTGTGAATTAGCAAGAAAAGTTGTAGAAGAAAATAAAAGTCTTAAGATTGTAAAACAACATTTTGGTATTGGTAAGAAATTTATATCTGCAATAAGAAAAACAGATGGAATTATTACTAAAAAGAGAGATGACATCATGAAATTGGTAGAAAATTTTTATCAAGAATTATATAGTAATAAAGAACAAGTATCTCCTATATCTAATACATCTTCCAAATTGCCCAGAATTTTAAATGAAGAAGTGAGAAATGCAATTAAATGTGTGAAGAAAGTAAAGGCTCCAGGTAATGATGGAATTATAATTGATATATTAAAAGAAGCAGATGAAGAAACTGAAAATTTTTTAGCAAAGTTATATACCAAATGTCTAAATTATAAAGATGTACCGGATGATTGGAAGAATGCAGTAATAATATTAATATTTAAAAAAGGTGATAAAGAAGATATTAGAAATTACAGACCTTTCAACCTTTTATCAGTTTTATATAAAATTTTTACCAAGATAATTACAACTCGTCTACAGAGAACATTGGACTTCCACCAACCAAGAGAACAAGCTGGATTTAAAAGTGGTTTTAGTACAGTAGATCATATTCAGGTACTGAGAGAAGTTATAGAAAGAACAAATGAATATGTGTTGTCATTATGTTTTGGATTTGTAGATTATGAAAAGACATTTGATTCTATAAACATTTCTTCAGTGATTAAAGCATTGGATCATCAAAGTATAAATCCAGGATATTGTCATATTTTAAAGAATATTTATAAAAATGCAACAGCAACAATTAGATTACATAATGATACTGGGAAAGTCAACATTGAGAAAGGTGTAAGACAAGGTGACTCCATATCTCCAAAACTTTTTACAGCAGTGCTGCAAGAAGTATTTTGTGGATTAAAATGGGAAACTAAAGGAGTGAAAGTAAATGGAGATTATTTAAGTCATTTAGATTTCGCAAATGATGTAGTTGTTTTTGCAAATAATGCTTCAGAGCTGCAGGAAATGTTGCAGGAGTTATCAGATAAAAGTAGGATTAAAGATAAATGTTAAAAAGACTAATGTTTAATCGATTTGCTCAAAATATGAAAATAAAGATTGATTATGATGAATTAGAAGAAGTTCACAGTTACAAATACCTTGGTCATATTATTAATACAGATGGAAACATAATGTAGGAAATTAATCGTAGAATTAAACTTGGTTGGAGTGCTTTTAGTAGAAATAACTTGATACTATAAGGAAATATGCCTATGTGTTTGAAAAGAAAGGTTTTTAACAAATGTGTTTTACCAGTTCTTACTTATGGATCTGAGACTTGGACACTCAATAGAAAAGCAATACAGAGACTTCAGACCACTCAAAGAAGTATGGAGAGATGTATGTCGGGATTAACAAGAAGAGATTGAAAATGCAATGTATGGCTAAGAGAACAAACAGGTGTTACTGATCTCATTGAAAAAATTAAAAGATTGAAGTGGAGTTGGACTGGACATATTGCTAGAAGAGATGATAATAGATGGACAATTAAAATTTTAAACTGGCTTCCAAGCGATTGTAAAAGACCCAGAAAGAGACCACATGTGAGATGGATGGATGAAATAAGAAAGTGTGCAGGGGTGATGTGGAGAAGAGAAGCTAAAGATCGGGGAAGATGGATTAAACTTGGAGAGACCTTCATTCTGCAGTGGATTGATAATGGTTGATAATGATGATGAATATTTTGTTTATTTTATCTCAATTTTTTATTCATCCTAAAATATATATAGATTAAAATTGAAAATAAAGTTTGATTAAAATATGGGGGGAGGGGGTTAATCTGCAAAAACTCCCTTCAGCTAGATTATTAATCTTACAACTAAACAAAATATTAGTTTTCATACTATGGTTATCATTATTCATTGTGTACTAATTATCAGGTGACTTCAGATATGATGATTTCCAGTCAATAATAAATAAATAATGCCGAATAACTTTCATATAGAATAAAATATTAGTTCATTAAAGAGTACTAATTTTTTCAAGATAAACAGAGTTTTGTGTGACTTGATTTTTTTTTTTTGCTGATAATGACTCACTTAAGTTAGTTTAGAGACTGCTCAATTATGAATTGTTTATGGTTTTCTCTGCACACAAATTATGAAAATTTATTTATATTTGTGCAATTATATGTTCATGTTTTAAGCATACAGACAGTAATTCTGATTAAAAAAAATTAATACAACTTATTGTCAGTAACAGTATTACAAGACAGAGACTTCAGTTGTGATTTTTGGATGAAAGAGAACAATAAATTTTTCCTGTCTATAATGAATATGGAAAGAAACTTAAAAAAAATATATAAAAATGATATATATTATTCATTTTGTTTAGATCACCATGCCAATCAATTATTGCCATCAAAGTAGAAATATAATTGTAAAATCAATAATGATAACAATGGTATATATATATTGTAACGGGCACATATGTACGTTACATTGTTTTTTATTAGTAAACATGAAAAGAATAAAAGTTCGCAAATAAAAACTTATTTTTTAAGAATTAAAAATTGAAAATTAAAAAATCATCTTAAACTCGTATCTATATAATCGCACAGATGAAAAAAATTATTAAAATAAAGCTTTATTAAAAAAAAGAAAAAGTATTTTAAAACTAAATTGTTAGTAAAGATTTAAAGATAAAAATATATCTAAGTTTGTACAAAACAAATTAATTAATGTTATTGAAAAAATGGAAATGATTAATTTAATTAGTCAAATGTAAACTAGCCTTAGGCAAGCATCGGTCAGATAGGAAAACAATAGAAACTAATAGCCAATGAATGAAAAACAATGGAATCGGACCTCAGCGAAAAGACCATCACATCGTCGTGATGTAATGTCCACTGGATCTGAAAGGCTACTATAAAAAGTGAGTGGAATAATAGATTATGGGAGATGTGACAATATGTGTTAGTGCGGAGTTGAAGAAGAAGGGATTTGAAAAGACGCACTCTTCAATCCCTTCAGTTGTTAAAAAAAAAAAAAGAAATGAAACATCGCTTTTCTTATACTGAGGACAACAGGATCATCGGGGGATTTAACGTGGATTCCAAATGGCATGCAATGGATAAAGAGGAATGTTTTAAAAATCATAAGAACTTTAAAAACATTTTGAAGCACTAAGAACTTTAAAATATAAACTTTCTCAGTCTTTAATTTATAAGAAATAGAATCCTATCTGACCAACGTTATTTATTAATTAGTTATAATTTTATTTAATGTGTTTCTTTTGTAAAATCATTTCCATTTTTTTTTTTGTTCTTAAAGTTTATTTATGATTTTTGTTGTGCGATAAATTAAATTATATAAATGTTAAACTTAAGTTGGGCATGAATGGCTATATAGATTTGTAAAGTTATATTAGGGGAGGGTAATCTTAGGTTATTTGTTTCGTAGTTAAATTGGGTCAATGGATTGGATATATTGGTGTAATTAGTAGATGTAGTATGAGATCCACTATGGGCAGGATTGCATATATATGCCACACACCTTCTGTTTGCCTATGGATGGGTTTGTAAGTCAGCAAAGGACCACAGTCCATTCCTATGGAGTTTTTTGTTTATTGTTCTACTCGCCAACAGATGTAGCATTCCTGTTCGTAGAGAGACAATGTCTTTTCTAACTCTACTTACTGTTCAGATGTACATTCCTGACAGTATAGTATTTTGTGTTGTCGTATTTTCATGCTACCTTGAATACATAAATGTATCAGATGGATTGGAGCCAGTTTGATTGAGAACTTTTGGCCTAAGGTTAAATAAGGATAGAATATTTTCTTTCAAATGCAAATCTATGTAGTCTATTCATACTCGACACTCTAAATAAAAATGCATTAAATTTAAGTTGGGTATAGATGCTTGCATGGATTCGTTATCAGTTAATTATGTTTTTGGTTTTCATATTTGAGCAAAATATATAGACATTCGGTAAATAATGATACCTTATGGTGAGTATCTAAAATGTATTTATTCGGATGTCTTTTAAGTTATTGGTGTCTCTGCTGTATCTTATGATGAATACCATTGGGTTTCTTGTAATCCCTATGCAATTGACGGTATCAATGACTTTGTATTTTGATCATTTATGTTTATTTTGAAATGTTTTTGACCGTGTAATCTATGTAACCGATCTATACTCATCATTATAAAACAAACTTTCATAAATCCATCTGTGCGAACTTAATTAAAATGTAAACTTATAATATTATAAAACTTAAAATGTAAATTTAAATTCTAAAATCAAATTAAAATCTAAAATAAACATACTAAAATAAAAAATGTTAAATTTTATATATATGTGCGTAAATAAATGTTTGTATGTTAATTACTGGCAGGGGCTTATTTTATTCTTTTTTTAAAATATTCTTAGATAAGAATTTATTGTAAATATAAATCTCTGATGTTCCACTGAGCTAGTGACAATGGGCTAACGTCCGGATATCAAAATATATAAAATAAAAATAAAAATTTTTTTTTGATTTACGTATCTGCCTACTTTATAAATTTTTCTAGGTTCAAATGCCTAGATGGCGCCATGTAGTGCAGATGACATTAAGTCAAACTCTCCGGATCATTATAATATATATATATTGTAATCGTATGATTGGGCTCGAGTATATCAAACCTTATTTAAATGGCCATTTCTGAAAAATTTTAAATTTTAATTAATAACAATTGCAAAATATTAAAATCAGTGAATTACATCAATGGTATCTTATAGTGTTTGCTAGAGTATACCTTTAAAATTCAGTAAATTATATCCGTAAATATTCTGAGAGTGATAAAAAAAAAACTTAGACTGTTTGAGATATACTAGAAAATCTGCTTGAGTGTAAAAGAGATTTCACACACATTGTAAGATTTCAATAATATAAAATGATAATTTAACAGTATTATTATTATTATTAATTTGGGGGTATAAAGATGTTTGATATTTTATCATTGTTGAATAATAATTGGAAAGATTAAATTTATAAGTCTTTTAAATCAATATTTATAGTCAATTCCTAAATATATTTTTTATAGTGAATTAAAACAGTATTGAATGGTCTGGGTAGTTATCAAGAAGAAATGTAGAGGAAGAAGTGTTAATTATATGCACACCATCTTGTTATTAGTCTATTTTCATTGTACCACAATCCACTGAAATATAAATAACTTAACAGAGTTTGGGGGGGGGGGCTACCAAGAGAAAAATAAGAGTAAAGACTTCAACATCTATCACCTACAAAATTAAAGACAGAAAGAAAGAGCTGAAAAAGTTACAACATTGGGATAGAATTGAACAAGATTTCAAGGTAATGTATTTTTAAAACCATGGAATAAGAAATTCTACCACTTGTGTACATTTTTCTTTACTTTTCCATTGATTAAAAATTCCCAGAGTTCAAACTAGAAAAGAAAAATGGGAGATATATTGGAAATTAATTGTCTGACAAAATTCGACTTCAAACTCAGGACAAAACAAGAAATTGTAAATATAATCTTTTATTTCACCTATTTTAGTCAGTTTATATATTTAATGGTTATGCATAATTTATTTAGAGTGGCAAGAAAAAAAATGTTTGCACTCTTTATAAATAAAGAAGAAAAATACATTTGCTTATAAATTATAATCTTAATAAAAATATAGTTAAAAATAATTTTAAACGAAACTTTAAAAGTTAAATCAAACAAATTGAAAAGTTACTTTAAATGTTATAATGATTAATCAATTTACAAAATGAGGAACATACTTTAAAGATTTTTTTTTTAAGGAACAAAAAACTATATCGTCTGATAAATTCTAGGAGTGCCAAATTTAGTCGTCATTAGAAATGAAAACTTAAAATACATTTACAGTGCGAATAAATGCAAAATAAAATGTTTAATGCATAGTTATTCAACATTTTTCATGGAAATTCTTATAGAAGCAAACAATAGCCATTTATTATATTATGTAAGAAAATACTTAAGACTATTAACATGAAACATAAATGAAATTAAAAAAAAAACTACTTCTTAATAACTGGGAAAATGCTAGCGTTGTACATAATTTTAAATGTAAAGAAGAACATTTTGAAATGATTCAAAATACTAGAATCATTTTTTTTATTGTCTTATTAAATTACCATGGATAAAAAAGAAAAAAAAATCAACAAAATAATTTTGAGAAAATTTTGACTTGTTATTAACTTAAAGATACAGCTTACCTTTAAGGAAAACTTTGCTTGCAGAAAAGATTGAATAGGCTATGGTATTATTATTCTATTGCTACAGAATTTTGAGTGTTTACTATGTTTTTCAGTACCCGGATCAAATATTAATATAAAAAGATATATAGATGCATTTACTCATAAAATGTTTTGCCTAGGATGTCAGTTTTCCCTTGTCAGTCAACTCATAATGACAGAACAAACTATGAACTAGGAAATTCAGTAAAATGTGATAAAATGTTTTTTACTCATGTTTACTATTATGATATATTGGTTTTAATGTGTTATCCAGACATATATATTGTACAGATAATGAATAGTGCTCCATGTAAAATTGTTTGCAATCATTAAAATAAAATCGTATATTTAAATAATAGAAAGATTTTGAAATTAAAACATCTCATTTGAAAAAAAAAAGAAATGTTTAAAAGTTTAAAGAGTTTTTATTATTAGTTTAAAACAGTTTGCTAAAAGTCAGAAGTTTTACAAATTAATAGAGGGGGAGAAAATTTAACTTGGCAAAAACTAAACTTTAGAATAAATTTAAAAAGTGTATTTAGAAAGTTAGTTTTATTAAAAGAAAAGGCAGTTAGCCCTAGGGGGAGTGTAACTGAGAAAATTTAAAATATTAAAGAAAAGAAAAGAAATCTTAAAAACCAAAAAAAATCTCTTTTCATTTATTTAAAATAAAATAAATATCATCATCATCATCATCATTATCAACCATTATCAATCCACTGCAGGATGAAGGTCTCTTCAAGTTTAATCCATCTTCTCCGATTTTTAGATTCTCTTCTCCACATCACCCCTGCACACTTTCTTATTTCATCCATCCATCTCACATGTGGTCTCTTTCTGGGTCTTTTACAATCTCTTGGAATCCAGTTTAAAATTTCAATTGTCCATCTATTATCATCTCTTCTAGCAATATGTCCAGCCCAACTCCACTTCAATCTTTTAATTTTTTCAATGAGGTCAGTAACACCTGTTTGTTCTCTTACCCATACATTGCGTTTACGATCTCTTCTTGTTACTCCCAACATACATCTCTCCATACTTCTTTGAGTGGTCTGAAGTCTCTGAATTGCTCTTCTATTAAATGTCCAAGTCTCAAATCCATAAGTAAGAACTGGTAAAACACATTTGTTAAAAACCTTCCTTTTCAAACACATAGGCATATTTCCTTTTAGTATCAAGTTATTTCTACCAAAAGCACTCCAACCAAGTTTAATTCTATGATTAATTTCCTCCATTATGTTTCCATCTGTATTAATAATCTGAGCAAGGTATTTGTAACTGTTAATTTTTTCTAATTCATCATAATCAACCTTTATTTTCATATTTTGAGCAAATCGATTAAACATTACTTTAGTCTTTTTAACATTTATCTTTAGCCCTACTTTCCTACTTTCATCTGATAATTCCTGCATCATTTCCTGAAGATCTGAAGCATTATTTGCAAAAACAACTACATCATCTGTGAAATCTAAATGACTTAAATAATCACCATTTACTTTCACTCCTTTAGTTTCCCATTTTAATTCACAAAATACTTCATGCAGCACTGCTGTAAAAAGTTTTAGAGATATGGAGTCACCTTGTCTTACACCTTTCTCAATGTTGACTTTCCCAGTGTCATTATGTAATCTAATTGTTGCTGTTGCATTTTTATAAATATTCTTTAAAATATGACAATATCCTGGATCTATACCTTGATGATCTAATGCTTTAATCACTGAAGAAATGTTTATAGAATCAAATGCCTTTTCATAATCTACAAATCCTAAGCATAATGGCAACTCATATTCATTTGTCCTTTCTATAACTTCTCTCAATACCTGGATATGATCTACTGTACTAAAACCACTTTTAAATCCGGCTTGTTCTCTTGGTAGGTGGAAATCCAATGTTCTCTGTAGACGAGTAGTAATTATCTTGGTAAAAATTTTATATAAAACTGATAAAAGGCTGATAGGTCTGTAATTTCTAATATCTTCTTTATCACCTTTTTTAAATATTAATATTATTACTGCATTCTTCCAATCATCTGGTACATCTTTATCATTTAGACATTTGGTATATAACTTTGCTAAAAAATTTTCTATTTCTTCACCTGCTTCTTTTAATATATCAATTATAATTCCATCATTACCTGGAGCCTTTCCTTTCTTCATACATTTAATTGCATGTCTCACTTCTTTATTTAAAATTCTGGGCAATTTGGAAGATGTAATAGATATAGGAGGTACTTGTTCTTTATTACTATATAATTCTTGATAAAAATCTTCTACCAATTTCATGATGTCATCTCTCCTTTTAGTAATAATTCCATCTTTTTTTCTTACTGCAGATATAAATTTCCTACCAATACCAAAATGTTGTTTTACATTCTTAAGACTTTTATTTTCTTCTACAGCTTTCCTTGCTAGTTCACAGTTATACTTTCTTATATCATTTTCAACTCTTTTCTGCACCATTTTACAAAATTCGAGATATTCAATTCTTTTTAATGCATCATTTTTGTATATCTTCATATTCCTTCTTTTCTTCATAAATTCTCTAGTCTCAGTAGAAATTTTATTGGTCAATTTCTGTTTCTTTCTACCAGCTATCTTTGTTGCAGTTTTCAAAAGTGTATCAGTTATTTTCATATTAATTTCATTCAAATCTGAATCATGTTCAAAATCTACTAATACTTGAAACCGATTTGTAAGTTCTAATTTAAATTCATTAGAATGTTTCTGAAGATTAGGAATATCAACTGTAAATATTGTTTTTTTTTAATAATTTTTGTCTCTCTAGTTTTACATTAACACGTATCTTACACCTTACTAATCGATGATCACTTCCTGTGTTAAATTTATTAAGAACATTACAATCTTGATTTATGTATTTCCTGTTAGTCAAAATATAATCCAATTCTGCTGTACCTTCATTTGGATGCTTCCGTGTCCATTTCCTTTTAACATTTTTCTCAAAAAAAGAATTCATAATATAAAGTTTTTCTTTTTCTGCAAACTCCACAAGTCTATGTCCTCTCTCATTTCTATTACCATAACCAAAATTACTCACAGCACTTTCATCTTTCATTTTTTTACCAATTCTAGCATTAAAGTCTTTCATAACAATTTTAAAATGTTGTTTACTCTGATCAAAAGCCTTTTGTACATCCATATAAAAATATTCTACTACTTCATCACTATGAGAACTTGTTGGGGCATAAACCTGAATTATCTGCATTTGGTATCTGCTATTAAGTTGTATAACTAATCTTGCCACTCTGTCTGACACACCATCAATCTCCACAATATTGTTCTTCCACTTTTTATTTATAATGAATCCTACTCCACTTGCATTTCCAATATTTGTGCCTTTATAATAGAGTATATGTCCACTTTTTAAATCAATTGTCTCTTCACCTTTTCTTCTAACTTCACAAAGTCCAATAATGTCCCATTTAATATAAGAGAGTTCTTCTTCTAATTCTTGCAATCTTTCTTCACTTGAAAGTGATCTGCAGTTGTAAGTACCTAAATAAAAAGTTGTCATCAAATGGCAGCCTGGGTCCACAATCAGGGGATTCTTAGCACCCTCCGCCTTCGGCCACCAACCGCTGCCATGGTTGGTGACTTTACTGCCTCCTGGGAATAAGGGCCATGCTTTATTTTTGTCTGTCATAATTCTACATATGTATTGGGAAAATATTTATCATTTACACAAACATTCATTCTGCCTTATCAGGCACTGAGAAGAAAGGCCATGGTGTTTTTTGATCTTAAACTGGGAGGTAAAAAGCCAATAAACTCACCACGCTGGCTAATGTGTGTTGGTGAGCAGCCCATCCATGTTCGTATACTATATGAATAATCACATAGTAATAACACCTGCAATGACAAGAACGTATGGAGTGGACATTAGGAATTTGCCCTGCTCGGTTCCTTTAAGGCCTCCAAGAGGAATCAAAGGGTCTCCTTTCAGTTAATAGCAAAACTCCTTTCTGCAGCCAAATAAATATATGTGTGCATAAATAAAGATTATATTTAAATATAAAGAAAATAAAATGTGTGTGTGTTGAAAAATTAAAATTTGAAAGTTAAATATTAAAACAAATGAAAACATATAATTAAATTTTAAAACTCAGGGATTGCATATACTGATAAGCTCCATAGAATGGATTAGAAATTGCTACTGATTAAAATCTGTAAACAACAGAATTAATAAAAAGACATCTTAAGAATTTAATCAAAGCAGTGGACAAATTTAAAAAGTAATTAAAAAACATAACAAGGTCATCATATAAATAGAGCCGAAAATTTTGTCAGTCATTCACATATCTAGTCTTTAATGTATCTAAAGTCAATCACTTATTAGACTTTTTTTCCCAATGAATACGATGCAGTTCGGAGCATGCGATGAACTCCAACCTCTATCCGCAAGAGCATCGGCAGTCTGCCCAACTAATAATTTGAAGCCACCAGGAATGTCTAACTACCTAAATAGAAGTATACCAGGACTGCAACAGAAGCCAAAAATACAACTGGTTGTTTAAACACACAAGTAGCAGTACATAATTTGAAACCACCATGTTCAAAAATTCTATAGGTAATAACATTTTCTTATTCCAATTTTTGATATTAATTAATGTAGCCATTGCAATCTTTGAAGCCTCCAGAGTCAGTGTAATAAAGAAACTCTATAGCCTGCATAAAATGAACTATTTATGTGCGTGTTTGAATGCTTGTACTTATTTTAATGCTTTATGTTATATTACGTAACTATTGTATGTTTATTATATATGTGTGAATATATATGCTATTATGTATTATTATTTTATTCAGAAAAGAAATGTTGAAGTCATAAATTAGTTCTCAGTTAATTTTAAATATTTAAAATAAATTATTATAGAAATTAGTAATTGTCGGTCAATTTTTTTTAATTATACTACTAAAAACAATTTAACAGAGAAGTTGTGCGAGCAGTTTATTATATCATTCTTTCGATTGAGCTATTTGGGATTTCTTAAGTGCTGAATTAGCCTGCCATCATTCAGGGTATGTTAGTTACCTTTTATAATTAACTGGTACCTGAAGTTATACTTTGAAACAAAAAAGTGCTTTGAATGATAGGTGTTAAATTTAGCAGTCGAGAATATCTATGGCCTTGAAATGAAGTCATAGTTACATATTTTATATAGCTTCGGCTTGGTCAAGATACCCTCTGGATATTATACTTCTCTACCTAAGGGACCGGTGTGGTGCAAAATTTATTGCAGTCGGAGTAGATCGAATTTATAATAAATAATTGTATCATATGTTATATGTATAAGAAGTCAACAATTTGTTTATCTTAAAATGTGCTTTTCTCAATTTCTATTTTTATTAAAGAGTAAAATTTTATGCTAGATTTGTTTTCTTAATCAACTACACCACCCAGTTCAATATATTTTTTAATATTGTGGTATGAATATATAATTGTGTTAAAGACAGATTAATGTAAAGGTATATAAATTTATTTATTTTATTTTACCAGTTGGTTTAAAATCTACTATTCTATCTAGTTTGTTTAGATATATAGAGAGATACTCATTTCTTACATTAATAAAAATAGCTTCTGAAATTTTATTGATGGGTAAACAGACAAAATAACTTGTCAGAGGTATGGTATAATGACACAATTATCTTATTATATGGAGTATTTTATATAAGTATTTTACATTTAGTAAATGTTGCCTATGAATTACCATGTCCACTTTAGTTATAGAATGTATGCTATTCTTCATTGTCTGCATGTGTACCTTTTGTTATAGCTAAGAACATTATGCTTTTAAAAATAATTAATGGTCAATTGACTTACAAGGTAGGTTTGTTTACTACACAATTTATGCATTGTAAAGTGGTATATTTATTATTTAACTTTTATTGTTAGAAGTATTTTATGTTGCTATTGTATTGGGAAGGATATGTGATAGTTTTCATTTGATATGTATGTGCAACATATAATGGTGGCAAATATATCACTGATACTGTGTATGGGTAGATGAATCACTCTCCCATTGCTTATTCCATGAGAGGATTATATTGTTGAGGCAGATAAATAGTTAATGCTTAATTAGCATAGCTAATCTCTAGAAAGGATTGTATTCATGGCATGTATTCTGTTTCCCTGTGATGAGACAAAGTCCACATATTTTGTATCTAGGAAAAAGGTATTGGAATCAACCATATCATTGTACAACTCTATAATATTGTTTTGTAGAGCCTCCCTTTATTGTCTGATCCCTCATGATGTTATGTATTTATTTTTCCACCATGTATGGTGAAATTCTTAATATTTAAAATTAGAAGGCAATGATAAGATAAAGTTACATTCAAGAACACTAATTTATCTATAGTGTTTGCCTAATTGTGAATAGTGTGTGATGCTGTAGTACTTTCATCAGTTTACAAGCAAACCAAACATAATTTACTAATAATTATAAAATTTCTGTATGACATAATAAGGTGTACACATGTACAATGTCATTATTTTCATCAAGCAATGATTCATCGATGGATCGGTAAGACAGGTTAGTAATTGGAATGATTATGTTGTGAACATAGGCAAGGTTTTGGTGTCATGCATACATTTGACTTATGATATCTGTCCCCACATTAATATAATAAATTTCTTCATATCAAATAAGTTATTTATGCTGCATATAATAATTGCCCTTATATCATAATCTGATATAAATAAAATAGCTATAGTGTTCTAAATTTTAAAGTTTTCATTTATCCTAAATATTTGATTACTTTTGTTTGGTAACTAGACTGTTTATTTATGTTAAACAGAGTTTAGCATTCCTGTTCTAGAATATAAATAAGAGAAACATAGCTGAAAATGAGTGATAATAAAGGTATCACTGTACAATACTATTTTATATAGTATGCATGTATTTAATGGGATATACTTGCTTTTATATAATGTCTCTGTCTTGTTTCATATAATGTTTCTGAAAGATAGATATTCAATTATTTCTGATGTTTAAAGAAAATTTGTAAATAGTGTAAATAAATCTTATTTTAAAAGTTTATTTAGTTGTCTGTGGTCTTATTGCTAATCATCATACACATTATTGTTATTGACACCTTATCTTATTATTTTGAAGTCATCATCAATCAATCTAGTACATTGAACTATATATTGGTATATCATAATAATTTTGTTAAGCCCTTATATTTTAAAAGTACATTTAAGGCATCATCACTTAGTGATCAAAATATTGTTAACCTGAAGTGCATATATTATTTTAAATAGCATATTAAAAGACAAAACACTTAAGTCTGATTTAACCTGTTTATTTGAACTATCAGATATATCATTCACGATCTTGATCACATTGCTCATAATTATTGGATAAAAGAAAGTTATGTTATTGTGTTTAGTTATTAAATGTATTCATATTTCTTGAAGCTTAAAGTTTATAATATTTATGGAGTTTATAAAGTTTATCTGGAATTGCCAAATATTGTTTGTTAATTCTATTTTGTATTAAGAGCTGTTTTGTTTGCTATATTTGGGTAATGGCAAAATCCCTCTCACTGACCGAAGTATATCTTGTATAATAATATTTAAGTTATTTGAACCCTGAGAAGAATAAGTTACTAATTTGAAGTGTAAATTTTAAATTTATGGTAAATTTTACATCTATAATTATTTGTTGTACTTGGATTTGAGTTATGTTATTTTTGTAGTTTTATTAAAGTCAGCATCGCTTTAATGTGTAAATTTCTTCTTTTGTCATAAAACTTATAGCTTGTTTTGACTTTATCGTGAATATTCTAGCTTTGTCAAGCTTGGAATTTTTATTTTATTTAGTTTATCTTATTATCACTTAATACAATAAGTTTATAGTTCAAGATTTCACTCTCCATCATCAACATTGTTCTCCTATTTCATCTTGATCTTTCTTTTATTTCTTCATTCTCATTTGATCTTAATTCATTATCATGAGTAATTCACTCTTCTTTGGCTTTTATCTTATTATCATCTTAATCATTGGCTTTTATCCTATTATCATCTTAATCATTCATTAGCTCTTATTCTATCATTCTCTTAATCATTCATTATTCTAACACATCTTCATTCTCTTCTCTTCAATCTTAGGCTAGTTTCATTTTATTATTTAATTATCATTTATTTTCATCATCCATTTAATCATCTACATCCTAATTTATTTATTACTTAATTCGTAATTTTAATTTCATATTCATTCCATAGTCCTAATTATTATTTATTTATTGGTTTGATGAATATTAAATTTATTTCATAATGTTTTGTTTGTGGATTTTAAGGCTTATTTAACTAAAAGTTATTATCTTCATGGAAACTTTGTAGCCTTCTTTAGATTTATTGTTTCACGCTAGCTTAGTTGAATAAAGAAATCATCTCTTTAGTTTAACATTTCTTTTTATGCTTATATTGTTAATTATTCGGGTAGTGAAGGTTACAATATATATATATATATAGGAAGTAGTAATAAAGATAAGAATTGTAATTCGATTTTCTCTAAATATATATGCATGGACTATATGTACTTTAAATGATGTCAATTCTTTAAGACAAAATTATAAAAGAGAACTTTTAATTAAGAAGCTGCTAAAATTTTCAACTGATGTAGTTCATTCCAGGAATAGATTATAAATTCAAAAGAGAAAGTATGGTATTGAAGTTGTTGTGAGGTCTAATTTGATATCTTATATTATGGAGTTTATAGATGCATTGTTGAAAGACTAATCATTTGCACATGTATTTGTAACTAACCTCTATATTCAAATTTTATATTCATAGAATATTAAGATAAAAGAAACTTTTCAACACCATTAAAATACTGAGTCTTGAAGTCTATAATGCATATGTTGATAGAAATAATAAACTTTCCAAACCTTTTATGTTACAAACTGACAGTAGTAGTATAGGATTGGGGGTGGTATTGTTCCAGGAGAATGAAGAGAAGATACCTTGTGTTGTATATTTTTAAGTAGGACATTAAACTTAGCAGAAAGAAATTATACCACTACAGAAAGAGAGGTATTGGCAATTGGTTGGGCCTTAAATAAACTTAAGCATTTACTTCTAGAATCTGAGATTATTATTATCACAGATCATGAAAGTTTAGAGTTTATAAATAGGTGTTACTTAGCCAATGATAGGCTTATAAGATAGGTGTTGTACTTGCAGAAATTTAATTACAGAGTAATTCATTGCTCTGGGAAAGAAAATATAGTGCCAGATATATAAAGAAGAAATTCTATTTCGGATTACAGTCAAAACTTAACACTAGCAGGAGCTCAATTAATATCCCTTAAGACTGATCCTGAGGTATCGATAGAGAAAGATATGAAGAGACTTCAGTTTTTACAAATCTTGGATACTACGTGTAAGAAGCTGATACAAGGCTGTAATAAAGCAAATATCAGTCAACCAAAAAGTCGCATACACACACAAAAAAAAAGCTATATCATATAAAATAATAAATGGATTATTGATGTTTCAGGTTAAAAGGGAGTAGATTGTTGGAGAGTATTTATACTACGAAATCTAAGAGAAAAATTAATAAATTATGTGAGTGAGATATATGGGTATTATGGGTCACTTAAAATAAGTAAACTTCTACAGAGATGGTATTATTGGCTGAGTTTGTATAGGGCGGTGGTCACTACATTACAGAGGTATTATGAATGTTGGCAAAATAAACCAGCTAATAAAAATTATACTGGGATGTCAGCAGCAATAATAGCTAGGAACCCAAATGATCTACTAGTCCAAGATTTTTACGATCTGCTACCGTCCTTTCATAGATATAAATACATATTAGTAACCTATGATGTTTTTTCAAAATTAGTACAGGCCTATCCCTTACAAAAGGCTGATGCCAAATCTTCCATAACTGTGCTAAAAGAAAAACAATTTATTCAAGTTGAAAAACCCCAGACGATTTTGAGCGATCATGGGACTCCTTTTATATCAAAAGAATGGAAAAATTGGCTTCAGCAAGAACAGATACATTATGTTCTGACGTCTATCTGCAACCCCCAATCTAAACCATGCAAATGGGTTATAAAAGAATTGGGGAACTTATTTCGCATACATCTGAAAGGTAACCATCGACAGTGGTTTAAAGAATTGTCACAAATGGTTAAAATAATTAACTATACATACCAACGAATCTACAGGGTTAGCTCCAGAATACTTGCACTATAGTCGGGTTGAATCTTCTCTGCTTAAGTGCCCTGTTCCTATTGGGAATGAAATGGTAAATGTAGTGGAGGATCGAAGCTTTAGAGTTATAGTAAAGCTTAATTAGATCCATAGATTGCAGCTCCATTCTTTCATTAACAGTGCTTAAACTTCATGTGAATTTTCATATTAATTCCCAAGCAATGAACCATTTGATTATTTTTTGCTCTTACCCTGCAGTGAGTCTGGATATAAAGTCCTTGTATCAATTTCAATTCTGGCACAAATTCTTATGATCTCCCATCATAAATTCATTCATTTTCCCCCTTCTTTAATATATTTTAAATAAATGTAGAAATTATGAACATTATGTACATGTGATCTGTTTGTTGTTAAAAATATTTGATTAAATTTAGATAATTAATGGAATTACTAATCAAAGGTGAAGTAAAAACTATTATTTTATTTCAATAATTAATGGAATATATATAAAAAAAATAGGCACAAATATTGTTACAAATTTTTTTCGAAACTCTAAAAGTAATTTTTAAAAATAAAGTTTTATAGAAATAATAAATGCACAAAAAATGGTGCTACTACTTAGAATTGACACCCATTAAAACATTTACAATTAAATTTTGTAGCTTCTAATTCAATTGAATATTTTTAGCATCTTATATGCACAATAGTATGGGAAAATGTTTCAATCTATTTAAAATAAGTAACTATAACTATTTGAAAACCAATATGCTGAGATATCATAATCAATATCAGAAAATGTCTCAACAAAAAGTTAGTTCTGGTAAGTTTTATCATATCTATAGATTAGAATTATCATTTTTCCATTTAGATTTTTTTTTTTTAAATGGAAAATTATAGGGAGTTTGAATTTTTAAAAAATTACTAGTCAAAACAATTGAAAATAGTTGCTTAAATAGTTAGTATATATATATTTATATGAAAACTGGAAGATTGTAAGTCCCTAAATATGTGTGTAACTCACAAGATCATATCCAAAGCTTATCAATCCCATGAATCTTTAATCTATAATCAAGACAATCTCTATGAATAAAAAAAAGGAATATATTTTCTATCTTTTGTTTATAGGGATTATCTTGACAATACATTAAAGATTCTAGTGTTGATAAACTCATGCTTTTTTTTATATATATTAGCATTGATTTACAATTGTGAACTATCTAGATTATTATTTAAATAATATATATATAAATTTAAAAAATTATAGATGTAAATACTGACAATATAATGAGAATTTCCATATATTTACAATATATATAACTTTTTATGACTTCTTGTGAAAAATATTTAAGGAGTTGTGATCTTTCAATTTTTACACAGAAATCATATCTGTCTGATTTTCAACTTGTATAATAATGAGAAAATTACTATTATCGCTTTTAGATTAAAAGTAAATCATGATTTCAGTTTACAATTTCTAGTATTAATTAATTGCTTACCTAATTATAATATAACTGAAATTTATCTAAGCAAATACATGAAAATTACCATTACACTTTTAATAGTTACATCCACATTCACATATAGTATATTCATACAATTATAAATAGGAAATAAATTTTTAATGTCAATAAGCTCTAAATAATATGGATACAACAAAAACTAAATCTATCAATTTCTCTATATCTTCAAAATTATACATATTATTGCAGAACAAAAAATAAAATGTCTACTAAAACATTTAAGAGTAATTAGTAATCCTAAAGAAATGTCCTAAAAGTTTTTTTAATGGCTTGTAAACATTTAATGAGAAGTCTTTTAACATTAAATTACAATAGTAAAAGGAATACCAAAGATTTGGCAAATGCAATTTGCAAATAATTAAATTCCATGCTTGAGCAGGATTTGAATCAAATATAATAAGTTATTTAGAAATTTTTGGAATCAACATCTTCTATAATTGTGTATTAAGATTAATATGGAACATTTTTTTTCATTATTAATTCATCGCAATAGGAATTACATTGTCATAATAGTAACATTCATCAATGGAGCTTCCAGTCTCTGAATTTGATTTAAATTCTTTGATGTAATGGTTCTGAAGTTACTTAGTGTCAAGCAATAAAACTGTGCTATAGAAAATAAAAACAAAGTTTAAAAATAAGGTTTATTTGATTTCAAATTATTAATCCAAATATAAAAGCTATTACATTTTATAAAATTATTATAATTTCATGTATTAGGTTATTTAACAGGCAGAACTCTCCATACAGTAGTGCCACCCTGTGCCAACCAGAGTAATCAATGGATGCCAGAAGACTTGTGTATAAAATCCCCATCTAGTGCCTACTCATCCAACATTCCCAAATTAGTTTCTGGCTTGTGGCCTTCATCAGTGAGGAGCTTTGTATCTGAGAGTACTGCACCTAAATCTTAGGATCTAATGCAATCCTCCTGCTGCCACCCTTTTATTGCTACCTAACTACAAAACTAGATGGGGATTTTATGCACAAGCCTTCTGGCATCCATTGATTACTCTGGTTGCCACAGGATGGCACTACTATATGGAGAGTTTTGCCGTTTAATAACAGTTATGCGCTAGTATAAGCGATGGTGATCATGTGACATTTATTAGGTTATTTAATGTTTTGTTTTCATTTATATAAAATAATAGTATATATATTTTAATATAATTTTAAATCAAAACTATTTCTAATTCAGAAGATTCACAGTACAACAATAAATTTACAAGTGAACATGCTTTAAAGAATGTACTTTTCATCATAGAAAAGTCCTAGGAATGTTTTTTACACTGGCATTCCTTTTATATCACATGATGTAAATGCTGAATGAAAATTTAAATAAATAATTAAAAGAACCGTTTCTTTTTATGTTGTTTGAAAACAGTTGACAGTGTACAATATGTATCTAATGCATAGGTAAAGATATTTTGCATATGATATTTGCCTTATTTGTAGACCTCCAGCAACTCTCCTACAAAATTGTGAATTGTTTTTAAAGTTAAAAAATAATGCAAAATGTAGCATGAAGAGTAAAAAATACAAACAAAATTAGAACTTGGTAATTCAATGGTATATAATAAATCAATTCTAATATTAAATTTTTAGAAAGCTGAATCAAAACATATTTTGGTTTAATCCCCAATTTTTATAGAAGTTAAGCTTTAATTATATATGTTTTTAATATACTTCTTTTTACATATTGATTTCATAATCATAGTACATAAAAATCTTATGAAAAAATAACTATTGCTAATCTCACTCATAGAAATGATGCATTAATATAATTATTTTACAGCTTTGCTTAAAATTCAAAAAGAAATAAGAAAATGTGTAATTGGATAAGATTTGTGGACAGCAGAAAAATATGGAAGAAATAAGATTTTATTATTTTTTATGAAAAATATAATCTAATATGGGAAAATTAAAGTTTATGGATAAGAAAGAATTACTAAATTAATAATTGGATTAACTAGATAAATGACTAAATTGGTTAAAACAAATATTAAGTACTGAATTATATAAAAATACATTTTAATATACTATACAAAAATTGGAACAAAAGCAATAATAAAAAAAAAAACTCCTCATTGATGAACGCCTTAAGCTAAAAACTAATTGAGGATATTTGAGTAGAACAGCAGAGGGTAAAGACTTATTAATCACTACTATCTAGAATCTGTGGATCACTAAAGCTTACACTGGACAGCATAAGAGTTAGAGAATAAAAGAGTTTGCAAAAAATTGGGACAAACATATCAATATGATATTAGGCATACAATGTGTTGGGTAATAGAGATGTAGATAGAGCATTTATTAAATAAAATGAGAGAAAAATGTTATTGGTAAAAAACAAACAAAAAACAACAATGTTTCAAAATATGGTGAATATTGAAGCTAAAGATATTTAAGATAACTGTAAAGGAAATGAATATGTAATGGAGAGCAGATAATTGGAAATAAGAAAATATGTTATTAAAACAGGCAAAACTCTCCATACAGTAGTGACACTCAGTGCAACCAGAGTAATCAAAGTCTGAAGATATTGGATGAGTAGGTACTAGATAGGGATTTCATGCACAAGCCTTCTGGCATCCATTGATTACTCTGGATTTAGTCGCACTACTGTATGGAGAGTTTTGACTGTTTTAATAACAGTTATGAGCAAGCATAAGAAATAGTGATCATGTGACAAGGAAATATGCTAAGAAATGACGAAAAATATAAATTTATCATATTTGTGGAAATAAACGAGAATTAATATATATTAGAATATAAAAATTTTAATAAAAATAAAGAACAAATGATGAAATGGAGGGTTTATATATAATGAAGAAAATATACGTAAAACTACAAGAGAACTTTGATTTAATGGTATATCATTGGTAATAAACAAAATTAAGCTCCAAATTAGGGAATCTAGAACGAGAATATCCAATAAAAGTATTTGTTTTACTACAAAATAGCAAATCTAATCTCAAAATATTTAGATAAACAATATATACGGCACCTGCAAAATTACTTATTTATACATAACTGATTAAGAAAAAAAATATTGAATAAGATAAATTATATTGAGTAACAAAGACTTTTGTTCTAAAAAATTAAATATGCTTCTGCATATTTTAATAAGTAAATAGGGCAAACATAAATATTGCACTAGACTGACATGATTTTAATTTATTAAACAAAGTACGAGAAAATACGAGTTAACAACACTTTTCTTTATCGAGAAACCATGTTTAGTCACATGACTTATTGATATTTAGAAGTTGGAAATAAATATTTCACTGTAGATGTCACGCATGTCTCATTTTTAGGCATTTACTCTTTCTAGGCTACGCTTATACGACATTTTGGTATTTGCTAGTGTTTTTTTTTTTTTTTAAATGGCTTCATTTCGGTTTGTATCCAGATTATTGAAAAGAAAGAATTTAAATGGTTTATCAGGTTTTGTATACTTTATTTCCTTTTTCTGCAAAATTTAGATTCTGATGCTAAATTTCGAATTTATAATCGAGTTAGATTAACTTGTTTTTTAATTAATTAATCTAAATGCAGAAAAAAAAAAAAGATTTTTATTTGTATTAATTCAACTGTTTAATCTATATTAATTTCATCTTACTTTTCAAGAACAATATAAGCTGTATTACTGTTTTAAAATAAATCTGTTTTATAACTTTTTGTTGTTTTTAAAGTTGTTCCTGTCATGAAAACTTATTGGAATATATTACGTTTTATTAATTTACCTCTGTAAAACCATGTTAAAAATATATTCCTACGTACTGTTCTATATATGTTTTAATTTATTTTACAAATTAAATGTTAGTAAGTCTGATTGATATATAACTGCACAAATTATTTTCGATACATTTTGTTTGTGCGTATTGTATTATATGGTAGCAACATGCTTACACATATTTGTAGACATATACAAAGTAGTTGAAGAAAAGCCATCAATACAAATAAATTAGGGGTATCAAATAAATGTTAAATATCGTAAATGGAGCATGTGTGCGAATGCATTGAATGGCATTAAAATTTTGTTATAAATATGTGACATTATTATTAATGTTCAGCTATTCATAAATGAATAGTCATTCTAATTCCAAAGAAAAACAAAGACAAATATGGGGGAAAAAAGTGTTATGATGACTTTTCAAACTATTCTGCGGACGACAAGCATGCCCGAACATTTAATACGCTCTAGTAGCGTCAGTATATTACGTAGGAAGTCGAGTAATCTTTGAATAGCCATGTAGAAATTAATCCTAGTATAAAAGGTGGTGCGACAATATTACTTTTAGAAAGTGTAATAATCTTTAGATTGGTAATTATTTTATTAAATATTTTATATAATAACGTTTATAAAATTGGAAAAAAAATCAGCTAAATTTTAAAAATAATGTGTCAGCGCACCCACTTAATTTTTTTCCATTCCAAAGAAGACTTTTTCTGTATTTTTTTACTTTTAATTTCTGCACATTGGATTGTCTGGGCATTTTGTCTTTTGTTCTACTGTTTAAATACTAAGGATTAATTTTCTTCTTAAGGTCATCTCCCAACATTTTTTTCTTATCCTCTACATTTTCTTCCAACATTTCTCATCCTCTATGTACTTAATCCAATTTCTTTTCATTTAAATTATATTTTTACTTTTTTTTTCTTTTTACTATTTTATGAATTAACTTACCCATCAAACGTTTTTTTTTTTTGTTTAAAAACATCTGCCTGTAATTTTTATAAAAATTTCCCACTTTTTTATTATCATTCATTTAATCTTTTCATCAGTAAAAAATTGTGATTCAGAATTGGAAGTAATGTTTTTATGCAGAGAATATAAATATTTTTTCCCATATTTTTTTTTTTTAATATAATGTTTTATTTTATTTTGATCCACAATTTATATTTTTAGTAGTTCAGTTTTACCATCACTAAATTTTATTCTGAATTAGCTCCAAGATATGTCAATTTATTTTTAATTTAGTCCTAAATTTACTTTGAATTAATGTGTTTCTATCACTTGAAAGGTTTTATCTAACTTTAAAACTTTAATTTTATATCTTCATATATCATATTTTCAGCAAAAAACTGATCAAGTCCCAATTCTTCATTGAAACCACTTTTGCATTAATTAATCATTATTGTTTTCAAACTTATCATATATGCTCTTTGACTCTTTAAATTCATTTGTTTAATTACTAAATCTTTGAAAATATTTTACAGTCCAATCACCAATAGTTTATCATTTACATTAATGCTATGATTATATTAACTCAATGACAAAGTCTAACAATTTCTACATTCCTCATCTTGTTTCACACAAGTCTCAAATGTTGTCTTTTTTTTTTCATTTCATGATTTACTTTCTATGTATCAATTCTAATGCCACTTAGTAAATCATACATTTTGGATTTAAAATATGTGAAATGAAGTGCTAAATTTTGGAAAATGATATTTCTTTCAGTCTTTGCTGGAACATATAATTTATCAGGTGCTATTTCATATTTTAAAAATAAATAAGTAAATCTGCTTATCTTTTTCCAAGATTTATTTAGCCAAACTTTCAAAGTAAGTTTTTCTCTTTTTTTAAATAATAATTAATACATTATTATAATATATAAGCTTTTATTGATTAAAGGATATTGCCTTGACAGCAGATTGAGATTGTTAATGGTATAGGTATTGTTTAAGTGTTGACAGATTGAGATTGTTAATGGTATAGGTATTGTTTAAGTGTTGACAGCTTTCATGTATTTATATTGAATAGATCTCTAGCCTTGAGCATTATTAGGTTTATAACATAAGTAACTCATGGTTGGAGTGCAATTTGAAAGTCATAATTACAATTTGAAAGTTATAATTGACTATTTGTTAGTTTAATTATCTGTTTAATGAGGTATATATAAAGTTTTTTGTATTAATAATTTCACTGTCTGTAGACAGCAATCTTTAGTGTCTATATAAACCTATTAGACCATAGATAAAGGGTTTTTACCTTTATTGATTAAAGTAGATTGCTTTGATAAGAGATTGTCATTGTTGATTGTTAATGATATTGCTATTGTTAAATTTTGACTTTTCATGTATTTATATATATTGTAACCTATTATTATCAGGGATTTTAGAACAGCAAGCTATGGTGACTCAGATACTGATCTAAAATTATGATGGCTTATGAATACTCTCTTAGGGATGGAAGTAATAGTTGACTCAAGCTCGAGTTAACCAAGCCAACAATCACTCTCACTATTTCAAATTAATATAAAAAAGAAAATTATTAAATAACAAATACCATCTAGGAAGGTATTCAAATACTGTGACTGGAGAAAGGCTTTTATGTCCACCCACAGCATACAGCAATATATCATAATCCTACCAAGTATAATGAACTCTATTTTAGTGCTAATAAAATCATTGTGTAAATTGACATATGTGTGATATGAGTTTGTAGTGTTCATTGACTCCTTAAATTTAAATCAAAATACTCCTCCATTATGTAGCAATTATAATTGTATGAGGGTGTGATTTTATTTAAGTATTAAAATATCAATATATGATTGGATTGAAACATGATTTGATTTCTGGAATTTGTGAGATCCAAAACATTTAAGACACAGATAAAATTTTATTAAATTATAAAACTTTATTAACAATAATAATACCAAAATATATTATAATATTTACACATCTTCATAGCTCTCCATTCTCTTAAATTAAACTAAAAAAAGTCTCATTATCAATAAATTCACAGTTGCTATGGAATTATATTCTTATGCTAACCAGCTAATGTACCATTAAAACTATAAATATACTAGGGAATTATATTTGAGGTAATAATAAATAACTATTAACTATTTTTATTCTATGTTTGAACTCTAATTTTCACAAACTTCAAATCTAACTACATTTCTTAACATACAGTTAGCAACACTGGTTGCACGAAATCTTTTAACTAACCAAATATACTCGTAGAACTGAGCATTACGTAGAATAAACTCATATGCCCATTTAAATTATTTTAAATATCTCAACACTATAGAATGCCTGCTTCCCTCATGTTCATACACAAATGGTTTTAAGCGTTGCACAAAATAAATATTCTATTATCTCTCCTATAAGTTGCATTTACACATCCACACATATTGAGTATAACCAATGTCCCCAATCAGAATAATATTTATTTCTCTTACCAGTTCAGTTAAGATATGCTTCGGCTGTCAGCTGGAAATAAATGCACACGCTTAATATGAAATAATTAAGGTATTTTTTGTTATTTCTATTTAAAAAAGAAAATTTAAATCTAGAATTATTATTAGCTTTTAAGTGAGCTGTACAAAGCAAAGCGAAATGTTATACCTCAATACAATAGATTGCACTTTAACTCTTATGCACTACAATCAATATCAGGACCTTACCATCAGTATGAACACTATCCCATAATTCTCCCTTCAAATAAATATACATCCGTAAGGAAAAGAAATACACAAATCAATATATAGTAGCATTGGCAATAACCCAAGAATAAGAGAGCACCCTTTCTCTCCGGGCTAGGATATGCTAAGACTTAGTCACTATGCATATATAAGAACGGGCTTGCACACTGCACTGCTACAGAATATAGCAATCATCTCATGATGTAGCATGACTATGGAGCGAGGAATTCATCCTCCAGCTCCTAATAAAAAAATATTTCTAACCAACTATTTGACACGCAAACTATGCTTCGTCACCCGTATTAAGATGGTGAGAACTTAACCTATCTTGAACATACTAAGGCCACTTGCCAACTCCCATACATATCAGAGATTAGTTTTTAACTAACACAATTATTGCATTGATGTATAAACTAATAATTTTGCAAGTCCAAATATAGTTACATATAAAATAACTTCGTATTGTTGACATTAAAAAAAAATTAATTAAGAAAAGAGCATCATTCACATAATAATTTCTACTTCTCCAAACTGGGATAAGGCCACATCAATATCTCAAATATATACTTTAAAATATAAAAAAAAAACATATTAATTTTATTATAATCAAAATTAAAAATAGAACCCATTCCAATAAACACATTTCACTATACACTACCATGCACTTTTCTCAATATCACTAAGGAAAGCCATAAATTCATGCTATAATTTTAGGCTACCATGCTAATTTTAAACCTAAACAATCTAAATATTTTCTAACTTTTAACTCTTAAGCTTAACAACTAATATCATAATGCATTAACTAAATGGATTACAAAGGAAATACTGATTAATAATAAAAATTATACTATATAGTCTCTGTAACATAGTCCTCCTGAATTCTGTGCTGATCCTCGTAGATACAGTAATCCCACGAATAACTCCATGTGCACACACTAAGTCCAACAGGTGAATCCCTGGCAAGTTATTTAAATTAATTTTATGAAATAATCCACTAGGTTTCAATGTAACATTCGATTCATAAAACACACGGTTACTAATTCACAGGGTTTCATCTAGGAGACTCGTACTATCCCATTATAATTATCCAAATGAGGTAGTAATTTCCCAATCGTCTGGTTTTTTGTTCTTTTAGACATTTGTGATTTCTTCTTTTAGACATTTGTGATTTCTTCAGATAGGATTGCATTTCCTATTTTCATGTAATTTAAACAATTTTTTTCATAATTTAGAGGCATAACTATTGAGTTTTTTTTTTTTATATCAACAATATCTCCTTTTGGTATAACATTAAATTTCAATTATATATCAACATTTCTTTCATTGACAACTTTGTTTCATATGGTACTAGTGATAGAACTAATATTCCAGGTGGGATCTAACATATAGACCAGAGGTCCCCAACCATATGGCCGCGGGCACCATGGTGCCCGCAGATCATTTTACATGTGCCCGCCACTATCCAACACAATAAAAAATTATTTATCTGTTACAAATAAATTTAATTTTTAAAATTTCTTATAAATTATTGTATTATATTGTAATCAAATTGTAGGGCATACTATACTTTTACAGCGTAAAAATATAAATGTTAATTATATGTTAAAATTTTATTTTTGAAATAAATATTTTTTTGTACATTATGTGTATTATTAACAATATCCAACTATAAATTTACATTGAAAAAATAAATGGTGCCCACCAACTGGCCGGTATTATTGAATGTGCTCTTAAGTGCAAAAAGGTTGGGGACTCCTGATATAGACTATATTACAATTTCAGTTCCGCTCTTTTCTTGAGTAAGTTTTTTTTTATTTTATAACACCAACAGTCATATTTATCAAACATCATAATTAATTAATTGAAGAAAATGTTAATACAATTTATGATTTCTATATTTTCTTCAAAATAATTTTTAGTCTTTGTCAAACACTGTACTATTTTCCGATCCATTGTGACAATGTCAGTCATTTTGCGAATCACAATGATGATTAATTTCAGGAAAAAAGAACATATATCTGATATTGAAGATTGTAGATCCTTATTCAAACACACACAAGAGAAAATGAAGACGAAGAAACTCCCTTCTAGAAAAAGTTTGATGTTTATTGTCTTGACCTTTTCCATCAATCTCTGATCCCTGCCTTCTGTCAATTAAATCTTTATATCCTAATTTTAATTAGCTATTCCTATTGTTTTAAAATTAAGTATCTACACTCAGACAGACATCATGTGGTTCTTCTTGAGAGAGTCAAATAAAAATAAACTTATAATAATGTTAATAATAAAAAAAATACATAGCAGTCTATCTTTGAACTCAAGATTTTGAATGAAAACCTCCTGCTAAAGATTTGAAATTTAGATAAAATTATTGCTCTCTCAACAGGCTTTTGAACAATACCTCATGCCTCATCAAGATTGATGGTTATTTTTCTAATTAAACTTTTTCATACATTCCCAACATGCACACTCACATACACGTGATTCTGCTCGAATAATTCTAACTTGTTGCTTAACTCTTAATTGAACATGCAAATTTCTTTCTATGGATATTTTATAGCTAATCTTTACTTCCCAAATAGAGCTGTTTTTTTCCCCTATTAATTTTTTTTTTTTCTAATTAATGTTTCTATCAATCCTGTAAAATATTTATCCTTTCCTTTATCTATTCTACTCATTAACAACTACCCCTTAAATACACTCAATAAGTAATTACATATTTATTTTGACTGCTTACGACACTTTATATTCCTTTTTACATTTATATTAACGAATAACTACTCTCATTTTGAGCATTTACGAATCAGATTGCATTTCATATTAAATAATTGCTGAAGTTTATCTAAACTTTAATGTTTACTTAAAATTACTATTATTTAAACGTTTTTATCAGGAATTTAATGTATTACATGAAGAAAATTTTTAGCTAAACTACTAATAGCAATATAAGTTCAAATTTAGGAAACTTTGGTGAAAAGCAATAGTTACAACATACATGCACTCATCATTTATATATGGAAAAAAAAACGGCATCATGGATGGTGTTAATTTCCATTTTTGATGATTTTCAAATTTTATATATGCTAGATGCTAAGCTTAATAATTAATTAAGTCCTCAGTTGGCAGATAATAGAATGAACTTCAGATATGAGAGCTAATTGTAGTTAATAGTCACTGCTGAATAAAAGTATGTTTTGATGCTTTGTGGATATATGTTGAATTATTAAAAGTAGTTTTTTCCCATTGTATACAGTGACTGCTATCTTATACGTTGATATTGTTTCATCAGTAACTAAATACTTTCTCATATAAGCTGTCTTTTTTTATTGTTTCATTTCAGTCTTCTTTCTATCATTCTTTTTGTTTTAATGATATGTCATCTCTGCATTAACTATGAAAATAGAATTGATATTTTGTGCAACTTCATTTCCATCTTTTAATTAAATACACAGCAATTTTGATTCTTTTTTTTGTTTGTATACAAGCATGTGAAAATATGTAAAGAATGCAAAGCATTTTGTGATTGGATTAATAATAATAACAAGATTAGTAAATTGAGAATTCTTAATGTAGTCTTCCACTTGACATTATGATAAATAATGACTCCTTCAAAACTGGAGTAAAATAAAGGCTTCATTCAGCAAATACTTATAGTATTAGGATATCCTATATAGGGTTATCTGCCAAAAATGGGAAGGGTCTAGAAAAAAATGATTTAAAACAGCATTTCACTGATCCAGTTAGATGACAGTAAAAGTGTATATTCATGCATTGAAGATATGTCAGTATTGGTTGAAATACAGAAGGTAATTATGTTATTTTATTTTTTTATAAATGTGGATATATGAAATAGGCAAACTTTGATGGATATATTGTTTCCTCAAGGCTTAAATGTAGAACAGTGTTACTATTAAAAACTGTCATAGCATAGGATTGATATTCACTATAGAAATGAAGAAAATGTAATCAAACAGCAAAGGTTATAATTGATTTGGAAATGGAGTTATTCTTCTTAAAGGAGTCAGCATATTGTTATATTCATTCTGAGGTCTAATATCATATCTTTTATTCTTGCAAATGTTTACTATGTCAATCAAAATTGATTTATGCAATAACCCGTGCTCATTTTATTACTGATTATGCTTCACATTATGTTTACATGGATCTGAATAATAAAGTTTTTACAGCTTGTTGAATAGTGTAATTGCATCAATATCAATTAAAAAACTGAATTTTTCTGATGAGACAGTAAACTTTAGCTAAATTATTTGGGAATAAAAGTATTAGCTCAACTATATTGTTACAAAATCTTTGTAAAATACATAGGTTGAATTTGGGTACACAATACTTAGTTTCATAAAACTTTTTAGATAAAACTGCCAGACACCTTAAGTCTTATAAGGTAATTGCCTCCAGTCTACCATTCAAAGTAATGGGAATTACCTGGTGGTTTAGTAATAGTATAATATCCTAATAAAAAATGATGATATGATATAATTTTTCATCAAATGCGGTAAAATATCAACTTCAATCTGCTATTTTTAATGTTGAGCATGTACAGTATTCATAAATTGGACTATGTGATAAGCAAATTAGCAACAATTTATGATTCATCTCATAGGCAAAATGTGCTGCAAACTACAACCATTATGTCTATGTTTAACTACCATTGTCTACTAACATTTTTATTTTGGCATTGAAGTATAATAATGATTTATTAAGATATACATTAACTTTAATCATCTAAAAATATAAATATATTGTCAAAGAAATAGGAAAGTTTTAATATTGGTATGCATTTAAATAAATTCTATGCTATATTAATATATTATTATAGCATCATTAACAAAATCATATGATAAGTAATTTAAAATTATTAATTAAATCTTCACACTTTCAGTTCCAAACGCTTCAGATTGGCCCATCCATATAGCTTGGGTGAAAAAGATAGAGTGGATCCATTCTATCTTTTAAAAAGATTTTATCTTGTGTTTGGAAAGGAGAGTATTCAGTATAAATAGTGTTCTATCTATAAAGCACATGTGCCAAGGTTTATTATTTATATTATAGTTTATATAAATACTTTGTAAAATATGGAAGTCTTATTAATGTTTTTTTAACAATATTTAGAGCTTTTATGAACTTCTTAAGATAAAAACTAATATTGAAATAATATTATACCATTGATATCAAAGGTTTAATGTGATATATTGTAATTAACATGGTAATATTGGAAAGTGTAAATGACAGTCACCATGTGCAAATTTCTCATGTAAGTGAGTGTATTTTAAATTTGAAGGTTAGTTTAAAATAAATTTATAACAAAGTGTATAATAAAAATTTCAAAAATCGGTTATTTTCAAATATGTATAATTTATATTTAAGTGTAGTATTTGCAAATGGATTAAACAATTATAATTTGAATATAAATAAGTCATTAGTTATTTAACTTTTTTTTAATATACTTATTAAATTGACATGATTGAAAATAGTATCCTTACTTATAGCTGTCACAATCTGAAGGAGGGGGATGATAACGTTTTTGAAATTTTGCAGCAGCTTGAATTCAAACCTTATGACATTTAGGCATTTTTAGATAGTGTGACTTCTATTTTTCTTTTGTATTAAATTTATAAAGAAGTTGTATTGGATTTCTATATTAAAATATTATGTATTTTAAGTTTTTGTAAAAGCATAAATAATAAGGAGGAGGAATTATATTTGGTCAAATATTAGGCCATATTTTAATACTTCTATTGAGAAAGCATATCTACTTGTAAATTATATTTGCTTTATTAACCTAGCTATTTATTTATTTATTCTTTCATGTATTGATATAGATGTCGCTGTATGTGCTTTAAATCGTGGATACATATTGAAAAGGGCAAAAAACATAATTTGCCGGAAAAGGCTTTTCTATGATAATTTTATAATTTGTAATCTTTGTTGCTTGTATATATGTATTTTTAAACATATTTGACTATTGTATTATTCAAACTTGTAAGCATTTATTATTTAAGGCTACTGAGTTCTTATTTTTAAGGTTTGTTTTTCAGAATTTAGAAGAATCACTTTTTTTTTTTGCTAAAAAAAAGCATGCGATAACAATTGCAGCCATAACAAAAGATTCATCCCTTAATACAGTATTAACAACTAATATTTACAATTTGAATAATTTGCATATATAATTTTTTTTGCATATATATATATATTTAGTTGAGTTTATTTGATTGAATACATTGTTAACTATATTAATCGCAATAATTTTATAAAAGCTATGGTGTTTTACAGATGTATAGTCAAAGCGATGGTAAACAATTATATGATGATTTTTTCATTATATTCAAAAGTTATATTTGAAATTCATTCTTCAATTAATAATCAAATGGCTTATTGCTTAAAAGTTCATAAAAAGTTTGAACAACAATAAGAAAGTATGGTTACAATTCAAGGACTTTAGCTGTAGTGCCTGAAATTCCACCATTAATCCAAAGTGCTTATTGTGCAGGAGTTAATAAGTTTGTGCAATGGAAGTGACAGTTGGGCTTTGATCTATGTTTTGAATTACTGTCACTCTTGTTACTGCACCAAACATTTTTAATGATTGTTTCCCAGAATTTAGAATAACTTCTTTTTATTTTTTTTTAAAAAATAACATATAAAACACTTATGCCTATACCAGAAAATTGACCCATTGATGTAATACCTACAATTAATATTCCAAATTTAGAAATTTAAATAAACATGCTTATGAATTTTTTATTTATAATAAATTGTATATATATATGTATGCAATCATTTGACAAAATATATTGTTAATTATATTAATTGCGACAATTTTACACATGCTATGAGGTTTGACAGTTTATTTGTAACCTAAAATAATAATGAATCTAGTGTAATTATAAGTTGATTTCTTTATTATATTTAAAAGGCTCTTTCTGAATATCGTCACATATAAATTCAAAAAATATTCTTACCTTCAGTTGATCCATAGTTATCATCACAGGCTGAGCATAGCAGATTTATTCAACTGATGAAGCAGTTTTGTTTTTATTACTTTTCTCAGTTTGTAATCAATTCAAGAAACTTTAGTTCTTGAGCCTCCTACTCTCATGACTGTTTGAACTGACATGACAATTGTTAAACTATGAGAAAAAAAATATGTGCAGAAATTATCAAATGTTATCATTGCATAATTATTAAAGGGTTATTTTTTATGAGACTATTTGATATATTCTTCAACTTACTAGATGTGATAGTATTGTATCTTCACTTATAAGGAACAACTTCTCTAGCTTGGACATACAATATGGAAGAATAGTAATAAGATTTTTAAGGAATAAGATAAGTTGTATGAACTTTTAGTGGCTTAAGTGGTAGAAACATATTCCATTTCTTTTTACAAACATCAAGACTTTCTAAAAGAGATGCAACATGAATTGTCTTTATAATTATATCATTGAAACCAGTCAACACTTAGACAATCCCAATATAAATAACAATCAATGAAATCAAACTGTTGTCAAGGCAACCTTCTTTTAACAATAAAGATGAAATCCTATCTTTATTTATGATTCACTATACTTATATAGACATTAAAGATTGCAACTTGATTACAGAGATTGAAATTATTGATGCAAAGAAATTTAAATAAACCTCCTTAAACAAGTAAATGCAACTCACAAATAGTTAATTATAACATACAAACTGCAATTATAATTTTCAATTTGCATCCAAAGTATTGCTTAAATAATGAGTGTAATAATGTTCATGGCTAAATTGGTTTTTTTAAGTAATCATTAAAACCAGTCAACACTTAGAAATCGGAATATAAATTATTAATAATCTTAAACTGTTGATTGTTATTTATATTGGGATTGCCTAAGAGTTGACTGGTTTTAATGATTACTTATAAATCTGTTCAGCTTTGATTATTATTACATTTATTATAATTATATATATATGTTGTTAACTTACTTAGACAAATTGTAATTCAATTCAAATATAAGCATTACTTATAATTTAAGTGAATTGTGAATTGTCTTTTTATGGAAGCTATCACTGAGGAAAGAATGCAATGGAGAAATAATTAAGCAAGGGGTTAAAGTCTTACAGAACAAAAGGTTTGTGGCAGAAGAATTATTTTACACCATACAAGATGCCAAATAAACAGACTAAAGGAATAGAATCTTAATTATTGGGCTTCTTGTGATTCAGATTGATTTGTATAATAATAACCAAATCTCTTTTTTGGAATTAAAATGAGTATACACCTTTACCCTACTTAGCGCTTGGTCTTTATGTGAGGATTCACAATAGCAATCATCATCAGTTTCTACACACTATTTTGATTTACAATTGATTATTCACCATAACTAAAAAAAATTTTTGGTGGCCATCTTGTATTTCAGATGATGTCATAGAATAGTTATTAAAATCATCTCATCCAAAAACAAAATAGTGACTCATTCTGAAATTGTACAGCACATATTTTATTCATAAAACAGAACATTATAATGCTACATTCAATATTTTGATTATAAACTTAAATATGATTAATGAATGTACAATATTTTGTTTAATTTTCATCCAGTATTTTTATGAAACAATTAGTATTCTATTAATGACATCCTTTAAAGTAAAGATTTCTATTGTTAACAACTCCAAAAGCAAAACAATAAAAAAGATTTTTTCGGTACATGAATGTAAATCAACACAGTACTGTAAAAATAGCAAATTTGTTCAGCATAAAATTAAAAATGTACAGTACATATATTAGCTAAAATATTCAGTAAATTAATTTTGAATTAAAATTTTTTTGGCAAATTGAAACTGCTATTATCGTTAATCTAAAATATTTTCAATACAAAAAAGGAGACCAAAAAGTGAGTAAAACGATTTCAGATTTATACAGTTACTATCAAAAATTACTAAATGTAACTAAAAAGTAACAGTGCAGCCTCAATTTTAAATCATTTGATTTTTCTTTTTTGATATCTAAAACAATGAAGACATCTCACTTGTAAAAAAAAAAAATGCAGTATTGAGAAATAATATAAATTTTATTTGGCATAAAGCTAAAAATAATTTTTTGTCATATGTACTATCAATATTAAATTGTATACAGCATAAATATTAGTTAAGGTTTCAAACAATCAGTTTTGGATTAAAATCTTTACAAATGCTAATTTCAATCAAATCGAAACTACTATCCATGGTATTTGAATTGCACTTTTGGACAAAAATTTGACGATTTTTTGCAATTAATAATAAATTGGGTATGATGAAAGTGCAATACAAATGAAGTAAATAAGATTAATGCCTTTCATTTTTACTTAAATAGCCCATAACTCTGCCATCAAAATGTATTGCACTATTTGACAAATTGCTGTCATTGCAAAAACATGACTATGGCCCTTGATAAAATAGTAACATGTCATGCTCAAAAAACCCCACTACAGCTCTTGTATTTGTTTATTTAGATCACCACAGTACATAACAAAAATATGCAAATTCAGAATGGGTTAGATTTTTTTTTTTTTTCAATATGCTGAAATTTTTTTCAAGTTAACTGTGATTAAGTTTTTGTAATGTATTTTATGTTTGTCTCTTGTTACATTAATAATAGGCTGGACTTTTTGGTCAATCAAATGATTCGTTATTAAATATTATTTTTTTAATTTTAATAATTTCATATAAGTAATGTAATATAATACTGTAGTACAAATGAAATAAAAAAATGAAACCTAAGTGTAGATTTTTTTTCAGCATAATATTGTGTGAAAGAACACAAAAAATTGTTAAATGCTAGTTGAGTTTCACTTTCAAGGTCTATTTTGCTGTACTTTTTGGACAGGGAAAACACATTTTTTTCTAGGAATATTAAATATTTTTAAAGAGATTCTCTTTACTAATATGATTATTAAAAAAAATAAAGAAAATTCTTGAGGGTGGAAACCAAACTGGATAATGATGATTGGTGTGTGAATGGATCACAGGAATTAACAACTTTAAGCTATGTGTTTTTGTTTTTTTTACATGGATTTTAGTTGCATTATCATGCATATTTTAAATGAATACATGCACAATACACACAGCACAGTTTACACAAGGATATAACATACATTAAGGGGTTTTAAAATTTTTATATATACTCAATTAGTTATTTTTTAATGTAATATTCCCAAATTATAGTGTAATTCTTTAGCTGGAATAACCAGCCAATATTTTTCCCATAGACAAGTATTATAAATGCATATTCTGCACAAGATATGCTTGCTTAATGATGAGTTTTGGGGGATCAATTGTCTTTGCTAAGTGGGATAAAAGTATATTTGTTTTATGTATGGTTGATAATTTGCTATATGATATATATATATAATTTAATAGTATTAACATATTTAGGAATATTATTATTTTGATTAATGATAGCAAACAATAATTTGAAACTGTAATAGAAGATATGAGAATAAAAATTAACATTCTTCAAATCAAAAAATGGCTGAAGGATGGGAATCAGTTTATGAGACACATGATAAACTAAAGGAGCAAAAAGAGTGTTATTATTATTTGAATTTTTTCATATCACTTAATAATTATGAATTAGGCATATTATCAAAAGAAAGTAAGTAAGCTATTTTATGAAAAGATCCTTATATTTTATAATATAAGACAATGTTTTGTCTAACCTTAATTAGAATATTTATTTATATTACTTTAAACAGCATATGGAATATATTAAGGCTTCCATTAAACATGTTAATTAAAGCAAAAAAAAAAAATTATCATAAGCTTTTTGTAAATAAGAAAGCAATTTGCTTAGAAACTGTTATTAATTTGATCTAGAACTTTCAAAAACATATGAATATTTTTGTCTGAGAATTTAAGTTTAGATAGACATTCATAACTACTAACAAATTACAACATTAAAAAAATAATAATAATGGTTGAACAGTATAGAACAAAAGAAAAAAGTCAAGATTTTTTTTTTTTTTAAGTTTAACTTTTTGTAAAAAAATTTATTTAAATTTTGTATTTTATAGGAATATGAGTGACTATGGAAGAAATAACTTATTTTCTCTTAATTGAAGGACTATCATTTCCATAATTATTGATTTGTGTAATTATTGTTAATGGTTTAAATAAAGCAATAACAGTGTCTGTGTGTTATAATTTTTGTATTTGAAATTATAGTTGGCACATTAATATATTATAATGGAGGAAGAATCAAGTGGTCTAAGCAATACATATAGGTGTGGTTATGTGTGGGGCTATATATTTTATTTATAATTGTTATGCATTAGTTGATATTTTATTTAATGGAATAAAGTCATCATTTATCTACTGATACAAAAAAGTTATTACATGTATTATTAAACACAGAAAAGATCCTAAACTCAGTTCTCAATTAATAATTAGAATGATGATAGTTAAATCAAATATTCTCATTTTGCAAAAATCATATTGAAAAATTGTAAAGAAACATGGTTATATTTTTTGGTTGTTTTTTTACAACTCACAATTGTGATATATAGTAGCACTTTTGTTTAATCAGGATATATATCAAGTAGGTTCCTAGAGTGTCACTTCTCTTCATGGAAACTACATATGATGAAGTATTACCCTTCTATTATAATATCCTAATTGATTTTCTGTTAATATACTGACCTATCCCTCTACATAAAGCATATACATACCCTGGAATATAAACTAGCTATTTATGTACAGAATGGAATTAAAATTTTAATGAAAATATCACAGACACTAAATTTAATTTTAAATAACAAAAACAATTTATTAAAACAGTTTGATTAATTGAAAACTGCCCATAGGTACAATCCTGAATTGATGTGTTAGAAAAATTTTTGCATGCTTTTATGAAATAAAGAGAAGAAAAAAACAAGTTATAAGGGTTTGTAATACTCCACTAATCAGTTTGCCCTGCAATATATTGCTGAATCACAATTATTTATATATGAATTTTTATATATAAATGTACATTTCCAATAAATCAAATCAGGAATCATAAAAATCTACTAGATACTAAGAATAAAATGAATGAGAAAAAAAAGTACAAAAAAAAAAAAAAAAAACAGCTTAACAGCCTTAAAAAAAATTGTGAATTTATTAACTAATAAACTTACTGTCCAGGTAACTTTCTAACATTACAGATTTGTTTTAGCATTATAGTTTTGTAATATTTGTTTATGTTACTCATTAGTCACTTTGGAATTAAAATTCATTTTGCAGTTTTGAATCCTTTATGCCATATAATATTTCACTTCAGAAAGCTATGACAATTTTTGAGCAACAAGAACAAACTTCTATTAATATATCAAAACATGCATAGGAGCTGGCTTTTAAATCATCATCTTCAGGTTACTATGTGATGTGATGTACTGTAGCTTCTTCTTAAACGAAGTCAAGAATCTCTCAGAAAATATACCAAGAGAAACTAATCTTGAGAGAGTATAGTATGACATCATTTCTTTCTTGAAGAATTTCATTTTAGAGAGCTTGGGTGATACATCTATGGCTGCACCTAGCATACACTGTTGAAAACACTCTTCATAGAGAAGTTTTCCATAATGGCCAGAATTAAATTAGTACTAAAAAGTACTTTTGTAACTACTTTTGTATACAGATTGTTATTAACAAGTTATAGTGATTTGAAATAGCTGCTTCTCTAACTCAGACTTTGTGTTGCACAAAAGTTTCATGCACTCTCCAGCAGTATGAAATAATGATTATTAATCTGTCTCTGAGTCGGTCAATTATCAGTCCTAATTTTTTATATATTGCCTTTATGATGCTTAACAAAATATGCTTTCCTGGCCCACAAGTTACTTTTGCTTATCAAAAGTCATTTTCCTTAGTAATAAGAACAGATTTTTTTTTTTTTTCTAGTTCTCTGTTATTAACAAAACCTTAATAATGTATAATTTATTACATATATATTTAACTAGCATGCATTTTTCTTTTTTATTTAACTAAACATTATCTGAACTTTTTATATATTTTTCTAATCTTTTTTTAAAAACACTATAAGCAAAACTTTATATCCATTAATAATTTTCTTAAATTATAGATTTATCTGTTTCTACCTTATTCAAAAATATAAACATTTTTTAAATGTAATCTAAGGAAAGATTAAGAAATTAAAAATATACTAATATGGAATCTCTAGGATCTTTTATAATCCCTGCACATAACATCAGAATTATTATCTTTACAAATGTTTTACTTGTTTTGAAATCAATGTATTTGACATAAAATATTTATTAATTATACATTTATAACCATAAGCAATTGTCATCAAAAAGATACCTTTGATTTGTTCTTAAGTTCTCCATTTTTTAATTATTTAGTATAAAATTTATAATTATTTCAAATTCACCTAAGTTTTTCCTGATTGAATGAAGCCATTATTGGAAGTATTCCTATTATTATAATACAGTGATTCAATTTTATATTTTTTAAAATCATTAAAATATTGTTTATATATTTATATAATAAAAACCTTGATGATTTTTTTCCTCAAAAATTTGAGTCTTTTTGTCTTTTAAATTCATCTTATAACAGTCACTGAATTGATGATTTTCTTTTCTTTTTTATAAATTACTAGTTGCATCTAGTAATGATATGATTGAACACATATTAGAGATTATGTTTAACAATTAGTAGATCATGTAAAGTAAAAGACAGACTGAAAAAAATGCCTGAATACTATTTAGTAATTCAAAAATGTGATGATAAACATAGCATTATTTTTTGTAATTATTAATTATTCAAACTTATAATAGATGGCACTGCATTAGAGAAGTGTTTTCAATGGGTGTGAGTTAATTTATGATAATAGTAAGGAAAGTAGTTTATTGTTTAAGGCTCGAACAGGATCTTTAGCAACAAGGGAATATACACGTAAATGGAAAAATATGGGTGATTTAGTCTGTAAGTTGTGTAAAGAAGGCATAGAAAATATTAGGCATCTGTTATTTCAATGTAAATGTTTGGAAGCAGAAAGGATACAAATAATGAAGTTATGGAAAGTTAAATATGAACAAAGTGATTATACAGAAAGTGAGTTATTGGTTTTTATGCTAGGTTTGGGAAAAAATAAAGGGGATTTAGATATGAAGGTCATGGAGTTGACAAAGATTATGTTGTGGAAATGGGATGGAGCAGATTATGGGAAAACTTAGGGTGGACAATGGAAAAGGAAGGTAAAGTGGCTAACAGGTTTCTCTGGGTATAGCTACTGAGAGATTCCTGACTCCGTTTAAGAAGTCACAGTACATCACATCACATCAATTTTTATTAAGTTGTAGAATGTAGATGTTAAGAATGTTGCAATCTTATTTGTTACCCAATTTGCCCGATCCCAAATCGAATCTTAAATTATGCACCTAGAAATCAGATGTGCTAATCACTATATCACAATATGCTTCATTATATTATAATTAACTATTTTATTTTATGTTATTGATACATTGTTGATGCTGCATCATAATATATATATACAGCTACATGATAGATAATATTGGTCTTACATTTAGAACAGCTTCTAAGATACATATGTGTCCACCCATGGAGCCCACAGAATAGTAGAATGACATTCAAATATGAGGGTTAACTATGAATAAAAAATCTACAGTGCCTGCTAATAATAAACTATTGATATCTTCTAGGATTCAATGCTCTTTTCTATCTTCAGTAATTTAGGGTTGGGCCTGGATGTCATGAGCCTCATGCTATCAGTCATCTCCCCATATTAACTATGGCAACAGGATTGGTTGTTTATGGAATCATAGTTCAGTCTTTTAACTATATGCACAACATTTTTGATTTCCATTCCCTTGTTTCTTTTTAAAGACTTTTTTCGCATAAGTTAAAATACAGCACTGCAAATAATCAAATAAATAGAAAAATGAACCAGCATGTTTTACATGTTGTTTTCTTGTTGTTTGCAAATTGGTTTATATAATTATTGCAATACTTGTTTCTAATATAGTATTTTTTTTTTGTCTTTTTATTTTTTAACTTGAAGTTAGAATGGTCCAACCCATTGCCAAGTGACTCCTACTGTTTGAATGTATGTGTAATACGTATTGCAAACACAATAATTACATGATTGCTCTTGTTAGCACAAGATGGCCCTACTATATGGAGAGTTTTGCTTTGTTTTGAATTGTTTAAACACAATAATTGTTTGTAATTTTTATTTTTTTAATTAGGTTGTGGATTTAGTTCATCTTCAAAATTTGCTGGTGCTGCAATTTCTCGTTCTTTGATTACTGGAGCTATCGCAGCAACAGGGATCAGTGCCTATACTGCCTATCATTTTTATAAAACAAAATCTTATCCATTTTTAAATGTCATTCAGGCAGCCCAGCTCGATTGCCAACCAAATGTAAGTTTGCTCTTTTTTTTTCTCCAATTATCATATGTTTATAAATAATACATTTTAATATCTTAATTTTGCATGGAAATTGTGTTTATTATGTAGTAGTATTTAGACACACACAAAATTATGTATGTATATATTTTATATGAAACGGAGATCTTAAGTTCTAAAGAAAAAATAAAACTCCACTCCCCTTCTCTCCAATTTTTTTTTTTAATTTATTCAAAAATATACTGCTTGTCAAAGTAAATCTGGAAAATCTTTCTTAAAAAAGAAATTATTTTTAAATTTTGGAATTATTATTTTTTGCTATATGTAGCAAAATAAATTTTAAAATGTGTGGCAAATTGTTTTTTTTTTAAACTTTTTTTTGCAACTATTTGTTTTAGATATATTTCAAGTTTTTACTATTCCACCACACACATTTTAAATTCATGAATAAAGGCCTCTGAAAAAGGTAAATAATCACCCAAATGCATTTCTGACTTAATCAGAACTCCCCTTTAAATAAATACATTAATGATTTATTAGGTTAGAGATTGTCTTATTATTTTTAGTTCAGATATAAACTTTAAAGTTAGTAATTAATATATATATTAAAGACAATTAAATAGTATATTGATTTAATTAGACCAAATGCAAAAATTTGATAAAATAAATAATTTTTTATAAATATTTTTTTCCCATAAATAAGTATGTCTAGAATTTCTTTGTTATGTAGAAATCTATCACCATAGTTCTTGTATGCAGTCAGCATATACCTAATGTAGTTAACTATAAAATAGTAGTTGGCTACCTTAGTTAGAGAATAGAAGTCCTAAGTTAATATGGGTTAATTGGATGGGTATTGATGCATTAATTAAAATATATTATTGCGTACAATTTATCCACTCTACTTTGAACACTTTTTAGCAAAAAACCTTTTATTGTACATATATGCATACACAATTCTTATGTTTCAACTGTTCTGTGTCTTCTTCAGATCCACTTTTAAAGTAAAAGTGGCCACTTTTAAAGTAAAATTAGCTCTGAAGAAGACCACAAAACAGTTGAAACATAAGATTGTGTACACATATATGTACAAGAAAAGGTTTTTTTGCTAAAAAGTGTTCAAAGTAGAGTGGATAAATTGCATATAAATATTACAGCAAAATAAAGGAAGTGGTGAATTTAGTAATATTATTGCTTGTCTGAAAATTTATGATGATGATATTTTAGTTACAATTCTGTTAATTGTTAAATGTTTTAAGAAAAAAAATCAAAACTTTATTTAAACTTTTCAAATACATTCAACTGTTAGTGATGACACCCAGATTAGTATGTATTGCAATGTTTCCAATGGTGTTATTTTGCTTTCATCTTCAGATGTTGCTGGCCTATTCAATAAAAGTACTAACATGGGAATTGAAGCTCAGACCTTTAAATTTATGGACATTGAATTTAAGATTTTGCTCTAACCAATTAGACTATTCTTTCAAAGTCAAGTCAGATCTATGAAAGTCCCCCTGATTTTTCCACTTTTTTTCTTAAGGGCAAGTTTAATGAATTCCAAACATGAATTATCACACAAGCTTGACTTATGGGCTTTTTTGCCCTTTTCATATAAGTAGCTTTTTTTAAATTTTCTTTTTTGTATTTTTTTTCTCTGTACAATATTTTTGTCTTTTCCTAATCAAATATATGTTTATTAGTATATGCATAGTGTGCTATCTTAGATACATGTTTTTTTTTCTTTTCTTCTCATCAATTTCTTCTTTTTTAATTAATTTTCAATGGGATGTCTAATTTCAGCATTATCCATTCTTCCTTATTCTCATTGTATTTTATAGATGCAATTTTTTTCCATTTCAAATTTTGTAGAGATTAGGATTACTCATAATCTCATTTGGCTTTTTAAAACTGTTCTGGTATTATATTGATTCCAAATTTTTTATAAATTGTCTGCTATGATGTTTGTTTTTGTTGTTTATTTAAGATTAATAGCTGATGGATGACTATTCATTGTGAGAGTTTGTTCTGTGTTGGTATTTTCTTTTTCTAAATTACTGGTTTCTGGACAAATTATTTTGCTCTGTTTCATAGTGATAATATAACTCCATGTTTTGTATTTCTGTTATGATGGATACATCTACTAAATATTTTTTTGTGTATATAGGTTTTCTGTAAGCTATAGTTTTGATTTTGTAATTAAGGGAATCTTGTCATCAAAATATCTAAGAAAGCAAATATTGTTCTTGTTCTGATTTTGGTGTGAATTTAATTGAAGAAAATATGTTATTGATGTATGTCTAAAATGTTCTTTACCGTGTGGCCATACAACAAATGTATCATCATCATAGTGAAATCAGACTTTGAATGGAGATGAAGTAATATTTATAGATATGGTTTCAAGTTTTTCCATGTAAATGTTGTTGGTTGAAAGTCATAAACCCATATCCATCCTTTGATTTAATTGGAAGGATTCTGTAATATATTGAAAGTAAGTTGTTATGTATACAAGAGTTCTCCACTATACTATCGGTAAGCTATTATCATTTTGACAATGCTAAATCATTTGTGAATAAGCTTTTCATAACAAAGCTTATCAATATATCAATTTCATGTTAAAACAGTAGTAACTTTTTGTTGTATTTATATATTGAACTATTTCCTCATCTATTATAAGCCTTGAATGTCTTTAGAAAAATTTAACTTTATTTAAATGTTCTAAATACTTTCAACTGTTAGTAATAGCACACAGGTTAGTATATGCACACGGTTTTGAGAGGTATTATTCTTCCCTCTTCTTAAGATGTTGCTGGCCTAACCAGTAATAGTACTAGCATGGGAATCGAACCTCGGTCCATATATTTTTGAATATTGAATTTTAACGTAGTGCTATAACCAAGTGAGCCATTCTGCCAGTGTTATCTTACAATTCAATATTCAAGAATCTAAGGGTCCAAGTTCGATTCCCATCCTAGTACTGTCACTGGTCAGGCCAGCAATATCTGAAGAAGAGGGGAGAATAATACCTCTCAAAGCATTGTGCATATACTAAACTGTGTGTTATTACTAACAATTGAATGTATTTGGAATATTTAAATAAAGTTAAATTTTCTAAAGTTATTCAATATTTATATTAAATGGTGTAAATAGTCCAATATATAAATACAACTAAAACACTATTATCACAAACCTTCAGGAAATGGTAGTAACTTTTCCCTCACAATAGTCCCACCTAGTACAAGTTGCAATAATCAATAGTGCTAAAGATTGTGCATCTAATCAACTAGTGCTACTCATTCAATATTTCCAGAGTAATTTTTAGCTTGTGGCTTTCATTATTTAGAAGCCTTAGATCTGAGATCAATGTACCTAGACCGTTGAATCTAATGGACCCATCCAGCACCCACTTTTTTACCTTTTTAATTAACTATAAAGCTAAATATATAGATTACTGGATATTAAATTTGTATGACTATACAAGTAAATTAGCTTATATTAAAAACATTATTGTGTTTTTATTTTGGGTTCATAATTTTATAGTTAACTTTTAAAAAAGGTTAAAAGTTGGTTGCTGGAGGGATGCATTAGATTCAAAGATCTCGGTCCATTGTTCTCAATTCCAAGGCTCCTTTCTGATGAAAGCAATAAGATAAAAACTAGTCTGGGAATATTGGATGAGTAGGATGAATAAACTTCTAGCATTTATTGATTATTATAGCTTGTACTAGGTGGCATTATTGTGTGGGAAAGGTTGCTTTAATTTTAATAACTTGTACAAACATTAGAAAAGGTGATCATGTGACATTTTAATGAATTTAATTTTTATTTTGTTGATTGATGTCACAAAAAAAGTAGATTCCCTAACCAAGGACTGTCTTAAAAATCTTGAAAAGAAATCTTAACAAGGTGAATTTTTAAAACTAACAATAGGTCCTCATGGATTTAGGTAGATCATAAGAATGATATATTTTGCTGAAATGTGATGTAAATGATAATATCTAAAAAGCCACAAGTTTCCTATTGACAGTATATTGTATCTATTAACATTTTTCATAATAGCATCATACTTTCAGTACTATATAAAATTTTTCCAACAAAATCATGGGATGGCTATGAATTCATGAATTAAAGATCACAGTTCATTTTTCATATGAATACTGTCACTGGACAGTTCAGCAATACTTGAAGAAGAGAGGAAAATAATATTACTCCAAATGTATTACATGACTAACTTGTGGATTATTACCAACAGTTGAATGTATTTGAAAAGTTTAAACAAAGTTTGAATTAAAAAAAAATTAATGTTGGATAAAAGGAATAATCAAAAACTATAATTATAATCATTATATTACAATTGAGTCTTTGCAAATATATTTCTATAAGAACTGGCTAGCATGATTAATTTTTACTAAATTACATAATCTTAATTACTTCAGTAAATTTTACTCTAGTGTATTTTTTAAGTATTCTCAAATTATATTTAGTTAGAGTGATCAGATTTTCTTCAACATCAGTGTGGTTTAATATAACTTACAATTAATAGAAAAAATAACATTAACGTTGAATAAAAAAAACTTTCAGAATGCGCAATTATTCAGATATTGAAGATATTTCTATTTTGATCATAGAAAAATATCAATCTTTATAATGATTTTGCCAACAAAAATTTATGTTGACAATTTGCAGTAACAGACTCTTTACAGAATCTAGAAAACTGAACATACATTTAAGTGGATAATAAGCTAAGATCCAATATTATTCTGCAGTCTGGTATATCTGGTAACTATATATATGTATATATATATAAATCTATTAGAATATATAATCTAATGTGATAAGAGAGAGATTAATATTAAAAAGAAAAGACAACAAATAATGAATTTAAGCTTGAACATTAAATAAATAATATAAAACTAGATAATTAATAATGCCATATTTAAAATGTAAGTGACTTGGTTTTTATCTTCTATATGGTAATTTTTTTTGTTATAATTTTATTATGATAAAAGGTTTACAATTTCTGATTGTAACCATTTAGGATTAACAAAACAAAAAGTTGTTTTCTGCTACTACAGTATTTTTTTAAATAAATGCAGAGAATCATTGCAAATAAATGTTCATGTGACATTATCTTCTTGTTCCTTATATCATATAGATTGTCCTAAAAAAATATTCAGTCATATCAAAATTCATTCACAAAACCTGTATCATATTAAGAATTACTATAAGTTGCATATTATTTAATAAGCTGATGTAATGAGGATAACTAATTCAAATTATGTTATTCTGATAATTGCCAGAGTATTGCAGATTGAAGCATTATGTTACTGCACAGAATAAATTCTTTACTCTAATTTCAGCATCTTCAAAGATGAGGTAAAACACTTGCTAAAAAGCATTGCAGGGTGATATCTGGGCAATAGCCCTTCATACAGGAACAGTGGAAAAAATAATAATCAGGTTTGTTGATTATCTGATGGTGATGACCTTGGCAATTTTTTATTCTAGATTTATCTTGTAGCTAAGAATAATTAGATAAGCATTTAATTATTGAATATTTAGTTGTCTTGACTGTAAACTGGTTACATCCTAAGCATATTAAAAATATTTTCAGGTTTACTCAGCTAGATTCAACCCATATGATAAGTATGTAAACAAATACATCAATTTTCTTTTATGTGACCCTTTAAATAAGATTATATATATATATTTCCTTTCAGCCCAGCAATATTATTAGGAGTGTTTTTTCACTCTATATCATCAACATTATTTTTAACTATTATCACTCCACTGTAGGATACAGATCAAGTTTTTCTTTGATCCATAGCATCTTTTCACATCACTTCTTTAAACACCCTTCTCATATGTGGTTTTTTGACATTTTACAATCTTATGGAATCATTTTATTTACTATTTAATCAATAGTAAAATGAGTTTGCAGTAGATGTAGATTTGCATAATATAAATATTAAAACAAGCAAAACTATCTATACATATTACCACTCAGTGCAAGCCAGATTAATCAATGGATGCCAGAAGACTTGTGCATAAAATCCCCATCTAGTATATACTTATCCAATATCCCCAGAGTAGTTTCTGACTTGTGGCCTTCATCAGTGAGGAGCTTTGGATCTGAGAGCACTGCACCTAGATCATAGGATCTAATGCAACCCTCCAGCAGACACCTTTTATCTCTACTTAACTACAAAACTATGAGTGGCAATATGTATAGAGAGTTTTGCCTGTTTTAATAACAGTTATAAGTAAGCATAGGAAATGATGATCGTGTGATGTTTATTGGCTTAAATATAAATATTAATATATATATAAAGCATATTTTGAAAGTTTTTATTATTATTTAAATATACAGATTGTTTTACATAGTTTTTCTTTATTGCTTTTTGCATTCAATGCATGCACATTCAATGAGTTGTCCAGGAAATCATGTAACATTTGAATACTAAAAGGAACACATTGAGCCTTGATTCTAGGAGTCTGTAACTATTATATTATTGTGCAAAACCACAACATAGCAAAAATATTTGAATGGTGAATCACTTGAGAGGTTATGTGAATTTAAAGCTTGAGAAGTGTTATGATGAGTTTCAATCTCGAAAACTTAATTCTTGAGTTTATCACTCTACTTCTGTTTTTAAACACATAAGACAAAAATTAATTGTTCATTCATTAATAGTATTAGTACCACCCAATAGTATCATTTTAGTTTTTTCTTCTATGGGTGGTTAAATGAAATTTGTAAATGGCTAATCTTGGGAAACCAGACAAATAAGATTTATATGTATAAATGTAAATTTAATTTTCATGTTATTACAATGAAGTATTCATATGTATATATGACAACTAAATCATGAGATTCAAATCAGACAAGCTTAGAATTTTTTTAAATAACAATTCTACAGTCCATTCAATCAGGAATTTATTATATGACCTAATCATTTTTATTTAAAAGATAAATTGTTAAATATCATCTATTGGCTACCAGCTATCTAATGAGTAATGCCTCCTTTACTTCCATTTAGAGTAGTGATTCCCAGCCTTTTTTTTAGCCATGCCCCCACCTAAGCATCTTTAAAATCCTCTCATCCCACCATGACATATAATTCTTATTATTCAAAAAGTGAACTACTACTCATATGGAGGAAACTTAAAAGGCTATTAATGAAAAGAGAGTTGAAATACAATGGAATTTTAAGCTGTTTAACTTATTTCAAGTAACAATAGAGAGATAAGGAATAAAGTTATCTAAATAGAAAAGACACTAAGAAGTGATGGCATGGAAAAAGAAATTTACAAAACATTCTTAGCTTAATTTATGAATAATAAGATATAAGAACAATTAGCAGGCTTTTAAATTCACTGTTAATACCTCATTCTAGAATTGCCTTAAAAATCTAATTGCATCATGTGGGGTATATGCCCCACATTGGGATCCATTGCTCTTGAGGGATAATAGAGAGCCCTTTGCTTTGTAGTAGGCTATTTAAAACTTTTATTTTTGTATATGATAAATGTACATTCAGCATTTTAATAATGTAAAAAGATTAATTACTTTATGATAAAGTTTTAATCAACTGAATTCAGTAATGTTTATGAGATGTTAAATTAAATTGGATTAAGAAAAGATGGCAAAAATCACAAAATACTACTAATACTATTATTCATGTCATTGGTATGTGATGCTATCTTTCACTTTGTTGAATGTGTCCTTAAGTAACATTTTCTGGTAATTTTCAAAATATTTTACAAAAATGTACAAATATAATCCATATATTGTATAATGTAAGTAATTGAAAATAAAAAAGAATTATTTACACTGCAATCTTCTAATCATTTTTCTATTAAACTGACAAAGTTTTAATTTCTGTTACATTTTAACAAATAATGTTAGTTCCTAAAATACTCTTGTAAACAAAAATTATTTATGAGAAAGTCATATATAATAATCCACTACATTTATTTCCATGAGCAAGCAAGGATGTTTAGACAATAGTATTTGGCTAAGTTTCAAAATTTAATAAATTGAAATAACATAAAACCAATATTTTTGTCACATTTTAATATAATTTATTGGTTAACCTTTTTTTCTATTTGGAATATATATATATATTTACTTTATTTCAAGTAATATATATAATTTATATTCTTTTTATAGAATCAATCTCTTATAATTATATAATGGCTTATTTCTTAATTAAATGAATGAGCTAGTAGAGTGTATTTAAATTTATTTATTCACTGTAATGTATTATCTATGTAATAGCTGATTTTGTATTATTTCACAATATCAGCTTTATAAAATAAACAAGATTTTTTTTATATAATACTTCAGAAAACACTGACTGTTAATTTTTCTTTTTAATAATAGCCTGAAGTAGTGTTACAATCAAATGATAATACTCACCATATTATCATCATCCAACGTTAGACAAGTCTCAATATTGTGGAATATTTTTAAATAGCTACTGATTTTTTGTTATTACAAATGACCTCCATTTTGTAATGTCATAAAATATTAAATCTTGGTAAAACATTATATATTTTTTGTTTTGAAGAATAATGTCATCAGAACAAGAACTATTATTTCTTTAATAAAATTCAGACAAAATTAGTCTTCTGTGTCTCCTCCCCTCACATGCCTGAAAGCTCATTAAATTGTATCTATACTACAAACTATGATAATTGTTTGAATAATATACTTCTGTAGATCTACTCATCATTATCTCACATTATAACAAGTTCCCACCCAATATTTTCACAATGTTCTATTGCTTACCCAATTACTTAATGTCATTCTTTCAAATTTTTTAAATCCAGTTAAGAATTTTGCTTAGTTCTAATTAAATTTAAAAGGATCTAATTTTATTTTAAAAACATAACAATAAATTCAAAATTAATACATTTAATACATGCTATTACAAGAAAACACATACACTTTGTGTCCACATTTCAAGCATATGTTTGAATTTGAGACTGATTGTATGGTATAAGAGATTTAAATATTATTTTTTAATAAAGACCTATCTTATACTTTGTTAAAGGTTTGTATCTAAAAGGTATATAGTATTCTGTTGCTTTGTTTGTTAAACCTGTCATATATCAGAAAAGTTTAATATAGAAATTTAAAGATATGGTTATTGGGATTGGCAAATAAGAATAAAAGTGAAAGATAGTGAAAGAATTAAGATGTCAAAATTCATTTGAGTTATGTATCTGCAAAAGGTATGATGATTGATGAACAATACAGGATGAAGATCTAAATTGGATCTTAAGAAGCAAAAAAATCTAAAAACGAGACCATGAGAGATTAATAGATAAAATAAAGTTTACTGGATTGGGATAAAGTAAAAAAGAGAAGCTATGGGATTAGAGAAACTATTAAACTTGTAAACACTTTTCTGCATTGTATTAGTATTATTTAAAAATGATGGTAATTGTATAATTTTGTAATAATTGATTTGCATTTTAATTTTATGTGATAATACACAATTGTACATTAAAACTGTGTAATAAAAATATGTGAGAATAATTCTGTTTATATGTGCACACAAATTTCTAATATAATCTTTGAAAACATTTTTAGATTGGCAATTAAATTCTAATCTGCATTTATTTAATAAATTCTGTTTTAATTACTACAATGTAATAACTTGATTTACAAAATCTAAAAAAAAAAAATGCAATCTTCTAAGTGTGATAATCTTATCAGATGATTTCAAGTGAGCTTATCAAGAGTTAATTTTGAGTGAATTCAAAGATAATTTTTAGTCTGTTTAATTAAATAGTAAAAAAAAAAAAAATTACAAAATGTATAAATTAAAAAAAAATAATACAAAAATTTATAATTACAAATAAAAATAGATCTACAGATTTTTCAAATAAATATTAAAAATGATAATAAATCCCCTCAAGTATTCTTCAATAATTGGTCAGATTAGCCACAGAAATATACAAAACTAATGAAACAATGTTTAAAAATACCAATAGGATTTCTAATCTTGAGATTAAGTTGATTTATAATGAAAAATCCAGAAGTTATACTGATTAATGTTCTTATACAATAAATTCAAGTATAAGCAATCAATAAAGGTCTCTTGATATACCTATCACTTGAGTTTGAATCCTGGCTGAGTAAACATGAAAACTTCCATCAGGCATAAGAGGTTTTTTTTCAGTCAGAAGCCCAACTAAGCATCCAATATTTCTTTATAATTGACTACTTTTTATTAGCTAGGATGTAAAATGGAAAAAAAAACCCAAACCTTCACTACCTGGCAGTTGGCAAGTTTAATAAATTCTGCATTCTCCTTCACTACTTATGTTTTAAGAGCTGTTGGAGATGGTTATGCCTGCAGTAGGCTATTTAGAAGCTGTTTTTTCTCTATGAAAAGTATCAAGGCATCTAGCTTTAAATGAAGGAATGTTTAGATTAGTAGAATAATACAGATTATGCAAATAAACTTTCAATCATTAGTTTGTATGAAATTATTACATATTCTTAATCTTCACAAATCAATACGAGATGAGATACTGAGATTTCAAGGAAATTTTTCACAATTTGTTTGAATTCCACTAATTTAGGATTTCAAATTATGGAACAGTATTCAGAGTCTAGAAGTGCAAAAGTGTGAAATACTGTAAATACACTTTAACAGATTAGTCAAAAAACATTTTGTATCTTACTATGTTTTCTACCTCCACTGTTTTCTATATGTTTTCTAACTAAGTTTATAAATAAAGAAAAATCTCCATTCTGATTAAAGATGACATATAAGGATTTTTTTGTACTGTGCTTTTATTGTATTGTGTTGATTTTATTAAATATGCCAAAACCAAACAATGTACTGCTTAGAATAATGTAACTGATGTCATCAAACACATAAGACAAATAATATCCAACCACATTTTTTATATATAATATAAATTATATGATTACTAATGCTAAGAAGAATAGCTATGATAGATCTAGTTGAAAATAAGAATTAATCTAGAGGCTGTAAAGATTGTTTTGGTATAAATATCTATTTCCAGAAGTTGCAGTTATATAAAATATGCATGCATCTATAACTAAAAGGATCACCTTTGAAGCTCTTTGAAGATAGGGAAAGTTTAAATAAGTTTCAGTCTGTTCAAAAAAATATAGTTTTTAAATGAAAGTAATAATATTTATATAGTTTATTGCTTAAGATGTCATTTGACATAAGAGCACCCAAATGTCAACTGCTCACACTAATTCCATGCATTTCATTATTTCTTAGCCAGGATCCAAGGATTAAAAGCTCTGGAGTTTATCAGACTAAACTGCACATTGAGAATTAATTAGACTCTGAACACAACTTTTGTTAGTGAAAAAATAAGATGTGAATTCAACATAAACTGAATTTTTTTTTAAGCTTTTGCATTAAGAAAATATTTTTTCATTGTTATCTCCAATTAAAATTTTTTAAATATTTTCTGGATTTATGAATATGCATATAAATGTGAATATGCATGTACAGACATGTATAATACATGCTTATTTTTATGTTTATATCATTTCAAATATGTGTCTATTATGTATCTGTTTATTAAGTTAACAAATATTATTTAAATATACTTTTTAGCAATAGTTATTAAATATTAACTGTTTAGTATTAGTTTAATAATTTTTATATATCCACTAATATTATGGTATCTATTATTATATTTGTACAAAAAAAAATTAAAAAATATGATGTTAATTGATTACATAATGTGTCTGTGTTTTACTGTAGAGGATTGTGCTTGTTTACATGTGTTCTATGATAGGTTGTTACTAATGTATGCAAGTAAGCCAATTGAATTTAGAAGTGCAAATTATAATTTAATTTTTTTAAAAAACAAATAAGTGATAATGTCATATATATAAGTATTTGTATTGGGGAAGTATTTATCAAAATAGGATTATAATGCATTTATTTTACAAAAGCTTTTTTTTTTTTGCCCAGACTTATATGTGTCATTCTATTATGAGCTGGGATTTGGTAATAAGGATTAATCAAAACATTGCCAAAAGTTGAAATATCCAATTTTCACTTGTCTTAGCAGAAAATAAATGTAACAAATCTTTTAATAAAATAATAATCATATGATAGCTGTTGGGTAATCATATGACATTGGAGTGTCAGATTGGCAGTTTGAGCACAATAGTCATTTGATTAAACTGAGATTTTCGTTACTATCACCTAGAAGTCATTTTGATAGCCTGTAATTCACCATTCAGCCATAGATCTAAATTACCACTATGAATATTATAGTTTGATTCCTCACTTGCTAGTTATAAAAAGTAAATCATCAAAATGTAGTTTCTCTTATAAAATATCACATGACTCAATCACATGATTTCAGCTTATTAGCAGCACACTTTTTCATCTCCTTTATGCCACTTACTGTAAGCTTTAGTACATAATAATAAACCCCAGATGACAGTATTTAATAAATTCCTATCTCCAGACTAGTTTTAAGTTTATGACTTTCATCAGTGAGGAGCTGTGGATCTTGGAACAGTATAGCTGGATCTTTAGAATCTAATGTATCTTCCTTCTAGCTGCTAATATTTATCTCTTATTTTACACTGTTAAGCTCTTAGCCCAAACTGAATACATAAAAATGTTGTTAATCTAAGCAAAGTACCCTATATTGTCATTTAGATCTGAAACCAGTTTATTTTCTATATTTTATGGTGTCCTTAGTTTTTTAATAACTATAAATACTTCTATCATGGTTAGAATTTAATGTAAATCAATTTCAGCTTATATATTGTTTTAGCAGCATAATTTTTTTATCTCTATGTCATTTACTATAAGCTTTAATAAGAATAATGATATTTTATTGATTTACCAAATCCCTATGCCACTTTCTATAAATTTATTAATTATTAATGGAATCATGTAATATTTTATTGGTTTATATCAAATCCTATCCACGGAATAGAAGTGCATATAGATTTTAAAAATTAAGAACCATTAATATATAAAAACTGAACTAGTTTCAGATCCTGTATTATTATACAGGCTAGTTGGCTTAGATTTAAGTGTATATTTTATCTGTTCCTGTGAAATACTTGACATTTTAAATGATGTAAATGTTAAAGTTTTTTTTTTTGTTTCTTACTAGTAAATATTTTTTTCCAGAACTCTTCCAACACTTAAGTTTTTTTTTAATAATAGTAATATAAAACTTATAATCTATTTCATTTTTTTTCTTTTATTTAAATGCGATAAATAGAGTTGTATTGGGGGGGGGGGGATAAAACCAAAAAGTTTTATCTTTTCTAAATTTAAAACTTTTCAAATAGTTTTATTTGCTGATCTTAAAAGTTTTTTTTATCACATTAAATAAATATGATAAAATTTATATATTTTTTCTAATAATTTTATCTATATTCTTAAAAAAATTGACTAGTGTAAATTTGTTTTAAATACTTTTCAAGATAATGTGTAATTTAAAAATATAGTAATAACTGAGACAGAAGTGACTTTTTTTTCCAATGAATTATGTAAATTTATTATTAAAAGACAGTGATACTACCTGTCCTTTAACATTTGTTGGTATTTATGCTTATTTTTTTATTTGCATATGAGAGTGAATTTGATCTATTGGTTATATATGCATAGAATAAATTACATAGAATCATCATTTAAATATTCAGAATATCAAGGCCAAGCCTTAGTTTTAACGTCTCCAAATATTGTTCCTTGAACATTTACAGTACAGATGTTATATATTGTTAAAGTTGATCTAAAAATAATTTATTTTTAAAAATTTCTGATTAGCACAATCTTAAACTATTTAGACGGTTTTTCATAAACAAGATTCATTTTCAACAGTCACAACATATATATATGTGTGTGTGTGTGTGTGTAAAAACATGCATTACCAAATAGTGTTCTAGTTTAATATTATTTTTTTGTCCTAATATATGTATATGATTTTAAAATTAAAACTTAAAAGATGCATGCATCTTTATTTTTTCTGTAAATCACTAAGTCCATGTTTGTCAACACCCAGAATCTTCACTCTGCTTGATGTTAAATAAGAGTGATCTAATTTCATGTGATTTACATTTATAAACCATTTGAACTTTCAGCAAAATCAGCATTATTATTTTTATAACAAAGCAATCATTACTATTCATGAATTAAGGATTTTGTACCTCTTTGTGGTCAGAAAGCAAATTTAATAAATAAAATTTCATTTTTTTTTTTAATTTGTTAAGCGTTGGTGGCCGAATGTTCAGCACAGCTGCCTTACAAGCAGTTGTCCTGGGTTAGCAGGTTCGCTTTCTGGCCAATTCCATGACACGAGAGAAAAAAAATTGTAGTAGTAATGTTTCCAAGACAGCAACCAATTAAAACTAGCTGTTCAAGTTACTGAGGGAATATTACTTTGTCCAAGATAGTCTTTAAACAAAGTCAATTTTTTTTTAAAGATTAACTTCGAATGTACTATTGTCTCAACCCATACAACTAGTTTTGATTAATTATTGCCTAAGAAACATCATTGCTGCAAATTAGATTTAAAAAAATACAAAGGGAATTTCCATTCTTAAAATGTTTCACCACATTGTTAAAATATATTAAATTAACAAAACATATATGTAAAATTATATTTAAGCCAGGTAAAATTATTGTCATTTCCTTTTTTTAATATATATATATATTACTATGAATATATAAGTTTATAGTTATTAAATATTTTATTTGAAAGGTGTTGATGAAATTTACAGTTATTATTATGTTGCACTTTTTTATAATTCGTTAGGACTAGAATCCAGTTATCTCCGTTTAATTGTTTTACCATTGTGAATTTGCTCAAATCATAAATGAAATAAATATATCTTTAAAGTATTTTAACTTTATATTTAATAGGTTGTCTCAGGTACTAAACAGCATGCAGTATACATCTGGATTCATCTCACACCTCTGGCTGATTTCAAAGCATGTGCCAAAGTTGTAGCTAATCTTCAAAAACATATTGATTCTTTATATCCTAAAAATGGAAAATTTGAAGAGAATGAAATTTTGGGTGGAGTTGGCTTTGGACCAAGTTTTCTTTCTCGAGTAAGTATAATACAGGTTTATAATCGCATGTGTTTATATGTATCTCAGTTTAAATTATATATATCTTTATTGCTGTTTGCATATATTTATTTATTAACTTTAAAATCATTTGAACAATTCTTATGATAGTTATTTTTTAAATAAAACATTACTATGAGATTCAATGCAATCATTTATTTATTTCATTGAGGTAATCTATTAATCTATATAAAAGAAACAAAATATGTAAATTTAATATACATGTTGTTTATTGTTAATCTGAGACTTGGTTACAAAGATTTTCTTTCTGTATTAATGATCTTGTTTGATTGAAAGTGGCAGTATACCTTTTATTTCTCATTATACATATATTTTCATTTAAAACTCTTAGAAACTTAAATATTGAATATAAATGTTAAAAAATAACAATGGTTTAATTTCTACTAGATACACATTTTCAGTATTTATTTTTATATCAATACAGTATCTTCATTTTAAAAATAAACTTTATTCACAGCAAAAGGCATAGTACAACGGATATAAAAAGTGGAGCACCATTGGGAACATATATGTAGCACTCCGTAGGTTATAAGGTTATATATAATAAATCGGAAATATGTACAAAGGAAAAAATATATAATTATAATAACATAATTAGAGTGAGACAGATTGTATGGTGAACGTTTTGGATAACCTCACCAAAGATTGATCAGTAAATACAATAGAATTACATTATTTACATTATTGGGTTACAGAAATGACAAAAATAGTGAGCTTCAGTATATAGGATATAACGAAAGGTGGAGCATCATTTGGAACACATATACATCATTTTGTAATTAAGGAAAATAAATAAAATTTGAAAGGTAATGTACTTGATAATCCCATAAAAGATAAAGCAATAAATCAAACAGATTCTATGACACATTATTAGATTACAAAATTAAGTCAAAATAGGATATACTTAGTAAAATGTCTTGTAAGTTGGGTGGTGGATTTCAAATGGCCGGAGTATATGAAACATGAGAGTCTGGAGTATTCATACGGCTCTTGGGGCTGGGGATATGGGGGTTAGGAGCTTAACGAGGAAGCAACGCAATCATAGTAGTGGTAGCACAAAGTGAATTTGGCAAAAGTTTATAGGTTGAGCAATCACACTCAAGAAAGTCCATTCGGCTGATTGTTGATCATTAAATACAGTATCTTTATGATCAAAAAATAAAGGTTTGCATTTTAATGTTTTACTTTTTTCTACTAGCAGTAGTTAATCAGCTTTTTAATATCGTATCAATGAAAGTGTATTCCAAAAAACTTGCTTATTGCTAATAGGAGATATGGAAGTAATTATTTAATATTTTTCGTGTTGTACATTTATAAATTAGTCTTTAGAAAATTTGAAAACTAATTTTATTTTTCTCCAACTTTATTATTTGAACAGTATATTCATATAATTATAAATTTTTTATGTGAGATTTTTTATTTTTCAAGAGATATTATATATTCATGCATAAACATATCTAATGTCACAAAATTATTAAAACTTATAATCGACTTTTAAAAATAAACTATTCTCTTTGACTATTATTTTATATTTTTTTTCTTCATATATATATATTATAAACATTACAAGCATAAAGCTAAACTAGTCAATATAAAATCAATTTTAGATTTGGGGTAGTTTTGATTATATATATTATAAATATGTAAATCCTAAGAAATAAGTTTGTTTTAGATTCAGTAATATAGAAATATATAGAAAACCAAGTTGAGTTGTGAATAAATATTAGACCGGTCATATTTATTATTTCTAATATCTACACTGCTCAGTGAGAAGTAAAAAATAAAAATTTATTAGTTAATGAACTCATTTTCATGGATAAGTGTAATAATTTGGTAGGCTCTTGAAATTAGAGTTTTAAGGAGTTTTCTACTTATTATTGTTGCTTAGGCATATGGATACAATAAAAAAAAAACGATTATAATCAAATGTTAAGGCATAGAAAAAATGAACCTGGATGAGAAATACATTGATAAAAGTTTATGGGAATAAAATATGAACTTCTAGATGATAGTTGTGAAGATGATGTGATGTGATTTGATGCGCTATGACTTCTCATCATCTTTGTCCAAGCTATGGCCTTTAAATCTAGATCTCCATTATCTTTTTTCAAACCCAACATAAAAACCAAGAATTCATTTTCTGTATAATCACTTTGTTTATATTTATTCCTCCATACCTCCATTATTTGTATCTTTTTTGCTTGTTAGCATTTACATTCAATTAGCAGATGCCTAATATTTTTTTATGCCTTTCTTACATAGCTTGCAGACAAAATCACCTACATTTCTCCATTATTATGTACATTCCCTTGTTGTCAAATATGTTTAAAAATACATATATACAAGCAACAAAGATTATAAAATTATCATAGAAAAGCCTTTTTCGGCAAATCATTATTTTTTTTTCCCTGTTCAATATGTCTCCACTTTTTAAAGCACATACAGCGACATCTATATCAATACATGAGAGAAGACAGATAAACAAATGGATATCTGACACGATCTATTATGTGATTTGTTCTTTCTCAATCCTACTACAAAATTACTCTGTTATATATATTGAATTGATATATATCCACACATATTAATTAATTAACTATCCATTCTTTATCCATTAACCACTTATTATTCAACTTAATGGATGTTTTTTATATATTCATACAGTTGTTTTTATTATACATGATATAGTTTGTTTCATATATTTTACGTCTATTAACATTTTTAATATAATCAAGTACACTTATATTATCAATACAATTTATTTTATGTCCATACATCAAATAATGAACATATAACGCAGATTTATCATCTTTTCTAGCAATAGCATCATTATGTTCTTTAGCTCTGTCTCCCAATTGCTTTGACGTCTGGCCATTCTAAACCATATTACAAAAATTACATCTAATTCTATAAACCATTCCTCTCTTATATTTTATATCATCTTTCATCCTACAATTAGTTATCAATTTATCTAAATTTTTGCTATTAACCCATCCCACATTAATGTTTTTATCTATATAATTTTTACTTTTTTTATTTAATATATTTTATACATTAGGCAAATATGAAATTTTTATCCACTTCTTTTGTTTATTAGTCCTACATCTATTATTATTTGTGCTATTTACCCCATATCGTGAAAATATATTGTCAATACTATGCGCTGCATATCCACATTCCATATATGTTTGTTTAAATTTATCCTTCTGTAACATAGCAATATTACTATCTGTATTAAATCTATCGTTCTTATATTTAAAATTCTTTATTACACTCATCTTTTGTATCCATGGTTGTTTTGAATCAATTGATATAATTTTCCTTAATTTATAATCTTTAATAAAATGCTTAATTATAATATCATTATTTTGATTTAAAATAATTTCAATATCTAAATACCTTATTTCATTATCAATTTCTTTCATAGTAAACCTAATATTATCAACATTATTATTAAATTGTTTATATAATTTATATATTGCCCTCTTATCACCAATTATCAAACTATCATCTACATATCTAAAATAATGTAGTACTTCTTTTTTAATCATACTGCCTTTTATAATATTGATTTCCATGTCATTAATGAACATAGATTTCATTTTACATAAATTTTGTAAATATTTAAATAAATGGATAGCTGGACAATATTGTATAAAAAATACAGAGGTTATTATTGATAAATTAAATATCATGAGTATAAATAGAAACCACAGTATCTTTGTGATGAACATAGAATCAATGTACCCTAGCTTTATCTCTATATATCAATGATGATAGCATAATTAGTATTGTAAATGAAGCATTGAACCTAATAAATAATATGTTCTACTTTAAATATAATAACGAATATTGGAGTATAAATAAGGGATGGGTAATGGAATGCGCCATTAGAGGGCTTAAGGCATCTATGTTCATTAATGACATGGAAATCAATATTATAAAAGGCAGTATAATTAAAAAAGAAGTATTACATTATTTTAGATATGTAGATGATAGTTTGATAATTGGTAATAAGAGGGCAATATATAAATTATATAAACAATTTAATAATAATGTTGATAATATTAGGTTTACTATGAAAGAAATTGATAATGAAATAAGGTATTTAGATATGGAAATTATTTTAAATAAAAATAATGATATTATAATTAAGCATTTTATTAAAGATTATAAATTAAGGAAAATTATATCAATTGTTTCAAAACAACTATGGATACAAAAGATGAGTGTAATAAAAAATTTTAAATATAAGAACGATAGATTTAATACAGATAGAAATATTGCTATGTTACAGAAGGATAAATTTAAACAAACATATATGGAATATGGATATGCAGCGCATAGTATTGACAATATATTTTCACGATATGGAGTAAATAGCACGAATAATAATAAATGTAGGACTAATAAACAAAAGAAGTGGTTAAAAATTTCATATTTGCCTAGTGTATATAATATATTAAATAAAAAGTAAAAATTATATAGATAAAAACATTAATGTGGGATGGGCTAATAGCAAAAATTTAGATAAATTGATAACTAATTGTAGGATGGAAGATGATATAAAATATAAGAGAGGAATGGTTTATAAAATTAGATGTAATTTTTGTAATATGGTTTACTATGGCCAGACGTCAAAGCAATTGGGAGAAAGAGCTAAAGAACACAATGATGCTATTGCTAGGAAAGATGATAGATCTGTGTTATATTTTCATTATTTGATGTATGGACATAAAATAAATTGTATTGATAATATAAGTGTTCTTGATTATGTTAAAAATGTTAATAGACGTAAAATATATGAAACAAACTATATCATGTATAATAAAAACAACTGTATGAATATATACAAAACATCCATTAAGTTGGATAATAAGTGGTTAATGGATAAAGAATAGATAGTTAATTAATTAATATGTGTGGATATATATCAATTCAATATATATAACAGAGTAATTTTGTAGTAGGATTGAGAAAGAAAAAATCACATAATAGATCGTGTCAGATATCCATTTGTTTATCTGTCTTCTCTCGTGTATTGATATAGATGTCGCTGTATGTGCTTTAAATCGTGGAGACATATTGAAAAGGGCAAAAAATATAATTTGCTGGAAAAGGCTTTTCTATGATAATTTTATAATTTGTAATCTTTGTTGCTTGTATATATGTATTTTTGAACATATTTGACTATTGTATACTTGAAATGCAACATAAAAAAAGAATTGGTTTTAATTCTGATTCTTTTTCTGTATAGTAATTCCCTTGTTGCTAATGATCCTGTTCGAGTCTTAAACAGTAAACTACTTTCCTTGCTATTATCATAAATTAACTCACACCCAATGTTCTGTTTACTTCTATATATATTTAAACTCTTTTTACTCTTCTCTCCATCTCTGTAGCTCCCTATTGTTTATTAATGCATCTATTCATCTATCCTATTCTTTAGCACTATAATACTTGTCAATGCTACTAACACAATCATCCCATCTTTTGTACAAGTATACTGACATAAAATCTTCATCCAAATTTTCTGCATATTATACTACCTTTTTCACCCATCTTGTTGCCTGTCCTTTACTCATAACCCAATTAAATACTATTTTGCTATTCTCTTACTATTCATAAATTGCAATCTACCGAATCTTTTCATTTTGCTTCTCTCATACCAAAACTTGATCATCCCATTTCTCCTTCAGTGGCCTCCTTTGCCATACAACCATTTGCATCTAATGCATGTCTTCCTACTTCTCTTTGTACTTTTTCTAAATAATCTACCACCCCTTTACTAACATATAACTCATTGTTACCATAAGTTAACCCTGTTACTGCCACTCCCTTCCATACATTTCTTGCTATATCATATTTATTATATGAAAATTTAGTTAATTTCTTTATCAGTTCCTTTCTTTTCTTTCTTTCAATTTTTTCTCCCATTCATCCAAGCAATTTCTCTGACTACTTAAGACGATTCCCAAATAGTTATACATATTCAACCCATTTAACTTTATATTCTCCATAAAAATTATTTGTCAAAATTTGAAGTTTTTGCCATCTAGTGACAAAGTAGATAACTAATCTTTGTTTTTATAAAGTACATTAACGTAATAAAAATTTTGTTTTAGAAGAAGTAAACAACGTTTCTAATTTTATAATTCATTTAAAAAAATTTTAAACAAATCTTTTTTAATTTTTATTTCTGTTTCTTTTAAAGGTTTATGGTAAAACACAGAAAAATTTTGTTTATCCTTTTCGAACTGGTGCTCTTGGTGAACTTCCAAGTACAGGTTTGTGCTTTTAGAGAAAAATATATTTTTTGTTTTTTTGTAACTGCAGCTACAAAATTACTCTATATTTAAGAAAGTTCATGATTTATATTTTTGATTAGTATATTTATATGTTTTTGATATAATTTATTTGTTTCTGATTAAAATTCATTTAACACAATCTTCAAAATGAATTGTTGCTTAATTTAATTTATGAGAGATTAAAATTTAATTGATAAAAAAGTGATTTACATGTTATCTAAATATAATATTAGATGTCATAGGTTTGGCTTCAGCTATTTTTTATTTCCAGAAAATTGGTTAATAATAAGTGGATGAAAACACTATCAGAAAAGTATGAATACTTTAATGGGAATTTTGGATTGTTTACTGCAATTAATGTCTTTTCCTGATTTAGTCATTGTCTGATGTTCATATGTAAATGGAATTTGAAAGTGTTTCCATGTTGCTAAAAATTTTCTAAAGTTAAATTTATTTCAGGTAATTGATTATTGTCAACCCAATCAACCATGCAACATGATAGGTAAATGATTGTCTACCATTTTTTAGCTTGAGATAGTGATTTTAAAATTATTCTAATCATCAGAGAATTCTCAATGTGCTGACATAAAGTAAAAGTATAGAGCATTTCTTGTCATTAATGAGGCAAATATGTACACGAACATTTGCTGAGCACATGGGATATATTTAACCTCGGATTGTCAGTTGCTTTTCCGACTTTCTACCAAACATTAAAACAAACTTAATATAACCGAGCAAGCAATGGTATCTTATTAAGTTTTGTAATTGTGGCATATAGATTTTATTATGTTTTAAATCAATTCTGGCATTAAGTAAAGTCACAAACTGAAGATGCTTTATTTTTAGTGATAAATATTATAATAATAATTATAAAACATTAAAAAGTGTTTTTCATCAAAATGATATTCTCATTTAATAGATTGCTATAACTGTATATTATATAGTTTTGTCTTTATTCTTAACAAGTTAGCTGTATTCATAGATTGGTAATTAGATAGGTAGACAAATAGATAGAAAATTGAATAGATAAAAAAGTTTTTATTAATATTTTCATTTTTATTAAAGTGATTTCTTGAACACTAGAGTGATCATTAATGCTAAATAATTAACCATGACATTATTATGCAGTGTGAATGATGTTTTATCAACAATCATGATTATGTTTTAATATTCTGTAGCCCAATTTATATATATATATAGGTTTTAAATATATTGGCATCAACATATTTTATATTGTATTGAATAAGTGATCTAATTTATTACAAAAAAAGCATCTATATTTTTTTTTCCCTTTCTCTCTCTCTCTTTACAATTACTGTATTTTCTGGATTGTCCAGGATTTTAAATGAAGTAGTTAGATATGCAACTAAATTTATGGAGAAGGGAAAACTCCAGGTAATGATGGACTTATAATCAATATCTTAAAAGAAGTAGGTGAAGAAATAGAAAAATTTTTGGCAAAATTGCATAACAAATGTTTAAATGATAAACATCTACTAGATGATTGGAAGAGTGCAGTATAAATATTAATATTTAAAAAAGGTGATAAAGAAAAGATTAGAAATTATAGACCTATCAGTCTTTTATCAGTTTTATACAAAATTTTTACCAAAATAATTACAACTCATCTATAATGAACTTTGAATTTTAACCAACCAAAAAAACAAGCTGGATTTCAAAGTGTTTTAATGTAGTGAATAATATCAAAGTTTTGAGAAAAGTTATAGAAATGACGACTGAATATGAATTGCCATTATGCTTTGGATTGTAGATTATAAAAAGATGTTTGTTTCTACAAGTTTTTATTTTGTGATTAAAGCATGCATCATGATGAGACCCAAGATACTATCATATTTTGAACAATATTTATCAAAATGCAGCAGCAACACAATGGTATTAAAAAGATTAACATTGAGAAGGGTGTATGACAGGGTGACTTCATATCTCCAAAACTTTTTAAGCAGATTTGCAAGAAATAATTTGTAGATTGAAATGAAAAGTTAAGGAAATAAAAGTAAATGGAGATTATTTAAATCATCTACATTTTGTAGATGAGGCAGTTATTTTTGCAAATAATGCTTTAGAGCTTCAGAAAATGTTGCAAGAGTTATCAGATGAAAGTAGGATTAAAGGTAAATGTTAAAAAGACTAAAATAATGTTTAATAGATTTTCTCAAAAGATGAAAATAAAGATTGATTATGATGAGTTAGAAGTTAACGACTACAAATACCTTGATCAGATTATTACTACTGATAAAAATACAATGGTTGACACTAATCATAGAATCAAATTTAGTTAGAATGCTTCTGGTAGAAATAACTTAATATTAAAAGGAAATATGCCTGAGTATTTGAAAAGAAAGGCTTTTAATAAATGTGTTTTACTAGTTCTTACTTATGGATGTGAGACTTTGATACTTAAGGGAAGAGCAATAGAGACTTTTCAGACTACTCAAAGATGCGTGGAGAGATGCATGTTAGAAGTAATAAGAAAAGTTTAAAAATGAAATATGAATGAAAGAACAAACAAGTTGTTATTGATATTATTAAAAAAATAAGAGAATGAAGTGGAGTTGGGTTAGAGATATTACTAGAAGAGATGATAATAAATGGACATTTGATTGTAAAAGACCTAAAAAGAGACCACATGTAAAATGGATAGATGAAGTAAGAAAGTTTTCTGGCTATAGATCGAAAAAGATGGAGTGAACTTGGAGATACTTTTATCATGCAGTGTTTTGATAATGGTTGGAAATAATGGTGATGATTTTAAAAGAATAACATTAAAATTTAATATGTCAAGCATTGGTAGCCGAGAGGTCAGTGCAGCTGCCTTGCAAGCAGTTGCATGCAGACAGTTGTTGCGGATTTGCTTCCCGGCTGATGCTTTGAGATATGGAAAAAAAAAAAAAATTAATATAAAATATTTTTAGATAAAATACATTAATGTATGTAATCAAATTACTTTTGCATTTAAAAAAATTTTTTTTTTACTTATCATGTTGATTAAATGTTAGCTAAAGTTAATGTTATTTAAGAATATTAGTTCTTTAAAGCAGCATTTCAAAAAAATAATGCTATATTTATTCTAAAGATAAGAGATAAATTTAATGAATTTAAAGTTGGCATAAAAGTTTTGAATAATGATGTTATGATGTTGGAAGTGTGGTATCTAATAAGATAATTTGCTTAGGTTGTACATGTATAATAACACTTGAAATCATTGATGCTTTTCATATTTTTTTAAAAAATTGTCAGAAGCATATCATACTTCTTGAGTGTAGTAGCTTTAAATAAATATGAGGCAAAATTATTAGGGTCACAACACGTTTTAAAGGATGTACATTCACACCTATGTATAAATATCATTTCATTAATTTAGTAAATGTGCTAATTCTATTAAAATTAATAATGTTAAAAACAATTGAAAAAAAGTTAAACATATGATGTGAACTTTCATTATTTACTAAACATGGATAATTCTGTTTTGTTTTTATAGGGGGTGATATTTTTATTCACGGTAAAAGTGATGAGAGGGGAAAGTTATTTGAACTAGCTCAGAAAATCAAAAAAAGCCTTCCTCCAGATTCTATTAAGCAATTTGTTGATATTTATGGATGGGTATATCAGAATGGCAGAGATTTGTCAGGATTTATTGATGGTAAACAACTCTTCATTTTATTTTAATAGTATATTATGAGTAGACTACTAGTTAGTCGAATTGATATATTTAACATTTTTATTTTAAAGAAGCTTTTTTTAGTGTACTTGTGTTGTATGTATTATTTATATTGAATTACATAATGTTTATTATCATTATATTATTTTTATTTTTATTGAATCATGTATTAAATGCTATGTGAACCCTTTCTTAGAAATATGTGAATTTCTATTGTAGCTAGAGGGAATAGAAGTCAATAATGTCATATTAAATATATATATTATTTTCTGTTATAATAGTAAAACAATTACTAAGAGAAAAAAAAATCACATTTCCGAACTAGCAAATGGAAATAATACTGAATCAATATTTATTTTAAAAACTAAGGAAAATAATACTACAGAGAAAGCATAATGTGATATCCAGTGTTTCAATGAAACAGGTTAATTTTTAAGTGTTTGCTTTTACCAATTGCATTTAATAACAGTTTTAGTGTGTGTGGGTGTGTGTTATGAGTCTCAATTTTTACACTGTTTGTTCAAGATTTTACTACTAAACAAATCCATCTTTGATAAGTAGTACAACATTAATAAAATTTAAATTAAAAAAAATAAAGAATTGATCATTTATTCCTGCCATAAATTGGTCTGTCTTTCATTGGGATTGTAATTACATTTTTATTTTTATTTTAATAATTGATTTACTTTTTAAAATGGATTTTATTTACAACACTTAACATACTTCATTAAAATAACAATACTAATATAAGCGACAATTTATTATTTGAGATAAATCAGAATTAGGCAATATTAATCACACTAGTAAACAACTCGTTGATTAAATTTCCTAAGTTGAGGAGATACCCATTATTATTAATCGCTTAAAAAAGGAAACTTTAAAATCACAATAGTGAGCTACAATCTTTTCCTAATATATTGGGTTTTTTTTCCTCAAATAACAATAAGATTTTAATAAAATGGGCAGAATGATTTTAATAGCTTTTTGTTGTAATGATGTAAACAAAATCTGTCATATTACATATTCTAAGGAGGATAGAGCTATTAGCTATAGATAACTTGGAAATCCTAAACTTATTTTTCAGTATTGGCTTTTCCTAATTATGCAAAAAAAAAAAATAGAATACCACGAGTTTATGTTTTTCAACTATATATTATGCAGTGAAAACTTGTAAGAATACAGTATAATGAAAAAAAAAAATTTCTTGCTCGTATTAGATTTGAGTTTTTGATTGGAGTCCAAGACCAGAATGAAGTCAATATATTTTGGAAATCAATACTTGGCAAAGATGAAGATAGAAGAGAAAAAAAAGTAATGAGAATTACACCATTGAGAAGTCTAAAAAATAAATGACTAAATCATTTAAAAGAAGTGTCATTTTATGTTCATATTAACTTAGCAGCTTTAGAAGAAGATAATTCTTAATTTTTATGATTTGTTTTTGTTATTACTTTTAAGGTAAGAAAAATAATAAATATATAAGTGAAATATTTTTTTATTCTAATAAAAGTTAATTGATATGATAGCTCTAAAATTGTTTTATTATTGACTGTGATAGCAAATGAATGCATTTGAATTATTCTATTTGTTACTAATGTGGATTTTATAATAAGATATTGCATTTTTTAAAGGTATATTAATTATTTTCTTTATGTATACAGAGATAATCAATAAAGCAAGTCATATGTAGCATGACATTGCTTTTATGAGTTTGTATTTACAAATATATAATATAGGGAGCGTACCAATAGCTCAAACAAGCTCTTAATTGGTAAGTCTTAATTGATTGTTCTGGGGATGGAAATGTTTTAGATAGAGATTTTAAATATTTTTCTCTCATCGCACTTATCAATTAAGAGCTTGTTTGGGCTATTGGTACACTCCCTATATTACGTATATAGAGATAAAAAAGGTAAGGGCAAACAGATTTTAAATAGCCCATAGCAGAATAAAGGGCAATTAGAAGTAGTAGTAGAGAATGAAATATTTTTGTACAAGTCTTTTTCTGAATGATGAGAGCTTAAGTAAATTTAATGGTCTTATTTTATTCTCTAATGAAAAAAAATTAGATATATATTTATCGATCAGTATTGAATGATTATTTAAATTAGCTGTAAGCCAGTTACTTAGAAAAAAAGCCACGCCTGTTGAAAAAAATTTCTGGCGTGAATTTGATCTTAAATTATACTCATGGCAAGCAGATGCCCTTTTGGCATCCCAACGACAAGATGACTGATTCTTTATCCAAGATGCCTACAATATCATCTCTAGAAATGACACATGCTATATAATGACAGTTTAGCTATTTACTACAAAATTTTAAAGTTCTAGTTAGTATACCTGGATTAGGTGTTGTGACATGAAATGTGACATGGTTTGTACCTTCACGACTCATATTCACAGCTCTTTCTGCTATCATGATGTGGAAACTTTCTTGCTACTTTTGGCTTCACTGTTATACATAGTTTAAAGCTTTTCACATGTTTTAGTAACACTTATGCCCAATTTAAATTTTAATATTAGTGCTTTGTTCATTGAAGGACAAGTTATGAAATATATTGACACATTTTATGGTGTACCTCATGATCCAAACATGCATTACTTTTCATTAGAATATATTATATGCATATATCAAATGGTTTTTAGCTTTTTCTATATATAAGATCCCCTCCCCACCCCCCAAAAAAAACATTTAATATTTTCTACTTGTAAAAATATTTATGTCAGTATATATTAACTTAATATTTTAACTATTAATAATAGCACACAGTTTAATAAATAACCAGATGTTTTAAATGGCATTCTCATTTTATTTTCAGGAGTTGTTTGCCTAATCAGTAACTATTACCAAACTTGAAATCATTAGATTCATAAATACTGAGGCAGACTAATTTAGATGATTAGCATGTCATCTTAAATGTAATATTCATGAATTTACAATAGCTAATGTCATTTCCCATGCTGGTACTGACTTTACTCGAAAGTTTACATTATACTGACACCATAATGTATTTGAAGAGTTTAAACAACATTTTAATTATTCTAATAACATAATCTTTGTGGTTGTTTTTATTTTTTCAGGTACTGAAAATCCTGCTGATGAAGATTCTCGTTTTAGTGTTGCTGTTGAAAAATCTACAGGGGGAAGTTATTGTGTGAGTCAACTAAAACAGTATTTAACTTTTTGTATTACAGATTCTTATTGTCTTATTTAGAGAATGAAAGTGTTTATTATAATTGTCTTAATAATATTGTTTATTAGCAAGGAAAAAAATTTTTTTATTATAAATATTAATAGGCATTACATATGATCACTTACTTTGTTAAAAATATAAAATTTAAAGAAAGATGAAAACATGAGCTCAGAAAGAAATTGGTTACATAATTTATGCAAAATAAAAAAAATAAATAAATCATTATCTGATCAGATGAAAAATGATTACTGGCTTTTGATATAAGTATAGAGATGCTGAAATATTTATGGTAAGGGAAATGGGTTTATTAAAATTTTTAAAAGTAAAAACCACATTGGTAGTATTTTTCTGACATTATCATATTTATAAACTAGCAAAAGGGAGGTGCTAAGTAATATGGAAAATAAGATGCTTGTAAATAAATTTGAAAGCCAAGAGGAGTTGCTGATGTATGTCTACATATTTTTTTCATTAATAAGCTTTCAAATATTGATAAAATTTTGATGCTATTTCATAAGTCGTCTAATTCTGTCAAATTTATCACATTTGGAACAATTCCCAACTCACAATTTATAATTTTATGCCCAATTTTGTTGCATCTGAAGCAGAGTGGATATCTCCCTTTTAATATAATTGATATTGGCATTTGATCTGTAATTAATCTATAGGAAAATTGCTCTTTCAAAATTCCTTTTTTTAGTTTTAGTAATATTTTCCAAGAATTTGTTGGTATTTCGAATAGAATATCAGGTATCATTTCCCATTCCATTTTAATCATCTCAGCATAATTGTTTATCTCCTTTTTAAAAAATTCTTCATTGAAACCTGGCATGGTATGCAAGGTTTAGCTCTTTGGACAAATAATAGACTTTGCACCCCTGTAGTTTTTTCAATAGGCTTTCTTCCAGCTCTTTCTGATTTTTGTTAAAATATTTAATTGATATAAAACCTCTTACAGAGAATAATGCAGTGTGTTTTATTGTATCAATCAGATTATAATTATTAAGCAATTTTAGATATTCATTTAAATCAATCCAAAATATACTCTTCATTTCTATTATTTATTTGTATTATTAAACTAAATATTGTTAAGTTTCGGGACATACAGTGATTGAAATTTTTTATCCAATAATTGTTTAATTTTATAAACATGTTCGAAATAAGCTTATGCGTATTTTGTACTTCCAGTAAATCATCGTTTAAGTTGGAAAATTCAGTTAAGTTAGAATTTTTTCCAATATTTTGCTTTTTATCTTCTTTATTCCCTGTATCATCTACATTCAAATCATCAACATTATTACCTAAATTTGACTGAGCTTTTGCCTTCAAAAAAACAATATGAAATGTCTTGTTTTAATAAATTCCTCATTTTCGTTTTTATCAATATTTAATTCTGGATTACTAAGCACTTTTCTTATTGTTTGTTTGCCTTTTAGCACCTCATTTTGGCATTTTTCTCTCAATGAGCTACGTTTTCCCCCATTTTAACATGATTCTTTTTATCAAATTCAGTTTGACTTACATCTAACATGTTTTTAACATTTTCTCTACTTATCTTAATTACCTTATCTTCCTATATTCTCTTCACTTTTATAACTTATGACATTTTCAGTTCGGTCAGAATTTATTTGAAAATTTTAACCACAATAATTTTGCATGTAAGGCTGATATATTTGTCAAATTTAAATCTTAGCAATTTTATTTGAAAGCCTGTTTCAATATGTATAGGGCAAAATTGTCAAATGGAATAGTATTATTAGTACAACTGTGCTAGTCTTTTTAATCAACATTTTTTAAAATATAGTTTTGGTCTCTTTATGTTTATACTGATGCTTTTAGGAACATTGGTTTTCCATCTTCTTTACTTCAGAGCTATCTCTTGTAAGTTTGAGTATTCAAAATGATGGTGCTACTGTTGTGTTTGTTCTGGATTGCAGACTTCAACCATAAAAAATATGAATACTTGAGTTCACTTAATCTGATTTATTAGTATTAAATATATTTACATAATATACAAATAATAAATATATTTCCATGTATCAGAACTTCATTAAGGCTGGGCAGATAGTATATAATAGCTTACTTCATGAGTTTGTCCAATGACTCTTCCGGATGTACTAGACAACTTGCCTTGAGTCGGCTCTAGTCTTTGCAGCTTCCAGTTCTATTGTGAACTTGCCTCACTGTGCTAGACTTATAGCTTAATGACAGTAATAGAAACATTCACTTTTAGCAGTGGTTTCAATTGAGAGTGTGTTCTGTCGTTTAGGTTAGGCAGACATTCTCCTTGCCTTCAAAAAGGCTGACTATTTTTTGTCAGATCCCCAACCTTACTGGCAGCAATCATATTCAGGGAGCATCATTGATTATTGGCCCATACTAACCAATGGTTGATATATATCAACATGTTTACACATTGACCATATGTTTACATTTTGGTCATATGTTTACACATTGGATAGCAACAATGAGTGCTCAATCCGATGAGATAAGGACAGGATCTGGACTATTCCACTTCTACGAGCAAGGTGACATATGACATTACAATTCTAATTCCCAGTTTAATTTCAGGCTAATAACTTTGTCAATGAGAAACTTTTGACTACTTACATTCAACATTTGGTAGCTGCTTTTAACACTGATATTATTATGCTATTAGCCTGAAATTTTTAAACTTTATATCCTAATCCAAGCCCATTTGCTTGTATAATTATATAGATGATATAAATCAATAATTATCTATTTTAGTCACCTCAGTTTAAGTTTGAAGTTGTAAGCATTTGATTAGTTTAACCTTAAAATATATAGTTTTTTGCTTGCATTTAACATAAACTTTTAGGAATAATAATTCATTTTATGTACTTCATCTACTGTCCATTAATATTACAATCCTACAGTAGATGACTCTGGAATAGATCAAATAAAATAAAAGCATATGTTGAATGTATGCAGAAAAAGCTATAAATATATATTGTTGGTATATTAGCTAATTATTTTATAATGACTTAATTATAGTATTAATGACATAACTTCAAATTTTGAAGATAAAATTTTAATTGGACTTCAATATATTAATTACGTTAGATGTTTTTTAAACTGAAAATATTAGTTCAGGATTTGTGGGGGTTATTTTAGTAGTCAGCTCTGAAATGAATGACTTTCACCTATTGTGATTTTGCTGCAATCTAGTAAAAAGAATAATTTAAAAAATGATAAAATTAAATTTAAAAGTAAGCTATGTCTAGTAAATAATTTCTTATTTAGTATATCAAAAGAAAACTAAATTCACTATTAAGAGAAATAAACATTAATTTATAAACAACATCAATGTCTTTGATATATGAAGATTAGTGCAAAGATATATAGAAATATCACAAGAGGAATTGTATAATTATGAATACATCCAACTACTATTGTAACTAAATAATTAAAAACAATGTTATTTGCATGAATCCTAAAATACTCTAAATATCTAATTAATTTCAATGATATTTATGATTCATGCAATATATCAAATGTTAAGTCTTTATTAAATCTTTGTATATTATTATATGTTAGTGTCACAATTTCATTTAGTTGATACAGTATATTGTAATAAAAGGAATTTAAGTGATGCAATAATTATAAATTTATAAATACATTTTTATGCAGTAGCATTATAAATATGCTGTATATATGTGAGTGTTTATAATAATTTTAAATTATTATAAAAGTAAAAATAAATAGTAATATTATATAATTTGTACAGAAGTACTTTCCATTACTTATATGTTAGTCATTGTTGACAGCTTATGTGGATTTCTGTATAAATTATATATTATTACTATTTATTTTTATTGTGCAGTAGATAACATTAATTTTTATGCATATGTTCATTCATATATAAATAATAAAAAATATTAAGTTTATTAATACAAAAATCTATAAATAAAAAACAAACAAAATGAAATCACTTACCTGTGTAACTGTTTTTTAATATTTTACACAGAGATAGCTGCAGTTTCTGATGAACCAATTTTCTGATATTAACAAACAGTTATGTAGAAAATATTTTGTTTTGCTATGTATATATGTATGTACATATAGCAATGTAATTAAATATTTTAATGAGTCCTTTGACAAATTTCTTTATATTGATATATTATACAGAGACAAAAAAAATATGAAAATTATTATCTTTATGAGCTAAAGTAACAGTCAATATAAAAATATAGCAAAGAAAAAAAAAGAGATTTATTATAAACACATTATCATCTACTTTGTGTGTGTGTGTGTGTGTTTTACTTTATTTTTTTTGGATTTTTGTGTGATGAAAGTTTTATCTTTTGATAGATAACCCAGCGTTGGATCCATGATTTTAATGTTATACACAATATGTCAGGTTAGTATTTTGTATTTTATCTAATTCTACCTTTTTTTCTTTTATCGAAAATATTATTGCATTTCGTTTTTTACTGATTTTCAGCCTTTGCCAAGTCACTTCAGGGCCAGAGATTGTTTTTAAATTCTCAATTCCATTATGATCTCGTTAATCCAAAGTCTTTTTTTTCTCATTTTTATTTTTCACATATCTCATAAATTGGATTGTTGTATCTTAAATATTTTCAAACTTTGATTATACCTTTTTTGTCTAATAAATTTACATGCAATTCTTATCTCTTTCATTAATTTATTAGCATCTGACTTGTTTAATTGGTTTAGAATTTGTTACAGTCTTAAAATGTAATTATAATTCTGCCATTACTAAGTTCTGGCTTGATTATAACCATTTTAAAATGTACACAAATTCAGAATACTGTTTCTATGTTAATGTTTTATACAACCTAATTTGTTTTTATCATAAATGTAAATTTTTTTATTTTTAAACTTTGTCTTCATTATTATTATGTTGTTTATCAATCTTTCATCTTATTTGCCTTTAATCCTATTTTCTTACTTTCATCTGATAACTCTTCCAACATTTCTTGAAGCTTGGAAAGCATTATTTTTAAAAACAGCTTCATCATTTGCAAAATGTAAATGACTTAAATAATCTCCATTTACTTTTACTCCTTTAGTTTCCCATTTTAATTAACAAACTATTTTTTGCTAAATGGTTGTAAAAAGTTTGGAGATATGGAGTCACTCTGTCGTACACTTTTCTCAATGTTACTCTTTTTAGTATCATTATGTAATGTAATTGTTGCTATTGCATTTTTATAAATATTCTTCAGAACATGACAATATCTTGAGTCTATATCTTGATGATCCAATATTTTAACAACTGAAGAAATGTTTATAGAATCAAATATCTTTTTATAATCTACAAATCCAAATCATAATAGCAACTCATATTCATTGGTTCTTTCTATAACTTCTCTTAAGAGTTGGATATGATCCACTGTACTAAAATCATTTTTAAATCCAGCTTGTTGTTTTTGTTGGTTAAAATCCAAAGTTTGCTGTAGATGAGTAGTAGTTATTTTGATAAAAAATTTGCATAAAACTGATAAAAGACTGATAGGTCTGTAATTTCTAAGATCTTCTTTATCACTTTTTCAAGTGTTAATGTTTGGAATGTCTGATTAGATTTGCAGTGCATCTTTGTTTATTAGTGATTAGTTTCTCTTATTACAGGGAGTGTGTGCTGAATTATTATAAATTAGAATGTTACAGTGTGTTGCAAATAGACTCATTTGCATATCAATAATGAGATTTGAAATACAGGCATTCTTCATATACCTAGAGTTTAATTGTAAATATAGGGGATTTGAACACAGACTTTCAAGCACCCTTCTGCTATCCACACTATTTCATACCACTGATACATATGATCACACATGTAGAAAAGATAAATAATCACCAATATATGTATTTCATGTTAAACAGCAGTTGGTCCAGATTATCATCTCCCATACATATATATAATTAGTGCTCAGTTTATATTAAAATAGCAGATCTTCATACTTTAATAGACAGGCTTCATTGTACTCCAACTCCTCAGCCATTCATACCATTGAAAATCTGATGATGGAAAGCCCAAATCCAGTGCTGATGCCAATATTATTGCCATGCCCATGTTGACCTCAAGTTACTCTGACCCCTTATGTATAGGACCTTATCCATTTAAATACATAGAAGAAAGATGGGCAGGATGCAGGTTTAATGTGTAAGATTTGAAATACAGGGATTCTTCATATACCTAGAGATGAATTGTAAATACAGGGGATGTGGATCAGTGTTTTGAGATAGTGTGTATAATTGAAGGGTGCTTGAAAGTCTGTGTTCAAATCTCCTATATTTACAATTCAGCTCTAGGAATATGAAGAATGCCTGTATTTCAAATCTTACACATTAAGCCTGCATTCTGCCCATCCCTCTTCTATGTATTTAAATGGATATGGACTATACTTGAAAGGTCAGAGTGACTTGAGGTCAACATGGGCATGGCAATAATATTGACATCAACGTGGGATTTGAGCTTTCCATCATCAGATTTTCAATGGTGTGGATGGCTGAAGAGTTAGAGATAGGAGAAGATTGAAGCCTGTCCATTAAAATATGAAGATTTGCCATCTTAATATAAACTGAGCACTGATTATATATATGTGTGGGAGATAATAATCTGGACCAACTGATGAGTGCTGGTTTAGTATGAAATATATATATTGGTGATTATTTATCTTTTCTATATGTGTTTGGTTATGTGTATCAGTGGTTTGAGATAGTGTGGATAGTTACAAATCCCCTATATTTATATTTATAATAGTAAAAAAACTTTAGTGAAGATGCAGCAGTAGAGAGAGAAAGTAGAAGTCTTCTCCAGTGAAGCTCTAGTCGTAGTAGTCAATGAATAATGGAAAGGGAAACATTTAATTCCTAAATTGTGCTGACCACAGCAAGGCATAAATTTTATTTTATTTTTTTAGAAAGAAATATATACAATCTATCAAGTAATATGTATATTCAATGTGTCATTTTTCATGTTACTGTTATTTGGACTAAGAACTAATTAATATTTTAATATATATTCCTTATTATTGTTATTACCTTGTTAGTAAATAAATAAATAACTAACTATCAAAGTTGCACTTGTGTTAAATTTTATTCGCAGTCTGACTGGTTTCAGACATACTAATGTTAACACTGCATTCTTCCAATTATCTGTTACATCTTTATCAACTTTGTTTAAAAAAATGCATTCTTTACCTGCTTCTTTTAAGATATCAGTTATGATTCCATTATTATCTGGATCATTTCTCTTCATAAATTTAATTGCATATCTGACTTTTTCATTTAAAATGCTGGACAATTCAGAAGATATAGTAGTTATAGCAAATACTTTTCCTTGTTTTTTATTCCTATATATTCTTGATAGAACTCTTCTACATATTTCATGATGTCATCTTTGTTCTTAGTAATAGTTCCATTTTTTTTCTTATTGCTGAAATAAGTTTCCTACCAATGCCAAAATAGAAAAGACAGTTGTTTTGCCATTTCCAAAAAATGGATAATATAAAAAAATAGTTTTGCATACATTTGCATATAATAATGTTGATAATCTAAAGAGACTATGATTATGGAGTAACAAAACTCTGAAAGCACTAAGCCTACATAAATTGTTATATAGAAAAGTTTCACCACAACACATCAACGTATTATTAATTACAATGCCAAAATGTTGTTTTACACTCTTGTACTTTTATTCTCTTCCATAGCTTTTACTAGTTCACAGTTATACTTTCTTAGATCATTATCAACCTTTTTCACACCATTTTTATAAAATTTGAGATATTCAATAATGCATCATTTTTATATATTTTCATATTCCTTTTTTTTTTTTCATAAACTAGCCAATTGCTGCTACTTTTTTCTACTAGCTATCTTTGTAGCAGTTTTTAAAAGTATCAGTTTTTTTTCCTATTAATTTCATTCAAATCTGAATCATGTTCATAATCTGTTAATATTTGAAAATGATTTGCAATTTCAAACTTAAATTTATTAGAATGTTTCTGAAGATTAGGAATAACAACTGTAAATGTTTTTCTTAATAACTTTTGTCTACTTAGTTTTGCATTAACATCTTACACCTTACTAATCGATGATTACTTCCTGTGTTGAATTTATTAAGAACATTACAATCTTGAAATATGTATTTTCTGTTAGTCAAAATATAATCCAATCCTGCTGTACCTTCATTTGGATGTTTTCATATACATTTCCTTTTAACATTTTTCTCAAAAAATTTTTTTCTTTTTCTGAAAACTCTGCAAGTCTATGTCCTCTTTCATTTCTATCACCATAAGCAAATTTACTTACAGCATTTACATCTTTCAATTATTCATCAATTGTTTTCCATGACAATTTTAAAGTGTTGTTTGGTCTGATAAAAAGCCTTTTGTACATCCATATAAAAATCTTCTATTTCTTTATCACAATGATAACTTGTTGGGGCACAAATCTGAATTATCTGCGTTTGATATCTGTGATTAAGTTGAATAACTAATCACATCACTCTGTCCAATACACCATCAATCTCTACAATATTGTTCTTTCATTTTTTATTTGTAATGAATCCTACTCCACTTATACTACCAATGTTTGTACTTTTGTAGTACAGTGCATGCTCAATTTTTAAATCAGTTATCTCTTTTTGTTTTCTTCTAACTTCACAAACTCCAAAAATGTCCCATTTAATGTTAGACAGTTCTTCTTTCAATTCTTGTAATTTTCCTTCACTTGAAAAAGATCCGCAGTTGTAAGTACCTAAATAATACGTCATTATCAACTGGCAGCCTGGGTCCACGATCAGTAGATTCATAGCGCCCTACACCTTTGGCCACTAACTGCTGCCTTGGCTGGTGATTTATAGCCTAATGAGAATAAAGGACATGATTTATCTTTCTGTCATGCTTATAAATATAAGGGGAAAAAATCATTCACACATATATTCATTTTGCTTTCAATAAAACTCCACTGATATTTCAGTTAAGAGGTATTAGGCAACTGAGAAGAAAGACTGTGGTGTTTCTTGATCTTAAAGGTAAAATACCAATAAACTCACTGCACTAGCTAATGCATGTTGTTTAGCAGACTACCTATTCTTGTATACTATATGAATAATCACATAATAATAACAGCTGCAATGACAAGAACATATGGAGTGGACATCAAAAATTTCCTGTGCTTGGTTCTTTTAAAACCTCCATGAGGAATCAAATGATTTTATTTTAGTTTACAGCAAATTCATCTAAATGAAATTCAAAATATTACTTTTTTTGAAACCATATATGATATTATTAGATAATATTAATTGTGAATTAAATTGAGGAAAAAGTTTTTAAAAAAATTAGCAAAAAAATATATATATATACAAAAGTTAAAGTTTTATTATGAAAACCAAAAATATTTTTTCAGAAATGGTGATAATAAAGAGACCATTTTGAAAGTTATAAACATAAATAAGAGTTTACTAAGGGGTGATCATAAATTATACAGTTATAAAAACCCAATGTTAATACAGATTTTAGAGAATATTGTACAAAAGTAAGTCATTTGAAAATGTATTTCAGATTTATGAAGAAAATTTCATTAGGATATATTTATGAAAAATAGATGGTCATGGAAATTTTATATTGTTATTTATTTTTAAAGTCTTTTTTTATTATGAATTTTAATTATCAAATATTCTGCTGAACTTGGTAGACATCCATGAATATTGTCTTTAGATGTCATGAATGTTTGGGTTAATCAAATAATCTTTTTGTAGTTATTTGAAATAAATGTGGAATTATCTATAAAAATGGAATTTATACATTTTAAGATACCTTTAATTTTAGTCTATCTGTACATTCACAAATTTAAGTAAGATGTTTAAAAAACAAAAAGCATTGTGTGATTGAAAGTTATTCTTACAAGGTACTATAATTCAATAAAACAATAATATAATGTGTTAATTCTAGATTATTTTAAAACTTAAATCTCAGAGATAAAAAATGTTTTGTTTCTATTAGTTTTGAGAAAAAGTTGTGAATCTACAAAATCCTTTTGTGTTTTAGGCTGAAATTACTAAAACTATTTTTGATATGGCAGTTGTATTACAAAAAATTTTCAAAAACAATACATTTATTTTTATTAGAAGTAGCACATTGGAAACAATTTATTTTTTACATAAAAAAAAAAGTAATTTTTTAAGATTTATTTTTTAAATTAAATTGTCTTTAGTTATTGAATTTTCTTTTGTAAATAGATTAGTATGAACTTTTATATTTCTAATAGACTGCACCTGGGCTATGTAAAGCCTGGTATTTTTTTTTTAATTGGTTATTTTAACAATTTTTTTTTTGATATTTAATATAAATTAAACAAAATATTTTAATGTTATATATTAAACATGAGAAATGTAGCCACCCTGAAAGGCCAACATTTTCAGTTTAATTATATGCTGACAAAAACTAAATGTAAACATGGTACTAAAGCATCTTTTTTAAACCCCCTTATTATATATTATATTTCAACCATGAATTTACATTTTCTTTGCAATTTAAATATTACACTTCTGTAGTTTAAAGCCCTTATTTTGACTTTTTTCCAAGTGTTTTTATTAATTCTTCATATAAATGTAATACGCTAACCAAAATTAAATGTAAATGTGTTACTATACCATCTATTTATTTCCCCTCCCTAAATATCACATTTCAAACATGAACTAATAAAAACACGTTTTTTTAATGGCGGAAACCATCATAACTGTGGAATTTGTTGCTTTATCAAATATTTTTCAAGATTTAATGTAAATTAAACAAAACATTTTAATATTATATAAATAAATTTCCAAATTTTAATAAAACTAAATTAAAATTTACATTTTTAAATATTTGCTTTCAAATATATTTTTACTGGAGAGCCATCTGAATAATTTTTTTTTTTTTTACGACAATCGATCAATTATAAGTTTTTTTAGCTTTATTAATAGTTATACTGATTAGGCCCGCAATTTTTGTAATTGCTTTTTGTAATAAATTTTTTTTAAAATTTATTTTAAATTAAACAAAACATTATAATATTATATAAATAAATTTCCAAATTTTAACAAAGGTAAATTAAAGTTTACATTTTTAAATATTGGAGGGAATTGACAGCATGGAACACCTTAATGTCAACTTACGAATTGGGTTTTCTGCAGCTGGCTGGGATAGAATACAAAATTGCCGATCGTTTTTGTAATTTTTTTTTAAAATTTAATATTTGTAATTTTTTTTTTTTTATTGGTTACTTTAACAATTTTTTTTATGATTTAATGCAAATATATTTTTTTATTAATCATAGCTAATTTATAAAAGTTCATTAACATTGCTAAATATATCTTTCATCTGAACTGTATTAGGGATTGACAGACCATGAAAGCACTGAGCACCTTAATGTTGAATTATGAATCGGCATTTGTGCTTGTTTCTGCAACTGGATGAGAACCTTTACTACAAAATATGTACTATATCTCTGTAGTTAAGCTGATTTTTTCCTCTGTTTTTTATTTAATTGGTGGAATTACTTCCTTCACATAAATTTAATGATTGTGACATCATTAGACAAACATTCATTCAGCAATCAGACAATAGAGAAAATACGGATTTTATATATAAAACAAATTTTTGTATAGAATAGTGAGTTATATGTATAAATAAAATAAAAGTTATAGAATTAAATTATTTATAATAATTTTTATTATATATTTTGTATTTTTTGCAGATAAAACATTAGAAAATGCTGTTGGCCGTTCACGAGAAGATAGTGTGGAATTATCTCGCAAACCTGCAACATCCCATGTTGCAAGAATGACATCTGGTTTGTTAATTTATTAAGTATTTATATCTATGTATTTTTCAATATTTAATGTTTATTTATTACTGAGGATACTATAAAATATAAATTGATGGAAAAAAGTCAACAAAACTTTAAAAAAAAATACACAGTTAAGAAAAAATTTAATTTAAAAATTGTACACATTAACATAAAAATATAAAACAATTACTTTAAGTTTGAATAAATTAAGTTAATATAGATATACACATTGTATGAATTTCAATTCTTCAACAATTTTCCTAACACTTTCAAATCAACCAGTATGATGGGTATCATTAATATATATGCATATTATAATTTTTAAAGTGTATAATGTTATGATATATATATATAAATTCTGCCGATAAAATTATTCCCTGCTTAACTAGAGATCCGCCTCATAGGTCTTACATATATAAAGAAATATTGATATGATAGCCTAAAATCTAATATATTAAATTGTGTAAATGTTTTATAAAATTAAACTATCATATCTACAATATACATATATTCTTGTCCTTTTTAAAATAAAGTTTTAACTTTAACTTCTTAACACTCGATTTTAATTTTAAAATTAAAAGTTAATTTTAAACCATTCATAATTGCATTAAAGGCTACATGACATCTTTGAAAGAACAGATTTTAAATAGATATGTTTGAAATCATCAAATAAAATAAAAAAAACAAATTAGAATCAATGAAAGGAGGGATTTACATGTCTTGATTTGACAGAATTAATGGACTTCTTTTAAACGACATTAAATATTTTAGTCAATGAATATGTATTTACTACATTTACATCCATCTGATTCTTAAATAATAAGTAGCAGATTTAAGAAATGTTCCAGTATATTACAGTATTTGATCTTTCTTAATATATACAATTAATTAAGCATGTTTTATAATACAATAAGAAAACATTTTAATAATACAATAAAAATATTTTATATAACTAAGGAAAACAGATTTTAAAAGAACAATTAATAAATAAATTATTTAAGCAAAGAAAGAATATTAAAGAGGCTACAATTGTTTACTGGTAAATTGAAATTTACAGTTAAAATAAATCACTATTTTAACAGACCTTCAAATAATTTTGGTACATAGTAAAACATTACACTGAACTTCTCGGTATAGTTCATTGGTCCTATGGAGTAATGCTCTTGGATATTGGCTAGCTAGTGACTCAGTGACATGCTGGGTGCTTCCTTTTGATGGTGACAGCATAGTATGTCAGCAACTTAGATTGTCAATTGTAGGCATGGACTTTAGCGACATTGCATTTTATAGTACCAGGGAACTCACTCATGCTCCTCCAGAGATGGTCAGAGAAATTGACATGCTCTATTAACTGGTCATTGTGTGATGTAATCTAACCGCTTGGAAAACTTTACAAGAAGTAAAACTCTACAAGAACCAAACACTTTCTTCCCTGCTCCTATATATATATCTCAAAAAACAAAGGCATCTAGATGTTTTCCAAACTGATTAATTAATTTTAAAACTTAAATAAAATTCTTTTTTTTATTATCTTAAAAAAAATATTACTGATCACAATCTTGATCTAATTTAATTTTAAAATTTTATTAATTGCATTTTTTAAAATTAAATTCCAAATACCTTTGGTTTTTTAAAATCTAATCTTTTGCAGTAATTACATATTTCTTGTCACCTTTTACCATAATGACAATGATAGACTAAAATATAAATTCAAAAATTAGATTTTAATTTATGCATTCTTTTGAACACCAGTTGATTCTAATTAATTAGTTAAATTTTCTTTGCTGACTTGAAACCCCCATCATTCTCACATAACAACATTAAATTTCATAACAAAATTAAATTTCTTTTACATTATTTTCTTTTAAAATGCCTTGGAATTACAACTTAATGGCAACAATATATACATGAAGCATATATATATGACCGCTTCAGTATTGTAAATCTGTTTTTCACTCATCTTGTCTTTTTATATTTGTTTTCTTCAAATTGATCAAGACATTTAACTCAGTTAATCAAGATTTGTGATAATATTTAAAAATGGCTGGTTCATGGAAGCTTGTTTACATTATAGTCTGATAGGAAACATTGCTGGTCTTAAATAAAAAATAATATAATATTAAATCATTTATGCACTTTATCACTGTTTCATAATGCTTTAATTATCACCTCTTTGACAGTTTCTATTGCCCCAGCAATAATTTTCAGAACTTCCATTTATATCTCCAAACCTCAACTGTCAAAGAGTGTGGTAATTAAAGAATTGTGAAACAGTAATAAAGTGCATATATGATTTCATATTATATTATATACATTTGGCAATGCACTATGAAAGATTAGTTTTTATTGGTCTTAAATAGATAAGGGGTAGTAGTTCCAACTTTGTTTCAAATTTTTTGTGTCATTGGTGCAGGTTTGCTGGTAGTTTCATAAAATAGGCATCTAAATGTGATATAGACCTAATAGTAAGCTTTTAAATTAAAATCTATTAAAAGCCAAAATAAGTATTTCTTCTTATTTGCTTTTACATTTTCGTATAGTTATGATTATATTATTCTTAGAAATTCAAACGTTGATCTATCATATGTTTTAATACTTGAGAAAATTAAATTAGTAATTAGCATTCAGGTAGAACACAATAGTGGGAAATAAATCTTCATTTTTTATCAATTTCCATTAAATCGATAAAGCTGAATGGGATATTTATTTGCACCATAAATTCCCAAGTACTGTGTCAGATTTAACAAATTGAAAAAATATGGTATATTTATCAAGGTGGCATAACTCGTTAAATTGATGTAAATTATTTATATTCTATCTTTTTTTTGGTTTACCATCATTACTGCATTGAAGAGAATAACCAAACTATTATTGAAATATCTACAAACATTGTAAATTTGTTGCTTATTTGCAATAATGGTCAGGTCTATTGATTTATTGATCCTTCTCATGTATGACTTCTTGCCTGATCTTATGAATGAAAACTAAGATTTGACTTTACCTATGAAAGTATTTGACAATGCACACAGCCTATAAAAAAAATTAAAATATATTGCTCAAAAACTTTAGTATATATAATAATAATAATAATAATAGTATTCCAAAATGATTGTATTTTGCATAAAAACATAATTTAGTAGGTTTGTTAAAAATTGCTATATGAAATGAAATAATTATTTTGGATTATATATATTACAATTAATTTTAATGTACAACTGCTGATGGTCAATGCATCTGTATACAATCCTTTTGTTAAATAATAAATGAATTATATCTTGCCCATACAAGATATAGATTTTAATGTACAACTGCTGATGGTCAATGAGTTGTCACAAAGATAACGTCAATTTATATTAATGTTTATAATATATAATTATATATTGTAATGATTGCAACATATATGTTGTAAAAACATATATATATATCTGTTACATATGTTAATAATTAAAAAAAATAAATCATCAAGAAAGAGAACACAAAAATAGTTAAAAGTTGAATTTTAAAAATGAAATTAATGAAAAGGAAAGATTGCATCATCTTTTTGAGAATAAATTGTTTTTATTAAGAATAAAGATAGGGAAAGAGAATCATGACCTATAAAGAGTTAAAACCTGGTCTCTTTTTATAATTAAAAAAAATTGTAAATATAAAAGATTTTTAAATAAAATTTTCAATATAATTAATTAGTAAAAGAAAATCTCTTAAACTATCTCATCGGCAGAAATGCACTTAAAGTTTGAAAAAATCCTGGCCGATAAGATAGTAAATGAATTTTAAAAAAAAGATTAAATAAATAAAATATAAAATGTAATTAAAAACCAAATTAAAATTATAATAAAAATTAGAAGAAAACGGAATATACCTTTTTCTTTTTCGTTTTTTATGTTGTACTAATCCTTCGAAATCAAATAAAATGTTATAAAAACATATTTATAAACAACAAAACATAACACTTATATTAATTATATAAAAAGCCTTTTTCGGCAAATTTATTTTTTGCCCTTTTCAAACATGTCTTCCAAAAATACTACGACTACATATATATAGCGACATCTATGTTAATACATGATAAGTAAAATTACAATAAAAGACAAAAGAATAAAAGAAATATACAATTAGAATAAACAATTCATATAGAACATCTGAGACTGAATTGGACAGTCTATATTATCACATAACTTATACAACTTTACTATAATTCAAATCTCCATTTCGTAAATTGCATTCCAAACAATCATCCACATCAGCTATCTATCCATTCTTTTTTCATCAACCATTTATTATTCATTCCAATAGACGCCTTATATATATTCATACAATTAGTTTTATTATACATAATATAATTTGTTTCATATAATCTGCGTCTATTAACATCTTTTATATAATTTAAAGCCCTTATACTATCAGTACAATTAATTTTATATCCAGTTTGCAAATAATGAACATATAATGCTGACTTATCATCTTTCCTATCGATAGCACCATTATGTTCCTTAGCTCTTTCGCTCAATTGCTTTGCTGTCTGCCCATAATAAATCATATTACAAAATTTACAAGTAATTTTATATACCATTCCCCTTTTATATTGTATCTCATCTATTAACCTATAATTAGTTATTAATTTATCTAAGATAAATTAATAACTAATTATAGGTTAATAGATGAGATACAATATAAAGGGGAATGGTATATAAAATTACTTGTAAATTTTGTAATATGATTTATTATGGGCAGACAGCAAAGCAATTGAGCGAAAGAGCTAAGGAACATAATGGTGCTATCGATAGGAAAGATGATAAGTCAGCATTATATGTTCATTATTTGCAAACTGGACATAAAATTAATTGTACTGATAGTATAAGGGCTTTAAATTATATAAAAGATGTTAATAGACGCAGATTATATGAAACAAATTATATTATGTATAATAAAACTAATTGTATGAATATATATAAGGCGTCTATTGGAATGAATAATAAATGGTTGATGAAAAAAGAATGGATAGATAGCTGATGTGGATGATTGTTTGGAATGCAATTTACGAAATGGAGATTTGAATTATAGTAAAGTTGTATAAGTTATGTGATAATATAGACTGTCCAATTCAGTCTCAGATGTTCTATATGAATTGTTTATTCTAATTGTATATTTCTTTTATTCTTTTGTCTTTTATTGTAATTTTACTTATCATGTATTAACATAGATGTCGCTATATATATGTAGTCGTAGTATTTTTGGAAGACATGTTTGAAAAGGGCAAAAAATAAATTTGCCGAAAAAGGCTTTTTATATAATTAATATAAGTGTTATGTTTTGTTGTTTATAAATATGTTTTTATAACATTTTATTTGAATAAAAATTAGACAATTGGAGAGTTAAGTATAAAAGTGGTGGTGTGTCCATTGTTATCCAGTTCCAGAAGTTTTCTTCAAATTTTCCAAAAGTTGTTCAGTAGGTCATCAGTTCGAATCATTCATTATTAAGTTATGAGATCCACAGGGAGCCATTTATTACATGCTGTGGAAAATCTAAATGTAGAAGCCATAGGAGTAGTAACATGTGTTGCTAAAGAGTTTTAGAAGTGTTCATCTGGGATTCATGCTCCAGGTTCTTGACCCCATCAACTTCTCATCCAGCATCAAAGCCTTGACCGTAGTATAGATGCTGTATACGCTCACCCATTGTCTGTCAAAAGCATAGGAAAAAACCCATGAAACCACCATTGGAGACTGAAAGGCCAGCCATCTGGAAATCAAAGCCAACGGAAATGTGTCAATTGCAGAAAGATGATGTCATTTCATAATAATAAAAATCCTAGGTAAATATAACTTTTCAATTGTAAATTGTCTAGACATTCTAAAAAAAAAAAGAACTATAATGAAGGACAATTAGTATTGTTGAGTTACTAATAATTATTGTATATTTATTTATTGTCTTTGTGTAATTGTACTATTGTGTTTATTTGATTATATGTGTGTATGAATAAAAAATGTTTATTTAAATGTTGCTTGGTCTATACTCTCTTTAATTACATCACCAGGAGTTTAAGATTATAACTATTTCCATGTATTAGCATTGCACTGGATCACCTGATCTAGATGTTTGAGTTAGCCTGGATATATTTCCAAGTGCTGGGGTTCATGTGCCTGTCATCCAGGCAAACTATCTATATATAACCTATATGGTCAGATTGTGCCTGAGACTTGTTTTCAAAACAAATAAAGTGCCTTGGATGAGCAGTATGGAGGAGTGTTATGATCAGGATAAATGGTCAGGGCTATGCATTTGTGTCACCTTGATCTGGCCATAGGTATCATTAATTGTTAATCCATCAATGATATTCTACCCCTCTTGAATGTGTGACCCAGTATTGGAGGTGTTAAATAAGTATGAATAATAACAATAAAGCCAATTATATGGGTAAATAATGAAATGTTAATAAATAGTAATAAATAATCTTGAATAGAAAATAAAGATAGTAAATATATAAAATTATTAATAATGGTTGTTTAATTACAAATGTTTCTTATTCGATTATTAGAAATATCATCCAACATGGGTGCTGATGTATGATAATTGGCCCAGCATAATCAAAAAAGCATAGTTTGAAACCAAATTTCAAATAAACATCTAAGGTTGCATAAGAATGAAAAGTTGAAGTTGGTGAGCAGTATTTTGTGATGGGAGAAATAACCAAAGTAAACAATATAATAAGAATATAAAATAAAAAGTATGAAATGTAAGTAAAAAGGAGAGAGTAGGAAAATACAGCCAGAGAGATAGAGAAATTTGTTTTTAGAAGTTTTTGATAGCCAGGTGGAAATATGGAGAGGACTGAGGGGTTTTTGAGGTTAGTTGAACATTCCATTTGATTTAAAATATAGAAAATAAAGGAAACATGTTGTATAGTATTAAAGAAATAATGTTATAAAAATTAAGCTGATGTATATTAGAGTGAAAACAAAAATGGAGGCTCAAAATAAAGAACTAGAAGTACTTAGCGAAACACAGGAAGTCACCAATAAAATAGGAAAAAGTGTCAGAAAAAATGAAATAGTCAGTTGGTTAGAGGAAAAGTTGAGGAAGCAGGCAGAAATGTTTGAAAATAATAGAACAGTGGACTCAGGGAATGAAAATAGTACAAGAAAATAGGAAAATAATAGAAAATATAAGAACAGATATAAGTAAATTAACAGAAAAAATAGAAATAGTTGAGCTAAAAGTCAAAGAAGATAAGGAAAAGTTAGAAATCAAGGATGTTAATATTGTCAGTAGGGAACAGAAAAGTGCAAGTATGTATGTGCATTCAAATTATAACTCAGCTATTGTAAATCAATTTTTAAAAATAAGAATATTTTCAGGGCAAGTAGGAGAGGCTCTGACTGAGAATCTTATCAGCCTGGAATGCTATTACACATTGAACCAGCTGAGCAAAGAAGCAATGATAGCAATCACCTGTAGCCATCTACAAGGCATTTCACAGGCTTGATGGGACTCCCAATTTATAAAACCTACCACATTCATAGGGTATAAAAAATCAGTATTTGCAAATCAGGAAAGTATCTGTCATCTAGTACTGCAGGATAATTGGTGATCCGGTGAACCATTCACTCCCTTTTTCTGACATCAAGTTGCGCATTAAGATTGATAACAGCCAGCCCACTGTCAGAACAGCAAATTATTCATATTGTAAGGCATAATTTTTCACATAATGTGAAACAGATGCTGATAGGTACTGAAAGAAGAATGATTGAGCAAATGGATGAGCTACTGAGTGCATATGACAGCACAAGGCCAAATTTTGAAGCCAACCAAAAAGGGATTCAAATGCCTAGAAAGAGAATATGAATGTCATAAAAATCAGCCCTTATGAAAATGATTGGGTTGAAAATATTAGGCATAGATTGCCACATAGTCCTAAAAGGGAGGATGATGAATATATCAGCCATGATCTAGAGGTCAACTGCCAGGAATCTCAGGCCTAACCATAGGTCACGATTTCTTGGCCCAAGTGGATCTATAAGAAATCTAAAAGAACCGCCTGATAAAACTTATGTAGGTACATAATAATTGGATGGACCCTTAGGCGATAAAAAAATTGTATACTTAGATTGTGAGATCAAAAGTCAATATATGATAATGGAAATAAAAATTAAATTAGTGAAATAAAATAAATTAAAATACTATAAAAATAAATAAAGTAATCTTTCATGAAATCTAAAAATAAACAGGAAATGATATTATATAATGACGATTGTGTTGTAGCTGATGGAGTTATGTGGGGTGTATTGGTGTATGTAGGAGTAAGGAAGGAAAGTTGATTGTAGGCCGTTATTGTGTAAACACATGACCTACAAAGGGAATTGGGGGTGAAATCTTATATTTCTAGTATAAAGACCCAGTGGTGAAAGTCCTGGGCCCATCCAATGCACTGGTAGAGGAATTCCCAGCCCATTATCTAAATTTGACATTGGAAGAGTTAATTCTAGCATATGCTGCAAATGAGTTTGCTGAAAGAAAAATTCCCAGCATAACCTTAATAAAAACTATTTTAGCATAAGTTGAATATCATGTCCTGCTATTTGCAGCATCCAATACCCCATTGCACATCCATAGGGATATATTTTTGCCCTTGGTGGTCCTCACCATAGATGTAATCATATTCAACGTAAAATACAGTATGGTAGATAGGTCAGTATAAGAAAGGCCATCTTCATATTCTTGTTCATTTCCAGAAACACCTAAAGTGATTTACTAAATAAATAAAATCAAATGTTACAGCCAAAATGGATCAAATTGAAGCATTCTACCTCTCAAATGTGATGTTGCTGTAATAATCACAACATTTATGTTGTAAAAACATATATATATATATGCATTACATATGTTAATAATTTTTAAAAAAAATTATTAAGAAAAAGAGAAAATAGAAATAGTTAAAAATAGATTTTTAAAAATGAAATTAATAAAAAGGAAAGATTGCATCATCTTTTTGAAAATAAATTGTTTTTATTAAGAATAAGGGTGGGGAAAGAGAATCATGACAGATAAAGTGTTAAAACCCACTCTTCTTTTTACAATTAAAAAAAAAAGTAAATGTTTACATAACGGATGGTTACAAATTCCACTGTTTCTTTCCAGATCGCTACAATATACATATATGCATAAAAGTAAAGCAATATTAAATTTTCCAATCAGTATCAATTTCTATTTATCGATATGTTGCTGCAGGACGTGTTTCATTAACTTCCTTTATCATCGCCTTAAAGACAACCATCATTGTTGTAACATCATTCTTATTTAAATTATTTGGCATTAAAATTTGAATCTATAACTTAATGATATTATTTTAATAAAGCTTATTTACAATAGCTTATATTTAGATGTTTATTTGTTCAAATAAGGTTTGTTTAATAAAAACGTGTTTTGTAACTCTGCTTTTTGAAGTTAATTAATGAGGCATTGAAAAGGAGTTTAGAGTTAACTGCAAGGAGATCCTTTGTTATCTTTTTGAGGTCTTAAAGGAATTGAGCAGAACAATTTCCTAATATTCACTTCATATGACTTTGTTATTGCAATTAGTTTTACTATATGATTTTTCATACAAATAGTAATCTTGCTGAATTTTATGTTTTTTATTTCTAACTATTGTTTAGGTTTTATATATTATTATTTACCTTCATGTTTTTTTTTTTTTTCAATTATTTTACCAATAATTTTGTTAAAGCACGAATACCTGTTTGTATTAAATCCAACTTTTTAGTAATTTGTTACTCTATAATTTTTATCCAGTATATGTGAATATTTTTTTTCTTATATTTTCTTCAATTTATCAACATCTCATATTATCCCAGTTACACTATTATATAATATAACCTCATCTATGTAATAGCTAAATAAAAATTTGAATCTGCATCAGTTGATGTTTGAATGTTATCTCCTTAAAATTCTGGTATGTTTAGATATTTTAATTTTTTGTGATTTTTAAATTAAGTATTTATTAAATAAGATGCAGGAATTATGAATTTATGATGAAGTTCCAAACAGAAAAACTCATTTAATTTATGATGTAGCTTTATTATGAGATGCTGAATGAAATTAAGAGAAGGCAAGTATTGTCAACTCTCATATGATGATCAAGGTTATCATAATATTCCATTTTTTAATTGCATGAGAATCAAAAAAGTAACATAATTAGATAGGTTACTTATTAATTATATTAATTTTTGTAAAAAAAAATATTAATGGTTCATGTCTGATTTTTATCACTTAGTAACTATTGTTAATGCTCCATTATTCATCTTAATTTCAGGACCTGCTTTTGAAGCGAAAAAGCCATTTGAAATTGTTCGACAATCACAACCTTATGGTTCAGTTTCTGGAGAAGCTGGATTATTTTTTATTGGTTTTGCTGCATCACCTGAAAATTTTGAGTATATGTTGGATAGAATGGTGGGAGCAACAGCTGATGGTTTACATGATGATGTTATGAAGTTGACTAAATGCATTTCTGGTAATTACTGGTATTTTCCTTCAAACAGTGAACTTAAAAAGTTACAATAAATGTAAAACTACATGATTTACTAAAAATATTTTTATTGCATTAAATTTACTTCATAATCATAAAAATAAATATTTAATATATTTATATATATAAGGAATGTCTCAAGGAGTGCCAAAATTTCTATGAAAGCTAAAAGCCTGCTGCATAAATAATAATTTATTGAATTTAGTATCCTGTGTTAATTTTAAATAGAATGCATGCATTATTTTATATATAATTAGTAATACTACATTTACTATGTATTATTTATAAGTAATAAATATAGTATTTCAAATTAGGCCAACTTTTCAAATATTAATACCAACATACTAGCCTCTTTATCAAATTGTCCAGTAGATGTAAAATGACCATTTACATATGTTACTTGGATCTTGACATTTGGCCTGAGTAATGTAACTTGTTAGATTTGTCATTTCTGTAAAATCCAAATGGATGTGTAAATGGATATATGCTGAGTCGCATTTGATAAAGAGGCCAATGTATCGTTATTGACAGCATTCGGAAAGTCTGTCTTTCCAATGTGTATGTATGCAAGCATATAAATATGCAATCAAAAATTATGAAATTTGAATTGCCTATTTAAGTTATTAAAATTAAATTATTATTGTTTTAAAAACGAGCTTCGAAGAATAAAACTTCTTTTGTTTCTTTATTCATAATTACCATAGAAGCATGGTTTACTTGTTGCTTGATAGACTTTGCTTTTAGTTTTAGAAAATGCTTCAAAATTATTCACATTTGGATCCTCTCTTCCGGTTTCTTTATTAATAAAAAAAAGGCAAAGTTATTTTTCTAATTAGACTTCTTTTAAGTTAATAATGTTAATGCATTTTTTTGTAATTTATATATTATTATTTTATTTACCTGTTTTTAAAAAAGACAATTCCTTCACATCATCCGTCTCCAGCCTTTCTGTCTATTGCTATAATCTTAAAATATTTCAATCTATTTATTTAAATTAATGTATCATTTATCTTCTTTCTTTTTCTACTCATTTTTTTGTTATCACCTATTTATTTTTGTATAATCTTTATAATTTCTGGGCCTCTTAGTATATGTCCCTAATTTGCTTAATTATTAATGGCTTATTCTATTAATGCTTTATTATTGCAAATCCTATCCTTATAATTTGCTTTTTCATTCTTAACCAAATGCATGTGTAAGTTTATTTTATAATTAAACCCATTATAATGTAAAATAATTTAGTAATATATTGCTCTTATTTACAAAGAAGGCAAAATTTCAAAGTATGATAATAAACTATATGAGCAAGTTATAAGCAACACACTATGCAATGAAATCCACTTTGTTTAAACCACACTATATGAGATATTCCTGTATATACACACGTGCATATATACATATTTACACTAAAATTAATTGTTTTTTTTTCATAGAATGACCATGTATGATAATTTTTATATGCATGTGTTTATGCACATATATATATAAGTTTATTTAAACTTATTCCAATCAATAATTTCAATCTCTGTAGTCACGTTGCAATCTTTAGTGCCTTTATAAATATATGTGACCAGTAATGGAGGTGGGATTCCACCTGTATTGCTAAAAAGAGGTTGCCTTGGCAACAGTTTGAAATTCTTGATTGTTATCTATATTGAGATTGTCTAAGTGTTGACTGGTTTCTAATGATTATATATATATATATGTATGTATCTTAAATACAAATACTCTATTTCACTAAACTGGTTTATATAAGAAATTACAGAACAAACTATATTTAATTTATTAACCAAACATATTAACTTGTCCCATGTTTATAATTTACAAGTATATGGGAAAATGAATCCATTTTTTATTTGATGTCTGATTTGATAAATAAAATGTAAATCAGAACATTGAAATTAAATGCTCTGTTTGTCTGATAAATTAAATGTAGTTCTGTAATTTGTTATATATAAACATTTTCTTGTATCAGACAACTATTTTATGTTAAAATGATAGTATTTTAGATCATTTGCTTTTCTCCAATCAACATTTTGATATAGATTATCTAAAATTATTCACTAATATGATACATGAGATTTTATTAAAATTACATATATTTCAAAATTTATAAATATAAAATCTACAAAAATTATATCATTTCTTTTTAGGGATTATATATTTTTATTTATAGATTATAACATTTTAATTAAATTTCATTATAATAATAAAATAGTTAACTATGATGTGCAATATAATACCCCCACAGAAATGCATATTAAATACCTGGAATTTTGAATTTAGAAACCACAAAATACTTACATTTCTAGTCACAAAATTCATGTCATAAAACAATTGTCTAAAAAACAGTCCTATCTTTCTTTTGCAATTTTTTTTAAAGAAACGGCAGGGGATTTTTTTGATTTTGTTTACAGCAAATGTACATGTTGTTTGTATATGAGTATATATATATATGCAGATCTTAAAAGCAAATGTCATATTTTATAATATTGTTTTATTCAATGAAGTGATTTTTTAGATATAACAAGTGCTACAAGCTTGCTCTTACACGTAATAGCAAAAAATAAAAGCAGAATGTTATTCTTATTATTTATATACCTTTAGTTTTTTCTATATATGTTCTCTTATGTATTTTAGAACATCTGGATGTTCTTTATTTTAACATATCAAACTGTAACATGTATTGTTACAAATAAATGTAATTTTTGAATTCATAGTCAACTTTTAGTTTAGAATTCTGTTAAATAGAGTTTCTGCTTTTCTTATACGCAGCATGTAAATTGAAAATTATATAATTTATTATATATATATATAACATTGAACACAATCTTTTTCAAATAGTAAATGCTGTTCAATAAGTAATATACACTCCCACTTTTCTATTTGATAATATGATAAGAAAATAAGCTAACTTTCCTATTGGTTTTCTTTGCATATGAAAAAGAATGTCTTGAATAGTTAATGCAGAGAGTGTGAATATTAACCATTTCAGTTATTTATTGCAATATGTATATAATGTGATAAATTCTGGAGGGAGGGGGAGTTAAGTTAGCACTTTCAATTAAAAATAATTAAAAATGATTTTTTTTTTTGATTTCTGCTACTTAGTTTGCATCTCTTATATATGCTTTTCTTGTTCTAAAAATTATAAACAAAGTGTTTATAGGCTTTATGGGTTTTACTTTTTAAAAAATAAACTTGAAAGCAAAAATTTCTTTAATTATGCTCTGAATTTTAAAATAAAGTTCCATTAAAATTAAAAGAAACTTTAAAAGAAAAAAAAATATTTTCAAAGAATTTAAAAATTTGTTTAATAGAAATAATAGCTACTATAGAAATTTCTGTCATATCCAGATTTTTTTTGAGAAAATTTTCTTTGCTATCAACAAAAAAAAAAAAACTGATGTACATTTTTTGTAAAGTTATAAATTACAGAAAATAATAAATATGTTTGAGTCCATAAGGATAATTTTTTAAAAAACTTCTGAAGCCGAAGTAAAACGCTCTAGTAGTCACTATGAAAAACTGACCATAGTGTTAAACTATGTATTTAATTTTACCAGTCTTTTTATATACAACATACTATTTTTACTTGGTGAAATATTTTACTTTCACTGAAGTCTTTCATTAAATTTTTATGCAGATGGTAGATTAAATTTTATCAAATTGTTCAATGATCTATCAACATTATTTTTAAAGACATATTTGTATAAAATATTTGATTAGTTTGTTTTATCTGTATTGTTACTGTCTGATTATTTACTCTACTATTTTTTATCTTTGAGGTTTTAAGCATAATTAATTGAAATGTCAACTATAACTGAATGGTATTTTGTGTTTTTTCTCAAACCATGTGCTTACTTAATTTATATTTATGAATTAAAACATAGAGATACTTCCATTTAAGTCTTTCATTAATATGTGTTTACGAATAATAGATTACATTCTGACAATGAAATTGTTCTGTGATCTATTTATTGTATTTAAAAGATTGCACAATAATATATTCTATCAAGATTAAGTTACATGTGCAGAATGATTTAAGATGGACTAATAAATCAAGATTATTTTTAAAAATTATATAATAATATTTAAACATACTAAAACAAATTCTTATAGATAAAACTTTTATATCTATTTTTTTAATATTCTCATTGTCATGTTGTTTTATTTGTTTTTTCATTGACATTTTGAAGGTGATTAAAAATACATATATTATTAAATATTTTATTTATGTTAATGTTGAATTGTACCAACTGAAACTGAATATTATTTGGTGGCCTTTTTTTAAAATTATGCTTTCTTAATATAAACTCATGGAAGTTGAAATTAATTTGTATAACTGCAATATTAATCTCAGTGATAATCAAAGTCTTTCATATATTATTTAATGTTAACTGGTACTCTTTTTTTTTTGTGGAAACACTCACTTATGAATATCCAAATTATGATTAATAAATTTATTATGTAACTATTTGTTATAAAGTGTATGTAATATAAAAGTTTAGTACCAAATACAAGATTTGAGTGAATTTTTACATGATAAAATAATTTGAAAGGACTCTGGCGCTGCACATTTATTCCGTAGGGTGTGTGTATATATATATGTATATTATTTAAACTCAGACTTTCAAGCTTCCTACAGCTATCTATTCCATCCTATGCAACTGATACACATCACCACATACATCTGAAAAAGATAAATGATCTTCAGTATATATATATATTTTGTGCTGAACCAGCACTTATCAGTTGGTCCAGATTAAAATCTCCCCCCACACATATATAATCAGTACTCAGTTTATATTAAGGTAGCAAATCTTCAAACTTTAATGGAAAGACTTCAATCTTTTCCACCCTCCAACTCTTCATCCATTCATATGTTTTCAACGATATGAATAGCTGAAGAATTGGAGGGTGGAGATGATTGAAACCTATCCATTAAAGCTTGAACATTTGCTATGTTAATATAAACTAAGCATTTATTATATATATATACTTGTAGGAGATGGTGATCTGGATGAATTGGTGAGCGCTAGTTCATCATGAAATATATATATTGGAGATCATTTATCTTTTTCAGATTATGTGGTCATGTGTATCAGTTGTATAGGATGGAGTGGATAGCTATAGGGAGCTTGGAAGTCCGAGTTCAAATCCCTTCAGCATAGACAAAATACTTGTATTTAAATTATATATATATATATTAAGATAATTGCATTTTACTAGTGTAAAGTTTATTATTACATTTCATGATGTAGCTGCAAATCTAAAATGCTTGAATAAATTACATTCAAGGAGCAGCAGAGCAAATTACTATTGATAGTGATTATATGTAGAACATTAGAGCAAAAGGTTTAAGATGCACAACCATTTATACCAGGGATTTTATTTTACAAATAGTCATGTAATGTCTATGCTCTGTTGTGTTAAATGTATAAATCAAAATTTATACTTTAATTATTTTAATAATAATAAATATTGCATTTGATCGGATATCATAAGTTTAGTTTCATACCATGATTTAAATATATGGAATTGAAAAGCAATAACTACCTTTCACTGAGTTATGTGATATCAAAAACCATGAAAAGACAATGGTTTTTGATGTCACATAACCCAGTGGGAGGTAGTTACTTCCATTTCAATTACAGATATTTAAAAACATTATAATTATTTATTATTGTACTTAAATATATGTAAATTTTAGATTATATAATGCTAAATAATAATGAGAATGGTAAATTTACAAATGCTTAATGTAAAAGCCTTTTAGTATCAAAGCAATCCACATTGCAAACAAAAAAATGAATCCATTTCCTTCAGACGTCCATAATCTATGGATATTATATTAGACAATAATTTCTATTAAAATGAAGCCAAATCCACAATAAGGTTCAAATAGCCTTATTCAAATTTGCTATAATTTATATTCATATGGCAAAATGTTCTTTCTTACAATAATCTTTTAATATTTTTCAAGAATTGAATGTGACATTACAATTTACTCTGAATGCCATTGTTGACATTTTCACCATTGCATTTGTTAATGGCAAAAAATGAATTGAAAAAGATGCTAAAATTATGTTTATGGTTTTTTAGTTACATTTCTATTTCATAGATGTCACTATTTTTTTTTGTGTGTGTGCAAAAATTAAAAATTATACAAAATCTTGAGTGTGCATGTCCATCATTATCTTTCATTGAATTACAAATTAATTTATAATCCAATTTCTTTACATGTTTATTATTATTACTCTTTTGGTAAAATTGGTAATATGTATATTTTTCCAATTATGTACTGTTTAAATTGTTATATTTCAGTGGAATAGCTTTTACATAGAAATTATTTAAATAAATATTTATATGAAGTTAACCCCCAAATATTTATATGAAGTTAACCCCCACCCTCTTCCTGCCAAATAGTTTTTATTGGTCACTAACAGGTGGCTAGTCTTTGATCTATTATATTCTCTTAATTATTTTTTTAATAGTTTTAAACTTTAAATTAATGTTTTTTAAATTATGTTTTTGGTAAACTGTTACAAAAAAGTTATATTATTTGAAAATAAAACGAACAAAAATAATAACTTCCCCTAATGGTGATAAAATAACTGCTGAAGATTTAAAAACATACTAAATATGTCAAATTTAAATTATATTTGATAATTAGAGTGATAAATTTCTTGCAGTAATAATATTAGTTCAATGGTCTCTAGTGTCAAAACAATCTATTTTGCAAATAAATAAAATGGGTTTACTTTTCATTTAAATATTCATAATTTTTTATAGATAGTAAATTAAATAATAATATCTATTAGGATCATGTCAAATTGAATTTTACATACTTGATATTTGGTCAGTTGTTTATAAAGTTGTCAAAATGATTAGAAATTAACTCCACTTTATAAGTATAAATTATAGCTGATTCAGATTGTTTGACAAATCCATGGATTCAACAGTAGTTCTAATAGTTAACTTTGTTTTAATCTACTTTCCATAAGATTATGGATAGCAGACAAATGGATTTATTTTTAATGTTATGTGGATTCTGGTTATTATTAAAATAATATTGCTAGTACTTAAGAGGTTTTTTGCTCAATTATTATATATATATATATATGCATCCCAAAGAAATACTATATTGATATATTTGTTTTAGTATCACATTTATTTTTATTTGTATAAGTTATCTTTGCCATATTTAACAATTAGGTGTAAAACGTTGATGTATAAAATAAATATTATAATGATAAAATTATAAATATAAATTTACTGTTACTAATACTTAATTTTAATGCTTTATAGCAGATGAAATATTATATATGTTCATTTACTCAAATCTTGTGTTGGTCTAATTTTTAAATAATAAAAATTATTGGTGTATGTATTCAAAAATTATCTAACATTTCTTTAAAACAGAAATATAATTGTTACACAGTCATTTGTTATATTCTATAAATAAAAATATTTTATTTTGATAATTTGTGTTTGTATTTATTTAAAATTATTTAAAATCACAGTTGCATAGATATACAGTTGCATTCACGTTTTATTATGTTTAGGTTTTATATATATCGACCTCAGTAGACAAATTGCTTAATGATATTCTCAAACTAACTTTAGCTTGTGCCCAAAAACTGATTGCAATTTGATGTAAATATGATATTATGATTAAATGTGTGTATTTATATAAACAGATTCATATTTTTGTGAATACATTCCAGATTTTTATAACCTCTTGAGAACTCTGTCTTTGTGAACCTGCAAAACACTATTTAAATTATTGCCAAAGAAGATTAATAAAAGAACATTCAGGATTTAAACAAAATTACAAAAAAATTAAGTCAGATGTCATACGACCTAATTTAATAAGCTTGTATTTACAAATGTTATATATAGTGCTCGCAAAACAAGCTCTTAACAAGCTTTGTAGAATATCCCCAACCTCAGACTGGTTTCTACCGCTGGCATTCTCAGTGAGATGCTAGGATATTCAAAATACCAGGACAAGCACAGAATTCTATCTAATGTATAATAATTATTAAGTAGAAAATCTGAAATTTTCGGACATCCATATGTCTACCAATCTAACTATCTACAACATAGGATTTAAACAAATCAAATAGGTCAAAATAATTGAAATGTCAGCTAGAATTAAAAAGTTTGAACTCTGAATTGTTTGAATTTTATTGAAATGCCAAATGAATTAATTAAAATTATAGAATTTCTAAAACTGGCAAAAAAATGAATAAATATTTAAGATTTTTATTTTATGTATTCTTTGTCACTCTGTAATTGTTAACTATAAAATAAAAAAGTAAAAATATCATATGACTCTAACTTATACGATGCTTTTCAAAAGTTGTGATGTGATGCGGCTTCTCCTTTATTGAAGTCAATCTCTCATCACTATTCCCAGAGAAATCTGTGGCCACCTTACCTTTCATTTTCATTCCCTACCCTAAATTTTTTCCCATATTCTTTTCTATCCTGTTTCATTCTATTTTCACAACATCATCTTTGTCCATTCTATGATCTTTATATCTAGATTCCCCTTATCTTTTTCCAAGTCCAGCATAAAAACTAAGAACCCATTTTCTGTATAATCACTTTGTTTATATTTATTCTCCCACAACTTCATTATTTGTACTCTTTCTGCTTGCAAGCATTTACATAGCAGAAGTCTAATATTTTCCATGTCTTCTTTACATAACTTGAGACTAAAGCACCCACATTTCTCCATTTATGTGTATATTCCTTTGTTGCTAACGATCATGTTTGAGCTTTAAACATTAAATTACTTTACTTGCTATTATTGTAAATTAACACATACAATATTCTGTTTTCTTCTATATATATTTAAACTCTTTTTACTCTCCCTACCATATCTCTAGTTCCCTATCCCATTCTTTGCAACTATAATACTCAACAATCCTCCTAACACAATCACACCACCTTTTGTACAAGTATACTGATACAAAGTCTTTATCCAAATCTTCTGCAAAATCATATTATCTTTCTCACCCATCTTGTTGTCTTTCCTTTATTCAAAATCCAATTAAATACTATTTTGACTATTCTCTTATTATCCATAATCTGCAATTTACTGAACATTTTTCTTTTTGCATCTCGAATATAAAAACTTGACCATTCCATTTCTCCTCGAATTGCCTCCTTTGCTATCCACACATTTGCATCTAATGCATGTCTTCCACTTCTCTTTCTACTTTTTCTAAGCAATCTAACACCCTTTACTAACACATAATACATCATCATTATCTTAATTCTACCACTCCCATATAATTTTTGCCACAACATATTTATTATATGAAAACACTATTAATTTCTTTATCAGTCCCTTGCTTTTCTTTGCTTCTTTTATCAATTTTTTTTCCCATTCATGCAAGCAATTCATTTGATTAGTTAAGATGATTCCCAAATAGTTATAGTTATTCACTACATCTAACTTTATATCCTCCCAAATAAACTATTTCTCTTACGCCAGCATTTATCATCATTACTTTTGATTTTTTTTCACTAAATTTAATCCCCATCTCTTTATCCATCCTTGAACAAGTCTTCAGCACAACTTTCATATCTTCTCTACTTTCTGTGCACAAGAAAGTATCATCAGCAAGTAAAAGGTCTGATAATGCGTACATTCCCTTGCCATCTCTTAATGGAATCTCTACCTCTCTTCCTAATCTTTTTATTGCTCTCTCCATTTCTCTCAAATATAATAAAACCAAACTGGGTGAAAATGCATCCTTACCTTAATCCCACTAACTCTGATTCTATATTTCCTAATTGATACATATAGTAATTAGTTTCATACAATCTCTTAATAAAATCTACTAAAGTTCCATTCATTCTCAAATTTGTTAAACTTAACCCATAATCTATTTCTATTTACTCTTTCATATGCCTTCTCTATGAAGACCATGTATAATTGTCTACCTGTATTCCTACTCATATCTATAAGTTGTATGACTACAAATAAACTATCTCCTATTCACTTATCCATTATAAAACCTCTTTGCATTTCTCCCAATATATTATTTTTTTCCATCTATTTTGCCACCCTTCCAGCCATCATATTTGCAAAAACTTTATATAACACTGACATTACCACTATCAGTCTATAAATTGTTTATCTTTCTATGGTCTTTACTTTTTCCTTTAAATAATAATCTCACTCTTGTATTATTCCAGCTATCTGGAAATTCTGACTTCAGTTCCATCATACTAAAACATGATAATAGATTTGCTTTTGCCCCATTTCCTATATTCATCACTATCTCTGCTACCCATCTATCTAAACCTTTTACTTTTCCACTTTACAACTTCTCTACTTCATTCAGTTTATTTTCTGTAAAATTAATATTTCCATTACTATGGTACTTTTATGCTTGTTATCACTTCTTCACATCTAACATTTTTTCTATATCCATTACATACTTATTTAAGATTGTCTCTAATTCTTTTCTAGAGCTATACTTTTCCATCATTTAGTAATACCATTTATTTTATTCTAGTTCTGCCATCTACTGAAAACTTGAGTAACTAATAAATATTAGATGCACTATATCCAGTATTAAAAATCTTCACTGACTAATATAATCTTTTAATCCAAAATCTAGTCTGAAGATATGGATAAAATAGCACAGATGGAAATTTAATAAGCAGTTACGTTTAGAATTTATGATTCAAATGAATAGTAAAAGAGGAAAAAAAGCATGCAGAGAATATAAGTGTGTTATTAAGAACAAAGAAAGTGAAAAAGATATTAATGCTAAATGGGAAAAGTATTTAGAAAAGAAGAAGTTGGCTAAAATAGATAATTATAGAGAGAGGATGAAATTGAATAGTAAATTGTTGGAAGATATTAATAATAGTGGAAGAGATGGGAGTAAAAAAATTTGGAATTACATTAAAAGGAGAAATATAAGGGGGAGAAAAATAATATTACTAGATGATGAAGGAATAGAGTGTAACTCTAGAAAAGAATTAGAGAGAATCTTGAATAGGTATGTAATGGATATAGAAAAGATGTTAGATGTAAAGGATAGGGGGATAGAAAATATAAAAGCATATACTAATGGGAATATTAGGTTTACAGAAAATGAACTGAATGAGGCAGGGGAGAAATTGAAAAGTGGAAAGGCAAGAGGTTTAGATAGATGGGCAGCAGAGATGGTAATGAATTTAAGGCATAGGGCAAAAGTAAAGCTATTGTGTTTTAATAAGATGGCGGAGAGTTTTTCTGGGTAGTTGGAGTAATACAAGAGTAAGATTATTATTTAGAGGAAAGGAAGTATCAATAGTTTTATATAAAGCTTTTCATACATGGTATCTGGAAGAGTTGCAAAATTGATGGAAGTATGCAAGAAGGTTTTAGGTCAGTTAGGCATATAGGAGATAGTTTATTTGTAGGTACACAACTTATGGATATGAGTAGGAATTCAATTAGACAGTTATATATGAGTTTTATAGATATCGAGAAGACATGATAGAGTAAATAGAAATAGATTATGGGTAAGTTTAGCAAATTTGGGAATGAATGAAACCTTAGTGGATATTATTAAGAGATTATATGAAAATAATTATACATATCAATTAGAGAATATAGAATCAGTTAAAGTTAAAAAGGGTGGGACCAAGGCAAGGATGCCTATGTCACCTATTTTGTTTTTGTTGTATTTGAGTGAAATGGAGAGAGCAATAGAAAAACTAGGAAGAGGGATAGAGATACCGTTAATAGGTAGCAAGGGAGTATAGACTGTCGGGACTTTTTTTGTAGATGATGTCTTTTTGCGTGCAGAAAGAAGAGAAGATGTATAAGTTATGCTGAGGACATGCGAAAGGGTGGGTAAAGAGATGGGGATTAAATTTAGTGAAGAAAAATCGAATATAATGATGGATAATACTGGGGAAAGAAAAGACTAATTTTTATTGGGGAATATAAATTTAAGTGTGGTGGATAAATATAGTTATTTGGGAATCATCTTAAGTAATCAGATAAATTGCTTGGATGAATGGGAGAAAAAATTGATAAATGAAGCAAAGAAAAGAAAGGGATTACTAAAGAAATTAACAGTATTTTCATATAATAAATATGATGTAGCTACAATTATATGGAAGGGAGTTGCAGTAGCAGGATTAACATATGGCAATAAAGTGTTGTGTCTTAGTAAGGAGGTAATACATTACTTAGAAAAAGTACAAAGGGAAATAGGAAGACATGCATTAGATACAAATGTGTGGACAGCAAAGGAGGTAATTCAAGGAGAAATGGGATAGTCAGGTTTTTATATGAGATGCAAAATGAAAATGTTCGGTAGATTGTAGGTTATGAATAATAAAAGATTAGCCAAAATAGTATTTAATTAGGTTACATGTAAAGGGTAAGCAATAAGATGGGTGAGAAAGGTAATGTGTTATGCAGAAGATTTGGATAAATGATTTATATCGGTATATATTTGTACAAAAGGTGGGATGATTGTGTTAAGAGGATTCTTGAATGTTATAGTGGTAAGGAATGGGATAGAAGAATAGATGTATTAATAAAGAATAGGGAGTTGGAGAGATGGAGAAATATTATGGAGAGTAAAAAGAGTTTAAATATATAGAAGTAAATGGAACATTGTGTGCAAATTAATTTATGATGATAATAAGGAAAGTAGTTTATTGTTTAAGGCTGGAACAGGATCTTTAGCAACAAGGGAATGCACACATAAATGGAAAAATATGGGTGATTTAGTCTGCAAGTTGTGTAAGGAAGGCATAGAAAATATTAGGCATCTGTTAATTCAATGTAAATGCTTGGAAGCAGAAAGGGTAAAATATTGAAGTTATGGAAGAATAAATATGAACAAAGTGATTATACAGAAAGTGGGTTATTCATTTTTATGCTGGGTTTGGGAAAAGAGAAGGGGGATTTAGATATGAAGGCCATGGAGTTGACAAATATTATGTTATATAACATATACCATTTACACCTTTGACACTTTATCAATACTTTTATTTTTATTATTTGTATTACACTAACAGTTTCGGCTGTCCTGCAGTCATCATCAGAGCTACAATATTCAAATATATAATTATACAATTATTACACTTATCCACATATAAATACATAATTAATACACAATATAAACAAAAAGAATTATACATTTTAATATGATCTTTATAAATAATAATTTCCCATTTTATTACCTTCTAAATAATTTTATCAATATTTTATATTAATTTATTTTATATCACTTTATTTTATTTTTTAAATATTATTTAATATAATTATAACTATCATTTATTTTACTATTTAATGCATATTATTATCATTTTACTTATATTATAAAATCAACTTCTAATCTTGTCTTATTTTTATTAAATAATTCTGTCAATTAACTTTACCCACATTACAAATTATTATTATTATTTTTTTATTACAAAAAATTACTTACTTCTTGTTGATTCTATTACTAAAACCCAACTGACAAAAAAACTCAAAATTTATATTTGTTTAACCCTCCCTCTATTGTCATTTTCTTTAACTATTTTCTTTTAACCTTTTCAAATTCTAATCATTACTAACAATTGTTTATAAAATTATTAATGTTATGGAAATGGGGATGGAACAGGATATGGGGAAACTTAGGGTGGGGAATGGGAAGGGAAAGTGGCTAACAGGTTTCTCTGGCATAGTTATTGAGAGATTCCTGACCCCATATAAGGAGAAGTCACAGTGCATCACATCAATTAACTCTTTAATTAAGTATAAATAGGTAATTTTATTAAAGTCATAAAAATTGTGCTAAACATAAAGTTAAGAAAGTTATATATTTATTAGTCAACTTTTACAGTATAATACTAAATAGTGCTGTAATTACATTTTAACAGAAATTTATAGGCAAATAATTATTAATCATCTTCCTAAGGTAGGGTAAAAAAGATCACCATCATTTTTTGAAGTAATAGAGTAAATTGAAACTATGAAATGAAAGTGCAAATATTTTTTTTTCTTTTTGTGAGATATACTAAGGTTTAAATATTATAAATAAAAAAAATTTATAATTGCCATTCAAGATGTTTAGGATAAATTATAACAGGCAATATATATTTCACTTTTGCTGCTAATTATGAACATGTTTCAAATTGATCACTTTTCAGTGCACATTTAAATTACCTTTTTATGACACACACAAAATTATTTTCTTGATAAACGAAACCACAATCAAATACATGTCAACACATACATTTTATGAATTATCAAAAAACAATTTTTTTCAGCAAACACGATAAGTAAGGAAGTAGACAAAATAATTTAGCTATCGATATTAGTTAGCAGTTCCAGTGTCCCATTTGGCAAAACACAATATTTGGAAAATATGGTAAACACACACACACAAAAAAAGGATCAAATATAAATATTTACTTAACCTTGGTCTGATTTCTTGAGAATTGTTGCCAATTAAATTTTTAAAATCTCAATTCTGCATTTAAAAACAATTTATTCATATATTGTTTTATTTATAACAATAAAACTGTTAATGAATGTACTATTTTTTCCAATTCCTAGAATTATCTATATTATTCTTAATGTTTTGACTGCAATGTTTAAAGGCTTTGGATAAGAAATTAATAATAAAAGAACTCTGGTACTTAAAGTATCAGTCAGGGATAACAAATTAAAAGGTAAGGCATCTTGCTAGAATCAGTGCTAGACAATTTATAAAACTTCCAAGATATTTACATTGAACAATTCAAAACAAAGCAAAACTCTCCATATAGTAGTGCCATCTTGTGCTAACAAGAGCAATCAATGGATGCCAGAAGGCTTGTGCATAAAATCCCTATCTAGTGCCTACTCATCCAATATCCCCATACTAGTTTCTGGCTTGTGGCCTTCGTCAGTGAGGAGCCTTGGATCTGAGAGCACTGCTAGTATGAGATAGTGATCATGTGATATTTACATTGAAGCATATCATCAAACTGCTAAGTTAAAAAAGTTTATGAATGTCCAAGTTAAAAGTTTATGAATATTTTGTGTGGAAGTGAGACATTGAGAAAAATTCATTTAAAGATGTTTCATAGTCTTCTGGGAAATAATAAGATAGAAAAAGTTCATTATGTTCTTTATTTATGGAAGTATGGTGATGCTGAATATACTAAATGTAAGGATAAAATAGAAATTCATACATTACAATACTTAGTAAAAAACAAAATTTTACTAAAATTCTTCCACAACCATGTTTTCATCTATTAACAAATACATCTTTTCGAGTGAAATTCAACAAAAACATACAACATATTTATATAAAACAAAACCTTCCCATCATTCATTTCAAAAACTAACTTCCTTTAACATCAAAAGATGTCTTCATGAGATTGATAGCCTTGGATTCAAAAAGTTTTATCATCAAAATTCCTTTTGCTCTTATTTTTAGTTATAAGAAAATATTTTTGTGATTAATTTGATCATGATTTTCATGAAAAGGCAAAATTCATTTACATTCAAAATATTGCTTTAATAATATTTTTCAAAAAATTGCTATATTGTTTTCATTGAGAGAATAGAATAAAGCAGACAACTACAATTTGGCAAGAGCTGAAGTCATTTAGAAAGAAATTCTGCAAAAGATAGCATTCTATGCACAGAATAAAATATCAGTATATCTCTTTAAGTCCTAAGATGCCATCTTTAATTTTAAAAAAAAATTACAAGGAAAATAATTTTATATGTATGTTCTATGTTATTACAATAAATATAACTACATTTTTACAAAGAATGAACATGAAAGAATGTAATAAAGCTGCTAAAATAGTCATAACTTTAAAATAAAAAAAAGAGATTTTTAACACTTTTACACATTATTATTTTTACACTACTTCACAAATTCCAAATTTTGAAGGTTATATGTTAAAATTGCAATTTCATAGACAGCTTTATCACATTTGTCACAAAATTCCGGAAAAAATACAATATTGTATGACCCACCTGAGACAGATGTTCATGATTAAACTAAGGAAAAGGAGACGATTGTTTGTTTCTTTTGCTGGTAGAAGACCTAGATCTTGTCCTTCCATGCAGGATATCTATTAGAAATGCTAGGTTTTAGTGTGGGCAAAAAAAAAGTAGCAGTAAGAACTTAGTAAATTGGAAATTATGAAAAAAAATATAATTACTACATTACTGAAAAATGGGAGGGAAGGGGGAGACCTAAAATATGTATTCTTTTCAAGCAAAAAGTGTATTCAAAAAAATAAATATCAAAGAAAGAAAAAATTTTTCTACAATAAAATGAATAAAAACGAAGTATAAGAATAAACAACAAAATTATTGCAAGCACTGATTATATATGTGGTAGATGATGAGCAGACCATCTGATGCATGCTGATTCACCATCAAATATGTAAGAGTGATCATTAATCTTTTTCACGTATGTAGTCATGTATATCAGTTGTATGAGATAGAGTGGATGGATTGAGGTAACTTGAAAGTCTTTGCAAATACATGAAGAAAAGCAGGAGAAAAATAATACTGAAGATACATACTGTAAAACACAAGTAATTTGAGTTCTTGAAGTAAAGTTCAAATTATCTAACCTAAAACTGAAGAAATTAAGACTTACAAAATTGCAACAAATGAACAATAGTATAAATGAAATCATGATATATCTTGCCTATTGCAAGACCAAGTAGAGATATGGTTCTCAGTCTACATGTGCACCAGGGTGGGTTGTGGTTGTATGGCGTTGAGGTATCTGAGCTGCGTGACTACAAAACATGAATATATTACTATAATCATGCATTAAATGAACAATAATATAAATAAAATGCATGATATATCTTACCTATTGCTGAAACAAGTAGGAATATGATTCTGAGCCTGTATGGGTGCCATAAGTGTTGTAGTTGTGTAGGATAGAAGGATATACAATGGAGCTGAAGCTGTGCTGCTTCTAGCATGGTAAGCAGCAAAGCAGCTCTTCACTCTTACACAAGGGAATGCATCCACATTTCACACAGCCAAAGTAAGTTGCATGTCGCTTTTTATTTTTCAAGCACACAATATACTTTTTGATGAACTTATTATGGCTGCACAGATCAGCTATAGCATGGCACCTGGATGGAATCTGAAGATGCAGTATTACTAAAGGCCTCATTTTTCTGTTTGTAAAGTCACCTATAAGGCTGCACGATGAAGCTACTCTATATCAGGTGTCATTTAGGCCACATTTACTTTTGGGCCATATATAGAGTATATAAAATGTAGGAATTAGTGATAGCCACATCAAAGCAATGCCAGAACAAGCGCAAAGGCCAATGCTTAAACTTTCTATCCCAGCCATATGCAGTTCGCTTCTGGTTTGCTAAGTCAACCCCACCCATAAAGCAGTTGTATTTTTTGATTGCATTAGGACATGGATATGTATGACATGTACCATCCTTAAGTGTTTTAACAACAGTTCCAGATGGTGGATAAGCATTATTCAGCAGCATAATTGGCTTCCTATCCATCCACATGACAAACTCAAGACTACTGTCAATTACAGAATGGGAGTCTCCTCTCTGCATCTGTTTATAATTTTTAGCATCTTCATGGATTCTACCTGGAATACTCTTCCTATCAGCTTTCACTGTGCCACAACAAGAGATTTTACTTGCAGACAACTTTTCTGATAATTGTACACTAGTAAAATATCTATCACAAAAAATAATATGATTCTGTTTAGCAAGTTGTGGCAAAACCACTTACAGCACTGCTCAGATTCCCAGATTTAGGCCAGCATCTGGAGTTGTACTTTTGCCTGTATACAACTCCATATGGTACACATATCCATTATGGCTATCAGCACAAAACCACCATTTGAAGCCTTACTTTATCAGTTTTGAGGCATCAAACTGTTTCATCGTGTTACAACCCTTAAATTTAGTAATTGCTTCATCAACTGCTACTTCTTGGTACATCTGATATGCAGCCTTGAAGTTAACATTACAGTGACCTATGATTGGCCTTATTTTATAAATTCTACCATGCTCTTAACTGGTAATTGGTGGCATGGACTTATTTAGAATTTAAGAAAATTGATCTCTGGTCATAATTTTAGCAAGTAGCGGTTTATGCAGAAATGCATCTTTAGACCAAATATATTTGAAGCTTGGCATGCATGACAGTCAGCAAACATGAATTACCATGCCTAAAAATGCATTCAACTCAGTGGGTAACAGATTGACCCACTTTGGTACTGCTTTCCATTCTAAAGCATACCTATTGCTTTCAGCACGCATATAATCATATAATTTCCTATCAAAAAATAAAATTAAAAAATCAGTAATTGAATACTCATGGGTGATGGGAAACATTAGCCCGGGGGACTAGTAAATGTTCTGGTTGGCATGCTTGGTTCATTAACGGTACCAAGAAATGAATCCAAAGCAGATTGAGATGAAGGTTTGGGTATCGGCTCAGTTGCCATTCTAACACTCCTTACAGATGACTTTACTAAACTTTTCATTCTTTTTTTTTTTTTGGATACTTCTGCTTCTCCATCATCTGATAAATTACTACCATCCGATGAGTTGCTAGAAGAGGCCTCAGAAATACATGCATCAAAAATGGGAAATTCTTTATCCAAATCAGACTCTGAATCAAAATCACCGGCCAGCAGAAATTATTTTCTGTTCACTAAATCTAAAAAAATGAGAAAAATAATAAAAATTACAAAATGTACTTTATAAAAAAAAAATCAACCTTTCATGGCAGAGAAAAATACTTACATCTTATGAAAGCTAGAAAGATGGTGGAAAGAACGAAAAAAAGATCCATAAGTGTGATGTTTAACATTTCTGCACAAACACAGTTGAAATCTAATTTTTTTTTTAAATAGGGGCACTTTGGACTCAAGGGGATATGCTATATATATATAGATGTATTTGTTATTTATGTATTAATTTGTATAGTAAACACAAAACTCACTTAATACTTTTTTTCTTTATTTGTTTGCCTTTGAATTTAGAAATAGTCATATAACTTTACATTTGATCAGTAATAATAAATATAATAAAAAGTTTATATCAATTGGAGATTTTTTTGTTAATGTATGAATTAAAATGGGAATGAAAATATGTTTTTTTTTTTTATTGAGACAATTTAAATATAATAATAGTTGTAATCAAATGTGTAAGTTGTTTTTGTATGAATTTAAAATAAACAATTATATAGTAATATAAGGATTATAAGTTCTTGTAAAAATGGATAATATAATAAGAAAAAGGAGTATATATAAAAAGCATTGAAATCATATTGGTTTTTAGTTAGATTGTGTTATATCGTTGTATATATATATTAGTTTACTAATTATCAGATGCATAAGCAATATGCTTTATCATGCCTGTTTGTAACGATATTAGTAAACGTAGAGTTTTGTAGTAGCATATATTGTACATTATAAAGCAAACTTCATTTATAAGGTTCTCAAAGGTATTTTTTAAAATGTGTGATGTTACTTTTATGGAAAAGATGGAATACCGTGTACAGCTACAATTAGGTAAGATATTGACGTCATTTGCTGCAGAAGGTAAAAAATAGCTCCCTATGTACAGATTAAAGTAACAGCATATAGTGCATATGGATATACTTGCTGCTTGCAGATTGGTTGGATTTTAAAATGTCCATATAAGTTTCTTAATGGCTAATAGTGATAATGAGTACAATGAAATATAATTATTTTGGTATATAAAATTAAAAGATTTGAACAAATCTATTTGAAAACTAAAAAATTTTCAGGAATGTACAGTATGTCATATTTAGCTAAGATAGATTATTTATATTCTGCTTTGGTTTTCCTTTTTATCTAATGTACAATTAAGTACTTAATTTTAATAGCCTAGCATACCTTTGATGCAGTACATCATAATTATGGCTTCATACTATTGTGGTTAATTGTTATATTAAACCCTATTTATATGCAAATATATACAATTTATCACATCCTATTTAAACTTTAATTAATAACATCATTTAAATTTGAAATAAATCACAATTTCTTTATCTTTCATTTTTGAACATTTATTCTTCACAAGCAATGATTCTCTCTGAATTAAAATATTAAAAAATATTGATGTGTATATACAATGGACTATTCGAACTATTATACTGATAAGTATGTTTTAAACTTGCTGTACCATTAGCATTTGTTTTTCTGTATTAAGTAAATGAACATCTATTATCGTAGGCATTAGAATTTATGAACAAGACTTATTTGTGGTAGGAATTCTGCACCATGTATTATTAATTAGTTTGCTAAATGTTCAGAAACTAGGACCAAATGTGAAAATTGTTTGAATAAATGTTTTTTAAATCATTTGTGCTAAGTTTATTATTTATATTCTGCCTGATTTTCCCTCTTACTTTATTAATAAAATACCTTATTTACATGCATATAAAACACAGGGACATATAAAACAGACCCTCTTATTTTATACACATTTTTAAGGGGAAAATATTTGTCAACATTTTTTCATTAATTTCCATATCTGGTATATTGAAAGCATGCTAGGCACTAATAAAAGCTAAATATTATTAAAAAACTACCTTTTCTGTGTATATTTTTATTTTACCGGATGTTACATTAGATCAGAAAATAAGTAACAAATGAATTTCTATAATGATTTACTGTTCTAATTTTATAGTTATTTATGTAAACAAAAATGTAACTAGGAAACACTGTAGTTAGTTACTTTTAATCTTCATCCTCAGAACCCAGAAATTCATCTGCAGAATCTAAATAAAGAATTATTTGAAACCTCTTCTTCAGAACTTGATCTTAGTATAACAAATCAGCCTCTATTACTGACAAGTGAGTTACTAATTTTACATTTCTTAAATGATTTTACAACTATCTCATGTTTCACAGCATCCCATGAAGTTTTGACCCATTCACAAATCTGCAAAATATTAGGCCTCATCCTTCTACCTGATAGTATCATTTCAAAATCTGTAGACCTCATTTAACTGTTCCATTTCTCCTTCATGAATCCTTTAAATGATTTATTAATGCAGACATCTAAAAGTTGAAGTTAGTTTATTAGGCCATATAGAATTATAGCTGTTTTCAATTGGTTGCTTTTATTTTTCACAGCTTCTGTTCTGTGATTCCAAACGGTTTTTTTAACATTCTACCAGGATAACTAGACTATATATTGTCTATACATAACTTCACCCCCTTCATTTATCCGATGCTTAGGATAAACATACATAACACACCTTTAGGCAGTTTTTCTTTGGCAACTTATTATCTTTACAGAACAGAAAAAAAATTATGAAAATAATTTATTCAAAACCACTGTTTCACACACACCTACACAAACAGCCAAAATGCAATAGAATATATATATATATTAATATAAACCATAAGTTTAGACTGACTGAAATTTCTACTCATAATTTTGATTACCAGTGCATTGAATGGTATCAGCCAATTATGATATTTTATTTCTTTTGTATTATTAATAAAAATATTTTACTTATTGATATAATTGTACTTGTTTATCCTAATTTCATTATTTTTTTTTTCATGATTCTTATTATTTTATTCCATGTTAACATAGAAGTAATGTTCTTTCATAAGGATAATTGTGAAATAAAACCTTTAAATCTTGTAAGTCTATACCCATTGCAATATGCAATTCCTAATGAACAAAGCTATTGATGTCAATTGACTTCATGGCATGTGGTAATATAAAATCTTTTCATTTTTTTGATCTGGTGATTTTCATAATTTTATACATGCAAACTATTTCCATATTCAATGAACTATTTCAAATATTGTTTAACATGCTAGCAATTGCATCTCACACCCACACAAATTAATTTTTGCTTAAAGATAACAATTTTAATAGTATCATTAATAAATAATAGCTATTAGATATGTAGCAATTGAGAATAGATAATATTTATGGAAATGCTAATTCTGAATGTACATACTATAGTAACAATAATATTTATGGAAATGCTAATTCTGAACGTACATACTATAGTAACAATTAAGTCAGACTTACTTCTAAAAATATCCACATTCTCATATCAATGCTAATTTATTAGCTAGGTAAAAAAAAGATCCAAATATTGGTCTTCAAAGTGATGAAACTACATTAGTGGTGATCTTTGAAAAGTATTAAACCTGATTACAATTTTAAATAACATTAAAAAACATTCTAACAATTTTAATAAAATTTTAAATAATTCATGAATGTTAAATATGTAGTACTGAGAAAATATGGTGATATCTATGGATATGCAAACTCCAAAGACTGATTAGAATCTTTAATAAACTGGCACAAAATGAAAAGTATAAAAATAAGTCTCTTAGCACTACATATTTATTTATTGTATTTTTAAAATTACATCTTAAATATCATTTAAAATAGGAACTGGTTCAATTAATATTTTATAAAAATACTGCAAATATAGTTTCATCCTTTCGAGTATCAATAATCAATTTCTTAGACATATAACATGATCAATTTCTTAGACATATAATAGCATGGGAATTAGATAAAAATGGTCTTTTCTTTTATCTAAGAAATTAGCATTAATATAAGAAAGTGGACATTCTTTTAAGCTTTTTAAAATTATTCCAGTAAATCTGATTTATGAATTGCTATTATAGTATTAAACCTCAAACATATTTGATATAAAGCTATACATTAATATCTTAATAACTTTGATCATAAATAATAAATTTATATGAAGATTTAGATTTGCCAATTAAACATTTCATATATAACAACATACTTCATTGTTTTTATTTGTTTGTTAGAAAATTTATTGATATTTAATGTCTATATTTTTTTATAATGGGTAGATTGCTTACAATAAAGCATTAGATAAATAGAAATTTAGAACACATTACTATTGGTTGTTATGACTAAGACCAAAAAAATGTGCAAGTTAAAAAAAAGAAAATGAAAATCAAAAATATTGAATGCAGTTAGCATCTGAATGTCATTTTTCAAGAGTTTTTTAAAAAAGATAAATGGATTATGATGGGATAATCTCTTGAACAACAAAATTATTATTGCAACTTATGGAAGATTCAAAGATTGTAATTACAGTTCTTCAAAGCCTCATAGTGATAACCTGAAACAAAAAGTTAGGAGTGAATTAACATAGACACGCATTCTACATGTATCATGAAATAATGCTTTAATGTTTTGCATGTGACTAATTGTTTTCACATTGAATATCAATAAATTTTCTACCCAACAAATACTTTGAAGTTTGTTGCATATAAAATATTCAATTAATAACTTCAAATAAGTTTAAAATGTTATTGAAGTTAATACGTTACTATAAAGCTTGGAATAAATGCCAAGAGTGCAGCAACAAGAATTGTAAATTGAGTTTTGTTTAAGACTTTGAATTTATTGTTAAAATAGTTCTTTTTGTTTGTTTTAATCCAGTTTTAGATTTGGTTCCTTTTAAAGTTCCACCAGATGGTCCAGTCTCAATACATTTTACAACTTCAACTGGAATACATTTCATATGGCATGGAATTAAAACTGGAGAACAGTTTTCTTTTTCCTCTTTTTGTTTTTGTATTATTTTCTTAACAAAATCTGTTCTGTAATTTGTTTCACGGTCACACTTTTCTTCAGTTTTTATGTACCGATGAATCTTTTTTTGTCTTACCTTTATTTTTTGTTTTGGTGTTGGTTTTATTTCGACTCTAGCCCAACAAGGATAATCTTGTTTGTAAATTGAATATTGAGCAAAAGGTGCTTGTGAATCAACTTTTAATGTGTGTCCAAATCGGACTGCCTTAACTTTTTCAATTTTTTTTATATCAAAATCATTTTTATACATGCTGATACCACTAAACTTATTAATGTTAGGTTTAGAGTCTTCCTTTTTTATCAATTCTTTTTTATGCTCTAAAGGATGAAATGTAAAATCAGTTTTATAATTAGAAGCAAAATAAGACTTATCATTCCATTTAAGTAGCATTTGTTCCGTTGTGAGTCTTGGCATTATTGGTTTTCGCTTTGAGTTTTCTTTTGGTTGAAAATTTTCCATATAAGTAGATATTCCTTCAAAATGGTCTTCTGTTTTTTGTGAATCAGTTTTTACTTTTATTTTCAGTATAGGTTCTCTTAATTTTTCAGAGAAGTCTTCTCTATATAAACTATGTTGGGCAAAGGGTATATTAACAGGCTTATATTTAATAGCTTCCTTTTTATATATTTGCTTTGGAACATGATATTCTATATAGTCTCTCTTGTAAATAGTTTGATACTTTTCGATTAAATCTTCTTCTTCTGAATCATCCGATGATTGGATTTCTTCAAGTATTTCTTCATCCTTAGATAATTCACTTTCTTTTGTTATTTTATGTTCCTCTAAATTTAATGTTGATTCAGATTCTTTAACTATAAACTTTTGTCTCTCAGCTATTGTTGGTGCATTCCATAATGGATTGTCTGGAGATTCTCCTTTAATTATATACTCCTGACCTGTAATATGAGAAACATCCAGTGGAAGGGGGACAAAATCATTTCTATAAATACTATTACCTATATATTTGCCTTCTTGCCATAATGGGTTATCTGGTGATTCACCTTTCACTATTTTTTCCTGATCAGTGATTTTTTTTTCTTCTAATGGGAATGAAATAAATTGTGTTCTGTACATGCTAGAACCCACCCCATTACCTGTCGTATCTTGCCATAAAGGATTGTCAGGTGATTCACCTTTCACTATTTTATCGTGACCTTTAACATGATGAACAGTGATTGGAAGTGAAACAAAATCATTTCTATATATACTAGTACCTAAACTTTGACCTTTTGTATCTTGCCAGAGTGGAGTAATAGGTGATTCACCTTTCACTATTTTGTCACGATCTTTAATGTGATGGACATCAAGTGGAAAAGATACAAATTGTTGTCTATACATACTAGTCCCAATACTTTGACCTTTTGTATCAGGCCACAATGGATTATCAATTGATTCACCTTTTATTATTTTATCCTGATCACTAACATGCTCTAATTTTATTGGATATGGTACATAATCATTTCTATATGTACTTAAGCCTATACTTTTTCCTTTAATTTCTTGCCACAATGGGCTATCAGGTGATTCTCCTTTTATTATTTTTTCTTTATCAGTAACATGTTCAACTTCAAGTGGAAGTGGTACAAAATCTTTTCTATACATACTAATACCAATACCATCCTTTGAATCTTTCCATAGTGGATTCTCAGGTGATTCACCTTTGATTATTTTATCTTGGCCAGTTACATAATGCACATCAAATGGTAAGTCTACAAAATCATGTCTATATATGCTTGTTTCTATGCCTGTATCTGTAAAATCTTGCCATAATGGGTTATCAAGTGATTCTCCTTTTATTATTTTTTCACGATCAGTAACATGTTTAACTTCAAGTGGTAATGCTACAAATTCTTTTCTGTACATACTAGTACCTATACTTTCCCCTTTCACATCTTTCCATAGAGGATTTTCTGGAGATTCACCTTTAATTATTTTTTCACGACCTGTCACATGATGCACATCAATTGGTAATGGTACATAATCACTTCTGTATATACTACTTCCTACACCTTGACCTTTAGAATCTTGCCATAATGGGTTTTCTGGTGATTCTCCTTTAACTTTCTTTTCTTGATCAATAACATGTTCAACTTCAAGTGGTAATGCTACAAATTCTTTTCTATACATACTGGTACCCATACTTTCTATTTTTCCATTTGGCCATAATGGATTTTCTGGAGATTCACCTTTTATTATTTTGTCATGACCTGTTACATGGTACACATCAATTGGTAATGGTACATAATCATTTCTGTATATGCTAGTATATATATCTTGTTTCTGTGGTCCAGTACGTAAAGGAAAATCTGGTGATTCCATTTTGACAAGGTTATCTTTTCCCATTACTAATTCTGCTTTGTGTAACTTGGGAACATAATCTTCTCTATATATACTATGACCAAAGTCAACAAAACATTCAGGATGTGCTGCTGTTTTTAACTTTTCCTTAGCAACATTTTCATGTTGAATAATTATATTGTCTTTACACATTTTGTGCTGTGGTTTGTCAACTATTACATTATATTGAGAATTAGAACTAATCAGGTCACCACATTCTTTGGTTTGCAGATGAGCATGCCTTAGGTGGTTACATTGTTTTGGGCAAACAACACTGCACTTGATGCAAGGTAATGAAATACAATTTACTTTGAAATTACCTTCTCCAGAACCATTATCTTGATATGTGACCATCTAGAAGAGTTAAAAAATATTTGTATGGTTCTTGTTGTAAGATGGCTGATATAAATCATTCATCATGTCTCTAAAAGAAAAAAAGAACAATAATATTACAAACTGTGCATCTAATGCTATTATACATAAATTTAAATAGTATTTGATCAGTCACTTAGAAACATAAGTGATGTTTGAGCATTAAAGCCACAAAATATTTTTTTTAAAAAATCAGCTAAGAATAAGTCTATAATCTTTAACTCTTGGGTTTGTTACTGTTAAATTATTTAGAACAAACTCTATATTGTGGATATTTTTAGTAATTTTTTTTTTAGGATAGGTTGCTTTTGTATGCTAAAATCAGATTTTTTTTAATATGGATACATGTATTTAAGAAATATGTGAAAAATAAATGCATATTTTATTTTTATATATGACAATAATAAATTATTTGTAAAAGAATGAACTGAATGTGATTAAAAGTAATTAAAACAAGAAATGTAGAATATGAAGTCTGCTTTTGTAAGCACTTATGTGTTCTGGGATTTTTTTTTCATATCTGAGGAAGTCTCTGAATGCTACTGAAGATAAATGTGATGCATAACCTTGGAATTAAAGTACGCTTTTGCAAATTTTGATTAAAAAAAAGTGATAATTTCTTTTGAATAAATTTGGTATGAGATATTGTTTTGCAGATTTTGATTAAAAAAATAGTAAGAAAGTGATAATTTATTTACAGTTTTTATTCCAGCTAAATACTAAAAAATAAGTAATTATTTATTCATTAAAATTGTCTAAAAAAAAATTTAAACCACCTGTTCAATATAGTAATATTTTGAAAACAGTTACAGAAAGTTATTTTGACTTTATTTGTTCCACAACACCTACTACTTATTTTAATTTAGTTTCCTTTGTAAACAGAAAAACCGTCTTTAAAATTGTTAGTATTTTACCACCATTCCAATGTAGTATTATCTTAATTAAAACACACAGAAAATTATTATTTTCACTTTATTTTGGCCAAACAATAATCGGAAAGAAATTGATCATTTCTTTTTTTTTCCCCTCCTCCCCATCTCGCACTAAAATCTCACAAAAATCCAATTTTCAAGAGGTATCACCTGTGTAAGAATTAAAAATCTATCAGATATTTAAACTGAAAGCAGTGATAAAAAAGTTGTACAAAGAAAGTATAGTAGATGCTTAATCTTCCAAAAACAACAATGACCCCCCTCCCCGAAAAGAAAAGTTCTACAAACTAAGAAACACTCCTCATTTTTCTACTATTTACCTTCAACCAAAAAAAAACAAACTATTATTTGTTCATTAAAGTTGTCTATAGTTTTTTTATTGCTGTTCAATGGAGTTGGTAGGCCTTTTTGTGTGTGTCTTTGTTAACAAAAAATAATTACTATTATTTTTTTTTTTTCATATGTCATAGCATCTGCCGGGACGCGAACCCACACCCGTCTGCAACCAACTACTTGCTTGCACGGCGGTTGCGATACCTCTCGGCTAACAACGCAAGACTACTATTATTTTTTTTACTAAAATTGTCTAAACGTTTTTTTAAACTACCTATTGTATTACTTCAACCACACCAGAAAAATATTTAACTTTACTTAGTTTCCAAAAAAAAAAAAAGATACACATGATATCCATTACTTTTTTTTCTTTGTAAACACAAAATCGGGGGGGATGGGTGACACACATTATTGCTTTACTTTACTAAACAACAACAAAAACATATCAGTATTTTCAATAGTGTTTGGTGACTATCCCTGTTATGTAGAAAAATCTCAGAGCATAGATTAATTGATCAATGCCTTTTCCAAGTTTAGTTTTTTTTAACAACTAAGCCTTATGTAGTAGATGCTAACGAAAAATACATGAATTTGACTTAGAAAAGAAATGTAATTATTGCTAACAAAATTAACATCAATGTTGTGAGTGTGATTATAAATAACAATGCAATAGATTGAAATGTAAAATAATGGTGAATGTTGATAAACTGTGTCATAGATTCGGGGAAGTAGTAATAAATCAACAATTTCCAGAATTAATGTTTGATTCATTTATCTATGTACAATAAATCTACCTTTTTTCTATTAGAAGTGAAATCATGCCACAATCTCTCACCATAAAACATGTAGTCTACAGATGGAATGAACTCGTTTAAACTACTAATGCATGTATAACACTAGAATGTATAACAGTAGTGCATATTCGATATTGCTTGTAAACAGTATTTAATATAAAAACAGGCAAAACTCTCCATACAGTAGTGCCACTCAGTGCCAACCAGAGTAATTAATGGATACCAGAAGGCTTGTGCATAAAATCTCTATCTAGTGTCTACTCATCCAATATCCCCAGACTAGTTTCTGGCTTGTGGCCTTTGTCAGTGAGGAGCTTTGGATCTGAGAACACTGCACCTAGATCTTAGGATCTAATGCAACCCTCCAGCAGCCACCTTTTATTGCTACTTAACTACAAAACTATGAGAATAAAATTGAAAACAATATTTTCAATCTAAGCTCAATCGCTTATATAATCATATGGGTTTGAACCCAGTTCAGCAGTTCAGAACCCATACATTTTGTTGTCTTTGGCTTTTTAACAACCATAGCCACCATTATCCTATTAGGCAGGATTAGTGTTAAACCACGAACATCACATGATCACTATTTCTTATGCTAGCACATTACTGTTATGCATAAGCCTTCTGGCATCCATTGATTACTCTGAGTGGCGCTACAGTATGGAGAGTTTTGCCTATTTTAATAACAGTAATGTGCTAGCATAAGAAATAATGATCATGTGATGTAATATTAAATATACTTATATTAAATTAATTCTGAATGATATAATTAAATACAGAATCAGTTATTGTAATATAATTCATCTATATGGATAGATGGAATATTTTTAAACATTTTTTTTACAAAATTTAATGTTATATAAAATGGAGTGGATTTCTTGAAGGGAGCTTGAAAATCAGTGTTCAAATCTCCTCTACTTACATCTAAAGTTCAGTATATACATTATACTTGTAATCAAATATTAAAATTTAATGTATCTAAATAATTAAAAAAACATATTAGCAATCATGTATTGAAACAAGAAGACTTAATGTAGTTGACTAAAGAGTATGATACTATAACAGTCAAGATTATGTAATCAGTCAACAAAGACTTGTGCAAGGACTCTCAACCAGCAGACATAACTACCCATGCTCCTAGTTTAAACCTTTACCTAGGTGATCTTATATAGCAGGGGTATCCAAGATGTTGACGGCAAGGTCTCTGGAAGTTGATCGCATATTTTTTTTTTTTTTGTAAAATTTGCATCTAATTTATTTTAATATAATTTAAAACAATAATTTTTTTTTCTTGATTTTTTTTTAAAATTCAGAACCAGTTTTAGAAAATAATTATTTATAGATAATTTAAAATTGTAATTTAATAAATATTTTATAAAGTGACATGAACAAATTATAATACTAGAGGAAGCTGACATAATTTAATCTTTTGTCTGATGAACTTTCTTATTGGACAGATTGAGTAAAAATTTGAGTGATTTCATTTGTTAAATATGGATCTAACCAATTTCCTTTATGGAATATATTAATGTACAATAATCATAATTATTTTAATTTAGCTTTAAAAATTTGAATTATTTTACATTCAAATTGGTTAAATGTAATAAAAAATTTAAAATAATGTTAATAATTGAAGAAAAACATATAAAAAATAGCCTGCAGTAAAACAAAGAAATTATCTTTCAACCAATCATTATGTAAAAATGCCAGTGATTTATTGTGTCTTAAAAATTAGGATAACTGAGTATTCGCTTCTGTTGTCTTTTCTTTGTCTAAAATTAAATATTTTAAATAAAAATCTAAATCTAGCCACATTATTAGTCAATACAGTGTAAAAAATAATCATAAAATTGATAAATATTTATGAAAAATAGTTGTATTTTACTAGCTATCACTGAATGTCATCGATATGCAAATAGCGGTGAACATTATTTACTTGTCTTGAATAGTGGTCCAGCGCTATTCACTTTTCCTTAATTATTCTTTTTGTAAAACTTAAAAATTTTTACATCAAAGTTTATATTTAGGCAAATTAATATAAAAAATTATAAATGTAAAAAAAATATGAGAAATATATTTATGTTCAAAATCTATTATGAAAGCATAAAATATTTTGGTTTGATTTCTGACTTTGACAGTTAGAAATGTCTGGAGAACTAGCCAATGTTGACAGTCAGTGCTTTGCAGCATTTTATAAGGAAAAAAAAGCAGGACTATATACAATAGACTGCAATCAGAAATCAATTTTTTTATGAAAAATACTGCCAATAGTGGATTTTTTTGGAATTAAAATTTAAGTACTGATAAAGCTATGAATTTCCTATAAAATAAGCATAAAATAGCAAAAATGCGACCCAAAATGGCTGATAGATGATGCAAAATTTTTCTAGCTTCTGGTTTGAAGTCCTGAAAAAACTGTAGTCTCCCTCAAATATACTTTCAATAAAAAAGTTGCCTCCAACATCTAAAAGTTTGGCTACCCATTATATATGATACTTATACTTACATAAAAATGATATGACTAATTTTTAATTTTCTTCAAATACAGAATTATTTTAACAGTCGGTTTAAAAAGTGCAGATATATTTATTAAAAATCTGGATTTTTATTTGTCATTAAAATATAACACATTTGGTTCTTAAATTAAATTATGGCATAGCCAAATTCAAAGAAAATTTAATTAAAGTTTATATTCTCTGAAAACTTTTAAATTTGTCCAAATTTCATTGGTTAATCACTTTTCATTTCTTGCAAAATACTTTTTATTAGGTGTCTAATTTATTTAATTTTAATTTTAACCTAGAATAATTTATTTAATTTATTCAAAAGTTTAATTTTTAAGAGAATCAGAACATTATGGGGGGGGGGGGGTGAGAGGGAAGGGGCAATAAATAAAAATATATTTTTGTCAACTGCAGAGTTAATATTTGAAATAATGTCTTATTATCAATATATATTTTACTTACTAGACAATTTCTTCCATCTATGCTTCATATGTACATAAAATTTTTAGTAACAGCATACAAAATTTCAGATAATCAGCTTTTGTCTGAATTTCTATATGTGTGCAATATCAAGTTTTTTATGTATGTATTCCTTCAACATATGTCTATTATAGTCCAACATGTACCATTAGTACAAATTTTTGTATAGATTGACAATATGAGCTGTCCTCCTTAGCAGATAAATAAAATAAATAATGGTGTTTCTCAACTCATTTCAGCTTCTATGACTTCTGAACATCAGGTATAACAAACAGTAAATACACACATACATATTGGCATCTCCGGAGATTAAACATGACTAATGCAAAGGCTATAGCAACTGACCTTCTTTTGAAGCTGCCTATATTTTTATAATAATTAGTTTGCTTTTAAAACTAATCAGAACCTGAGCAGTAAACTGAAATAATTTTTCATCAATTGTAGTGTTAATAATTGATTATAATAGTGGAATGGTTACTATTTTCCTATATGCATGAACAAGACCTGTGTTGGTCCAAGTCATGGTATGGTCAACATAGTTGTGTGTTCCCAAGTGCATAAATATAAAATTATATGCGTTTCTGTATATCTAGATAATATAGCAGTGGTGGTGATAAGAAATATTGAGGGAAAACAAATATTGATACAATAACAATGTGAAGGATTTGTTTTCCATTCAGGCTGCATTTGATCTAATTAAACATTTACTACATCCTGCACAAAGTTTGAATTCAAATTTAATTTAACCAACTCAAATATAGGATATGTAATAAGATTTCTTTTTTTAATTTTTCCCTACAAATGATTTACAGTAGCATGCTAAATATTCTACATTATGTATGTTTATATACATGCATATCTTCACTATATATGTGTGTTATAATTATGAGTAGTTCTGCTATTACAAAATCACTACTTGGGTGCCTGAGCTAAAGAAGTTATTCTATAATGCATACCTGCCACATCTGATCATCTTCACAACAGAACAATGTAACAGGAATTATCACTCATGAGACAAACACAAATAATTTCTTGATTCTGAATATCAATTGGTTGCATATTAATGCATATTTTATTTATTAAATATTTTAATACAAAGAAAAGAAATTAATCTTCAATATATCACAAAATTTTGGTCAGTTTAGGACTTAATTTGGATATTGGATATAGTGTACTAGCAACCAAAAAATTCTATAAGTAAAAAAAATAACTTTTATATCTTAGAGAATAACTAAGTGTAAAGTCATGTATATGTGTACTTAATGAGACTATCTTGTTTAAAATCTGAAAATATGTTTCAAATGTGCATAACAAAATTAAAATGTCTTGGATGAGCAATTAATTTTTTGTGAGGTTTGGCCAAACATATTTAGCTTAATTATGTAAATAATTCAGAAAATTATACATGTTTGAAGAATGCAGTCAGGGCATAACTAATCATCAGTCTTAATACATTTACTTCTAAGTATATTACATTTTCACTACATCATTACTAAAATATTTTGTGCCATAGCCATATCTATCCCAAATGTATTCTCATTTCTGGCTCAAAACTTCAGATACATTTTATATTTTTTTTATTTGTAGCTAAACTATCTTTTCCTAAAAAATAAGATATTATTTTGAACTTGATTGCCATTTAATAAATATATTTTGTTTAGTAAATTCCCTATAAACTAAAGGAGCATGCTTTTGTAAATCAATGATAAATAACTTTTAAGTATAAACTAGCATAATAAAAAATATAGGGGTGGGTCACATATAAAAGACAATCAAATTTTTTTAAAAACTATATTTTCAAGAAAATATGCAACATAAAATGACCATAGTTATTAATTAAGTTTAAGTCAATTTTCTAATATGTCATATGCACCAAGAACCATTGAATGCAATCATACTATTTCTATTATACAACAATTACTAAGGAGTGAAATTCATGTTACATAATTAAAACATTCCATAATGATTATATATATATGTTTTTGCTAAAACATGCTGAATACATTCTGATCATGTAAATAAAACAGTTATTAGATTCCTGAATGTGATATCTGATAATGCAATTTTCTTTTCACAGTCCTGTTTGAAGAAAAGACTAATAGGCCATAACATAGATGAGACATGAAGTACAAAAATCATTTGCCAATTGCTCATTATAAAATCTTCATAAGAAAGTATTAATAAAATTGACAATTTACGCTGATTAAATAAATTGAAAATAGTCAACAATTAACACTACTATAGAGTTTTAAGAATAAACATAGAAACTGATTATTTGTAAAAAAAAAATTGACGGATTTTTTTAAGCTTATAAACACTATTCATTGTTTTAGAAAAATTTCCATTATTTTTCAGGACACGTGGAATAAGGTACTTTTTTTGTAAATAAATTGTCAAAGCATATCTATGAAATTGCATGGAAAGAACATTATGGGACTAAAATCAGTTTTGCTTCATAAAAACAAAGACAGTTTAGTCAACGTTATGTTAAAATGTAAATTACCAAATGTAACAATTTATTCATGTTAATAAATTATTTGTTTTTAATAATATAAAAAAAAATTCTGTAATGTTAATGATGTTAGAATAAATGATTTGAGGGCATGTTTTTATTTTAGACTAGCATTATTTGTATTATTTAGTCCATGAAAAAGAATAGAAAAAAAATTAAGAAAAATTATATATAATTATAATAGCTAAGTGTTAATAATATTTTTGGTGAGTATACTTCCTGATCCTAAAAGTTATTTGATTTTTTTTAAAACACTATGAAATAATTGTGTTTTTTTTTAACTGTATGACCTTTAAATTACAAATCCCAAAATTATCTCATATCTATATAAAATTAACTTTCTTTTCATACCACATTCATAATAATGAATTCCTTACTTTATCCTCAAATTCTATTCTAAATTTTACCTAGCTAAGTAAATATTTGCATGTAACTACTTTCAATTCACACATATATGTACGTAAAATGTGCATTTTTAATAAACCAAAAAATATGTACTTCTTTTTAGCACAGCTAAATCTATATTGATACATCATTAGACTTAAAGTAAAAGTAGTAACTTATCATGTCAAACAATTCAGTGTATAAATGGCAGTTAATAACTCTTTTTTGTGTGTTTTTATTTTTAAATTAAATGCAGCTAAATCATTCCAAGGTGAGAATTTAATGCAATATTTCTTACTTTAAACTAAACAGTTTCTTTTATATATATACTAATTTACATCTATAATATATATTTTTTTCACTAGACAATTCCATTTAAGCTTCATATGCACATAAAATTGTTGGTAGCAACACACAAAATGCAATAGGATTAGCTTTTGTCTTTATTTCTGTATGGACCCCACTAAAAGTTTCTTATCTATATATTTTTTCTACATGTGTTTATTATACTTCAGCATGTAACAGTGGAATATATTAGATTGCCAGTATGACATATCTTGCTTAGCTGATAAATATATTATATGCTAATGTTCCTTAATTCAGTTCAGTTTCTATAATTTCTAAATCTCAGACACAACAGGTAGTAAATATTCACACATAACTGGAATATGAGACATCACAAGACAAGATCTGCTATACATCTTCAGAAATCAAACTTAACTAATGCAAAGACTAGCATTAACTGACTAGCTGCTTATTTTTAAAATTTGTTTTATAATAATCAGTTTACTTTTAATACTAATAAGAACAATATAGTTTAATGAAATATTGTGAGGGGGGTATTAAACAGAAACATACTTTCATCAACTGCAGAGTTACCTTTTGAAATAATATATTATCAATATATATTTTGCTCCCTGAACAATTTTTCTTCTCCACTTCATATGTACACAATAATCTTAGTAGCAGCATAGAAATTGTAATGTAACGACCTTTTGCCTTTACTTCTGTATATTTGCAACCAGTTTTTTTGCATACATGTTTGTTCTATATGTATCTATTATAGCTCAATATATACCTCTAGAATCTATCAGTATTAGTCTGGCTTTTCATATAAATTGTCAGTATAACATATCCTGGTTAATGGATAGACAAGATAAATGCTAGTAATCATTTCAGTTAAGCTTTTATAATTTCCAAACTTCACATACAGTAAGCAAAGCAATGAATACCCCACACATTCTAAGATATAAGACATTGCAAGACAAGATGTTCTGCTATACTCCTCTGGAGATAAAACTTAGCCAATATGGAAACTAACAGCAACTAATCTTTTTTTTGAGATTATTTTTTATGATAATCAGTTAAACTGAACCTACTTTTTATAGTTAATACCATAGTATTTATGAACAAAAAAAGTAAGTTAACCCTCCAAAGATCACTTTTATATATATATATATATATATATAACAAGTTACATACATCAGATATATACTGTACCAATATTGAAATTGGCACATAATTTGTTTAAAAAAATTATTAGAAATAAAAATCCTTAATTAAAAGAGGTCGAGGGGGAGTTTTTCTGTAGAAAAAACTAAAAGTTTCATAAAAGAAGTTAAAGAGTTTTTATTATTATAAATAATTAAAAGTCTAAAATATAAATCTCTTTTCATTCGAGTTTATTAGGATAAATTATACATGTGCGTAAATGTAAGCTTGTTAATAAAATATATAATAAATGCGTGTTAAAATCATATTGAAAGACACATGAAAAGAAATATTAAAATGAAATATATTTTAAAAACACAGTGGTGGCTACTAATCAAAATTATAAAACAAGACATTTGTGAAGACTGCTAATTAAAATACCCAACAACAAGATTAAAAAGGATTAGCTACTAAAGGAATTTTGACGACACATATTGCCGGCAGACATTGAAACAAAAACACTTCGCATATATAAATAGCCAGATTTTTATCAGACATTGAGTTTCAGTCTAGTTTTTAGTCTAGTCTAGTCTAGAGATAACAGTGCAGTTTATATTATGTATCCAGAAACAGAAATGCAGTGCTGAGCAGCTTTTGGGAACATATGCTCTTACTTTAGCCCTAGTCCAGTGAAACAACGAAACCTGCCCATGAAATAATGTCTACTTAACAGCTCAGAAATCCTCCATCAATGTTCAACTGTCTCCAAGAATAATACCAGCAGATTAGCCTCAAATCTCAAGAAACTTCAAATCTAACCGGTTAGATATACAGTACTTCATTAGAAGCAGCCAACAACAAGCAATATCCATATTCCAAAAATCCTAGGTAAAATATTTTCTTATTCTCATTTATATATAGTAGCCACCGCATTAATTCGTAAAGCCTCCAGAGACAAGTAATTTGAACTCTATAAGCATGCATAAAATGAACTATTGATGTGTGTGTTTGTGAATGCTATATGACTTTATAAACATCAAATATTATTTATGCTTTCTCATAAGATATATTGTGTTAATTTAAAATATGCATGACAAAAATACCAATATTATGTTAGTTAAAAATTATATAAAAATATTTAAATTTAGTATAATTAATGTGAGTTAAAATAAATTGTCTTTAAACTAAAACTTTAATTGTCAGTCAATTCTTTTTACCAATTCTTTACCAATCTTTTATCAATTCTATCACCACTAATTAAACTATATTTTATTAGTGATTAAAATTAGACTGGGCTAGTGTTGGGATTGTTTTGAGTGCTGCATTATGAGCCTACTGTCCGAATACATTATTCATTAGACTAGCTGGTGCCCGGGGTTTACTCCAAAACAAATAAAGTGTTTGGATAGTAGGGGTTTGAATCTAGCAGCCAAGGTGGGCCACAATCTGATTGTGGGTTTTGTTGATAGTTAAAGCTATCAATAATATTTCCCATTTTGCTCAAACATGCCAGTTCATTCACATAACATTTATAATTAAATAAGATTATAAATGTATTATAAAGAAGTTTGAAATCAGCCAAAACATCTAAAGTGTAAGTTGATGAATCTGCAGATCGATCTGGCGCAAATGGCACCCAACGTGAGGTGAACTTGTCATAAATGACAATTAACTAAATACTTTGTTTCTTGTTTAAAAAAATAAAAATCTAAATTACGTACTTAAAGTGGTATTAATTTAAAAATAAAAAGGAATTGACCGAAACCTTTTTTTTTCTTTAAATGAAGAGAGATTTATGCTATTTACATTAGTTAAAATAAATCATTCTGTTAAATTGGAGACAGTTGATATTTTGGGCAGAGCTAAAACATTAGGAACGGGTAGAGAAAAATGGACAAAGGGGGTGGAGTCAGCATATGTTTCCATCTTAGTAAGAAAAATAGATAAACAATAATAATTTTTGATTGGTTAATGCAAAAGATAATTTAAAAAAAATAATAGCGTAACTATGAATAAAGAAATGGAGCTGGTAGAAAGCCCAATATATTTTAAAAATCCCCAGTTGGTAGAGAAACAGAAAGAAGAAATAGCTGAGATGCAGATGATGATGAAAATGATGATGAATATGATGCAAGAATTCAAACAAAGTCAGCAAGACCTCAAAGAAGAATTGTCAGAAATTTAAACAAAGCCATGGCTTGTTAGAACTCAAAGCAGAATTGAAGGAAGAAATTAATCAGACCAAAGGAGAAATTAAGGAATTCAGAGCAGAAGTAAGAGAAATAAGACATGAAAGTACAGGAGAGGGAGAGAAAAACCAAGATATTGTAGAGGTAGATTTAGTTAAAGAAAGTCAGGAAGTTGAGGTGATAAAAGAGATAAAAATTGAATTAGAATCAGATAGCATTGTAATACAGGAAGTAGCAACAAATGTAGATCAAGAAATAGAAGAGAGACATAAGTTCAAGGTAGAGGATAGCGTTGAAAAGTTTTTACAAAAATTTAAAAAGGTTAAAGTAAAAGTTTGTGTTTGTTTTAAATATAGATTTAAAGTAAAAAGAAAGTGTAGGAAAAAATATTCACGGTTAGGAAAAATACGGAGGTCTGTGAAGCTTAAAGGTTTTCTAATTTACAAGGCAGAAAACAGAATAGAACAAGAAAGAGATAAAATAAATTTTAATCGAGGGATAGATGTGAGAATATGGAGTATAATTTATGTTAGTGAGTTAGTAGAAGGAAAGAAGGAATTGCCTGACATAGTTTAAAAGTTAGTAAACAGGTGGAATAGTAAAGGAAATAAACAAAAAGGACTGGAAATGGATAATGAGCACAAATATGATTATTCTAATGTCAATAATTTGATAAATTTAAATCTGAAACTTCTATTTAAAATTAAAATAATAAATTAAAAATGAATGAACAATGATAAATTAAAAGTAAAGTTAAAATGATGGATTGTTTTGTCAAATAATAATAATGGAGGCTTTGTAAAATAAAAGATTTTTTCTCCATGCACATATTAATAAAGAAAGTAGCATAATAAAATAAAAGTTTGTTTTGAATACCATAAGTTAATAAAAGGATGTAAATCTCTAGTAAAATAATAATGAATGAATCGTAATAAAGTAAAAGAGTTTTTCTGAGCACATACATGTTAATAAGGAAGTTAAAGTAATAGTTAAAAAAAAATTGTAATATAAATAAATATGGATAATGTTCATATGGGTTTAAAAATAATATCGTAATATAAATAAATATGTAAACTGATGTCCGTAATAGTTTAGAATAGTATGTAAGATTAAATAAATATGTAAAATAATGTTCATAATGGTTTAAAAATAATATAAGATTAGTGTAAATAAATATTTTAAATAATGTTCATAAGGGTTATAAGTAATGTTCGTAATAAATTAAAAAAAATAATATTGTAAGGTTAAAATAAATACAAATATAAAGTCAATCTAAGTTGTATTAAGAGTGTATAAGGGTTTGAAATTAAAGGAATGAGGGTAGTGTGAAATGAGTTTTGTTAAGGTTAAGTTTAAAGCTATCGACTGGATAAATTTTAGTACCCGTAACGGATTGGCAGGGATCATTCCTTTTTTGAAATGTGCACTGGGAAAATCCAGCATGATCTGCAAGTCCCTTCTTCAGGAGAGAATCCCCATATCTCATACCTCGTTTTCCAAAGCATAAGTCAAAAATGTACAGTTGATAATTCCTGCCATTCGCTGCAATCCTTTCTTTTTCCATGTCCGGTAGAAACCCGGCAAATGAAGCTTCGTTTTTCATACATGTAAGTCGGTATAAGTCAGTGAATCTGCCTCCGCCTCATTTCCAAAATATCCTTGTGCCACAAAATTAGCTTGTCCTGGTGGTCACTATCCAGGACTCAGAACATTGTAAGGAATGTATTCAGGATAGAAAGGAGTAAAGCATAATTGAAGATTGCCCTTAGTATGAAAAGTGAAAGATATTAAAAAAGCAAACTTAGAAAAATAATAATATTTAGAATTAAGAATTAAAGTTGTCAGAGACAAAATGGTCAAAAATGACACATTTTACTCTCAAATGAAGAGGGGTGCAATGGACCAATATTGAAATTGGCACATAATAATTCGTTTAAAAAAATTATTAGAAATAAAAATCCTTAATTAAAAGAGGGGGAGGGGGAGTTTTCCTGTAAAAAAAACTAAAAGTTTCACAAAAGAAGTTAAAGAGTTTTTATTATTATAAATAATTAAAAGTCTAAAATATAAATCTCTTTTTATTCGAGTTTATTAGGATAAATTATATATGTGCATAAATGTAAGCTTGTTAATAAAATATATAATAAATGTGTGTTAAAATCATATTGAAAAACACATGAAAAGAATATATTAAAATGAAATATATTTAAAAAACACAGTGGTGGCTACTAATCAAAATTATAAAACAACACATTTGTGATGACTGCTAATTAAAAACCCAACAACAAGATTAAAAAGGATTAGATACTAAAGGAATTTTGACAACACATATTGCCAGCGGACATTAAAACAAAAACACTTTACATTTATAAATAGCCAGATTTTTATCGGACGTTGAGTTTCAGTCTAGTTTTTAGTTTTGTCTAGTCTAGAGATAACAGTGCAGTTTATATTATGTATCCAGAAACAGAAATGCAGTAGTGAGCAGCTTTTGGGAACATACACTCTTACTTTAGCTCTAGTCCAGTGAAACAGCGAAACCTGCCCATGAAATAATGTCTACTTAATTGCTCAGAAATCCTCCATCAATGTTCAACTGTCTCCAAGAATAATACCAGCGGATTAGCCTCAAATCTTCTCAAGAAACTTCAAATCTAACCGGTTAGATATATAGTACTTCATTAGAAGCAGCCAACAACAAGCAATATCCACATTCCAAAAATCCTACATAAAACATTTTCTTATTCTCATTTATATATAGTAGCCACCACATTAATTCGTACAGCCTCCAGAGACAAGTAATTTGAACTCTATAAGCATGCATAAAATGAACTATTGATGTGCATGTTTGTGAATGCTATATGACTTTATAAGTGTCAAATATTATTTATGCTTTCTCATAAGATATATTATATTGTGTTAATTTAAAATGTACATGACAAAAATACCAATATTATGTTAGTTAAAAATTATAAAGATATTTAAATTTAGTATAATTAATGTGAGTTAAAATAAATTGTCTTTAAACTAAAACTTTATTTGTTGGTCAATTCTTTTTATCAATTCTTTTTACCAATTCTTTACCAATCTTTTATCAATTTTATCACCACTAATTAAACTATATTTTATTATTGATTAAAATTAGACTAGGCTAGTTTTGGGATTGTCTCGAGCGCTGGATTATGAGCCTACTGTCCAAATACATTAGTCATTCGACTAGCTGGTGTCCGGGGTTTACTCTGAAACAAATAAAGTGTTTGGATAGTAGGGGTTTGAATCTAGCAGCCGAGGTGGGCCACGATCTGATCATGGGTATTGTTGATAGTTAAAGCTATCAATAATATTTCCCATTTTGCTCAAACGTGCCGGTTCGTTCACGTAACATTTATAATTAAGTAAGATTATAAATGTATTATAAAGAAGTTTGAAACCAGCCAAAACATCTAAAGTGTAAGTAGATGAATCTGGGGATCGATCCGGCACAATACATACAAAGCTATGACTGACTATGAATTTTTATATTAAACTATACCATTTTTACCTTGTGTTTAATTATAGCATGCATTTTATAAGGATGTGTAGATATTTGATAGTAAATTGTATCTGATAGATTCGTGATCTCTGAAATAGTTATGAAAATAATTTCTAGATTGTAACCAAAAATAAGCATGTATTTTATTATATAAATACAATAAAAAATTTAAAATGTTTTTAATTTTTTTCTGCATTTCAGAAAATCTCTTGGATATATAAGACCATCTTTGCGTAATTTTTTAATCTTGATGTTTATATATTTATATTTCTTTATTTAAATTAAAACAGAAGATATTGTAAACCCCAATGAGCTGTATATAAACTAATACAAACCTGTCAATAAGTGAAAAATTATAGACTTGATTACCTGTACGTTAGCTCAAATCATAACTAAGCAATGTTAAACATGAATTTTACATTTTAATGTGATTTTAATAGAATCATAAGCCATTCTGAAGTCACTATAAACAATCAGAAGATCAAGACTGCCATGCATTTTTAGTAAACCCTCAATTCTAAATGAAGCAACAGTTAAGTGACATGAGTATTAATAAAAGTAGCTCAAATATGGATGAAATTAAAACAAACATTACGGTAAATTTCCTGTGAGCTATATATAAACTAATACAAACCTATCACTAAATAAAAAAGCTCAGAATGAATTAGTTATGATCATTTATAAGCATTCAGTTTATTGATGTGTTATAATGCAGAGTATAAATTCTATATACTAATGGGATTTCAATACACATAAGCCATTCTAAAATCACTTCAGCTCATTTATTTATTTCATTTATTAGTCAGGGGTTGCTAAAAATCAGATTAATGCTGATTTCACAATAGTTTACAGTTGTATTGAAATCATGTTAATGTATGTCAATAAATTGGATGCTTAAATATGATCTGAATTAAATTACAAATGATCTATTCTGTGATTTTTATTTATTGATGTGTTTATATTAATTTATATATAACTCACTAGGGTTTACAGTAATTTACGATTTGTGTGCTTAATAATTTATAGATTGCAACCGGAAATACTAAAAAAATCATGTATTGTATTATACAAATATAAAAGCAATTTGCAGAGTTTTTATATTATTTTATTTTTTGCATTTTAACATGCACTATTAAAGAATATATCTCTGAGATGCTTGCATTCTTTAATGCAACTTTTTAAATTATCATTTCTGCAGAGTTAAGTAAATTTTCTTATTAATTGATATATAATGAGATATTATTTTATATAGCGCTATGTTTTTTATGTAATAGTAATATTAGCGATTAGGCCAATGCACATGCACTTTTTAAAGATAAATTATAAATGAATACACCTGGGTCTCTTTTTACGTGGACTTATTTAACATGATTTTGAAGTTATGCGATTCGTGTTTCACCGGAAGTCGATTTCCGATAACGCGCTATTACTTTAAATAATAAATTTTGCGCACTTACGTTATATTGAAAGTAATAGCACATTATTGGAATTCGACTTTCATCTTAGTAATTTCAATATTTTCAGTGCTTTATAATAAGCATTTATTTTATATAGCTATGTAAACAATTGTATTACATTCAAATATCAGCCTTTCACGCTTATTAACACTCGCAAATTGTATGCACAATTAGTGTGAAAGGCTGATATTTAAATGTAGTGCTTTATAATAGTAAGATTTTATGCAATAATGAAATTAAAATCATGATTTCCACATTTTATGTATACACATATTAAATTTTACAAGAATATAATGTAAATTTGTTCAAATATTGTGCGTGTTAATTTTGCATTTTAAATCACATTCTGTTTTTGCTTTTTAAAAAAAAACGTAATCAATTATTATTTTCTTATTAATGACACTAATCATTAACGTGCTCTTAAATTCCAATGAGAGCTAAATCTTTGTATGTCTGGATATCGCAAGCTTCTTAAACAATTAATAAAATCATCATCTCAAAGATTAATTACGTTGTCAACAGAAAATCATAATGATTAAAACATGTATAAAAAAATGTAAATTACTGTACTGTAAATTATGCATAAAAATATATTATTTTGAATAAAATTAAATATTATAGTTAAAAAAAGTTTGTCTTGTATCAATTTTTTTAAATTTGAAATTTTTTATTAGACATATTTTATTTTCTTATATTTTTTTTTGCGCGAATTTTAAAGTAATTTTACGTTGGTGCTTTGCTTTTACGCGAATTTTGAAAAATCACAGACCGCATCCCTCCTTTTTCAATGTAAGTTACATCTATTTTTGCGCGATTTCATTTGCACATGTTTTCTGAGGAACCTATCTATCGCGTAAAATGAGACCCAGGTGTACTCAATTTTTCCAGACACGAAATATAGTATTTTAGAAAGAATGGAATGAATCCACCCATTCTTTTGACCCAAACATATAATGGGTAAATCTTAAGTGTGTTGAAATAAGAGCGTGAAGGTGTTACATGATCACTTTAAATTACATTTGTTATGTTTGAATGAATGACACTTGCGAAATCTTTACAATTTACGAACCGTCATTCTTTAGTTGAAATTAAACATATATAATGAGATATTATTTTATATAGCACTTGATTTTTATGTAAAAGTAATATTAGCGATTAAGCCAATGCACATGCGCTTTTTAATTGATAAAAAAAAACAAGTTTATAATGAAATTACAATTATTTTGTTTTTTAAATTTACATTTATCTAAACCAATAATAGATTAATTAAAAAATAATTTCGTAATTCTTTAAATAAAAACATATTAGAATTAATTCTATAATTACCTGTATCTTTAAAAATCAAACTTGTTTAGACTAAAATATATATACATATATATTGTTAAACATTTTAAAATGTTATCAAAATCAAAAATAAATCAAAATAATTGTACTAAATAAGGAACTTTATATATATTTTCATATATCAAAGCATCTACAGGGAAGCGAACCCGAGACAGCTGCTTGTATGGCAGCTGTGTTGACTACTCTACACCAGTGCCTGATGACTTTTTATATATTTTTAAATAATTTGTAATGCTTTAAATATATCAAAAAATAATATTTAACTGATCAATATTTAAACTACTCCAAATTTTATTTTAAATAATGATATATTAAAATTTTATCTGTCTACTTTCTTAATGCTTTAAAGATATATGCACACACACTATGGTGTCATGAGACCAATCTATTTTAATAAATATATATGTATATTGTATAATTAATGTTGGAAAATATTGAATTCAATAATATTATACGAAATTATCTTATAATTATCTATTCATATGGATTTTAGTAGGTAGAAATGAAATTTTCCAATTGAGTACAATGTATTTCCATTTGATATGTATTTTATGTCATCTTTCCTGAGTCCACACATATAAGTTATCATTTTTATTTATATAGCAGTCTAACAGAGATAGGGGTAGTGATAAGTATTTAACAGGGTTTTGTTAAGTTGTGAAAATGAAAATTATATACTTTAAGTTGAAAATGCTGTTTATATGTACATATATCATTAGGATTCACTTCTAATTTATTTGACATTCTACATGCTAAAACTTCCACAATAAGCTTATTTTTTTAGAAGACCTCAACAACTTGTTTAATTGTAGCTTTCTATTAAATCTATCCTCAGCTATAATTTTTCAAATAATCAAGTAATGTTGCATTTCTTTAGAAAGTCTTTGAAATTATTTTTACAATATATTGAGATCTGGTTCAATTATAAAACCATATTCCCATAAAACACTATTATAAGAAGATATAATATTCATTGACTTTTTATGTAAAATTCCAAAAAGATTTATCTTTTCAATACTGATTAAATGTCATTACAGCTGATAGTTTAGTAACATATCACTTAATTTTGTTATGAACTTGCCATCATATTCTTATAATGTTACAGAGTTTCTTTAAATGGAATTTTTCCATTGTCGTTATATTATGTTTCTAAAAAGAAATCCATGTTTCATATCTGTAGATTGAGTTTAACACAGTAACAGCTCAGATACAATTAATTTAGTTGAAATATTTATATCATCTCATGAATTATTCTTTCAATTTGTTAAATAAATAATATCAACTAAATATGTTTTTTTTTTCCTAAAAATTACTAAGATTATTTACATTAGTTTGTTAAAATAGGCAAAACTCTCCATACAGTAGTGCCACTCAATACAAGCCAGAGTAATCAATGGATGCCAGAAGGCTTTTGGTGGTTTAACATATTAGTTTATATTCCCAAGATATTAGTAGTCAAAATAATAAAAGTGACTGAAAAGTTTCATAGATTATTTATGACTGGAAGTAATGTATTAAATAATGTAAAAAGTAAATTTGTAGTAGTAGATAATATTCATATTTTTTATAATTACTGCAGATTTTTTTATCTTTTGTAATTTTATAAATTCGTTCAATAGAAGCCTTCTTTTGATCAGTTGGTTTTCATAAGTCTATATATTTCTAAAAAAACATCCAATAGTTTTGAAGTTGGCCAAAAATTAAAATATTTAAAAAATTCATCTGTTATTTTGTTAGGATATGTAGTCTTTTCATTTTTAAAGTTCCAAAGATCTGTTTTAATTTTGCTATATATATATATTGTAATGATCCGGAGAAGGAGACTTCATGTAAACTGCACTACGGGGCGCCATCTAGGCATTTGAACCTAGAAAAATTTATAAAGTAGGCAGATACGTAAGTCCAAAAAAAAAAAAATTTTTTTTTTTTTTTTTAAATTTTGATTCCGGATCGTTACAACTGGCGCCCCACGTTGGGCGCCAAACCCGGTGAAAAAAAAAATACTATGTAACAGTCAAGTTTGTACATTCGCGTAACAGAATTCAGAATCCAAGCAAAAGAGACCGAAGCTGACCAGACTAGGACTATGACATCCCGAGTCCGACCGCACTTCAACTCGTAAGCCAGGATTCCAAGACTCAAGACCCTACGAATGACCACCTTGAAATTACACGTAGTATACCTCTTTCCACACAGCCGACATAGGTCACGGAGAAGCAATAAGACTCTGATGAATAAAAGAAAGGTTCTTAATTGACTAAAATACCCATATATAATTTAATAACGAGCGCAAAAACCAGCTCAAGTAATGATCGATCGAACATGGCTTTCGAGAGAAACTTTCAGAATGCTGAAAGCGTTATATAAAGGTGGGAGAGTTGGCTGAAATAAGATTTTACCAATGCGCTATGGCACAGGTAAACAATAATAGGAAAAGTCGCTCTGCGGATGGATGAAATAACTTCAGGGTTCTTGTGACAAACGCCGGTACCCTGTAACCGATCGCAATGCTGCGTGAAAAGGAACATTGTGTTCAGGAATGGCGGGGGTCTTACGTGCTAACCTGGCCTTGGCTCAGGCTTCGCTACTGCTCTACCCTATAAGAGAAGATGTGCTGGCGATGCCGTGGCTCCATCTTAAGATACATATATTACGTATAGCAGCAAAACGAGAATAATTTTATAAAATACTATCACATCCGCTAAGCAAAGAATAGTATATTTCATACTATGAAATACGAGTTAATAGCATATTAGCTCTATCAAATTGGGACCAACTCTTGCGTAGCCTGATAATAAATGTATATGCTACTAAAGGGAATATTATTACATCTGTACTTTGACATGTTCGATCTATTAAGTTACTTATAGATAAGAAATATTTAAGGAGGGAAAGTATATTTCTATGGACTTAAGAATTTAAATGTCAAATATACTTATATGATCAAGGCTAAATTTAATTCTAAATAAACTTATCAAGTTAAGTTTTTTTTTAATGGTTGATTATAAAAGAGCCACATTTCACGTATTAAATCATTTAAATAATAAAAAAAATAGGATTTCGAAACAGCGTAGAAAGTTGATGCTATAAATAAATTACGCGAAGATTTTCAAATAATATCTTCTTAAAACATACATGAAATTAAGTGCTCACTGTTTCGAAATTTTGGCACATAAAATATAATAAGCATTTAAAATAAACAAAGAAATATAGACACAACCGCAGTGATATAACTTTAAATTAGACACTTATAATGTACTTTAAATGAAGGAAAAATATAAATAAGTCAGATTATTTAAACTTTAACACATTAAATTTTGAATAGCAATTGACATATTTAAAATATTAAATGGATTTTAAGTTTTGATTACATTTAGCTTTATCATTATTTTAAAAGAAAGTTAGCTAACTTATATAGATATTATTTACATTTACACAGAATTACACAGAGCTCTGTGGTTTGAAAAATAAAACGGTACCGGTATGATTTATCTGCAAGTTCTTGGCTGTTGGTTTGGTTTAGTTTGACTGGGCGGCATCATCTTTCCCATTATGTTAGGCTCGTCTCTTCTATCGGCATGATGGTGGTTTAGGCATTTCGACGAGAGAAACCCCGTTCTCCCACGGAGTAACAGCAACAAGATGCCCGCTTTTAGCCGGACATGTTCAAATTAACAATTGTGAATACTGGCTACAACTCTCACTAACAATATGGCTGTCTATCTCTTGTTAAAAATACAGAGTATTTATATGTTTTCCTTATCGGAATCTCCCGCCTCAAGACTCACTAAACTCAGGAATTTAATTAAGTGTTTTTCAATTTACAATTCAGATCTTAGATAACTTATGTTAGAAACATTCCATAAGCTATTATTATAATTAAGATTTTTCGTTGCAAACAATTGTCCAATTTAGATTTTAAAATAACTTAAATCTTATCTAAGGGGATTTTAATTAGTAAATTTTTAACTAGTTTTACTTTTTACGAATTCCAGGTGTGGTCGTTAATGACACTTGTTTACAACCAAAAATCTTTTAATTACTTGACCAGCTTTTATTTTTAATCTTACATAGAAACTCTTTCTATTTAAAAACAACCTTTTAACATTTTTAAAACGAAAACATTTTTAACATATTTATTAAAAATAATTTACAAATATATTTGATATAGCTTTTAAATATATTTTCGAGAAACTTTTCCCTGAAATATATTTAAAACAAGAAATCTTTACACAATTTTTTAAAGAAACATTTACTAGTATTTTTAGATAACGGCTTTTACATATTTTAAATCATATCTTTCTTCTATATAGCACAGATTATATATCCACATACGAAATTACAATATTAAACAACAAAATTAATAACTTACTCTTAACTTAAACAATATAATAAACATTTTTAGAAATATTAAATAACTTTAGTACGCTATAATTTTACTAATCCTATCTAATTATAGCGTTCGTTCGCACGTAAATATATAATACTGTTTATACGGACATGAACGAATTTTATATTTATTAACATTTAAATAGGTTCGAACTTAGCACAGATGAGAGTGTCATTAGGTTTGATGGTGAAACGGAAAGGGATTGGAGATTTCCGTTTCAATATATATATAAGTTTAAATCTAAATGAGTAAATAGGATAGATATATAATAAAAGATGGCATCTGAATTTTTATAACTGTCAAAATGTAATCTAAATACTTCCTCTATCCATTTAAAATACCATTGATGTTATATATAAGAGTATCATTTTCTATTTAATAATAATATGTTTCAAATCTATATGTTATATTCAAGATATCCATAAAAGATGTGCAGTGACCATAATCAAAAATGTTTATAACTTTTGCAGTTTTGATATTAAAAATTTTAGTATTATTGTTTTTCATTGAAATTCTACTTTTAAATTTTTGTATTGTTTAAATATTTCCATATTATGCAAAGATAATAGTAGAACTATTGTTAGGTAATTTTGTTGAATGAACCAAAAGATATTTATTCATATTCACAGCTTTTTTTTTTAAAAAAAAAAACAATGAAGTAATTTGAAAATCTATATCTATGATTTTAATGTTAAACAAGGGATCCATTATCTTATCTTTGGTTCAAACATAGCATGTTTGGAATTTCATGTTTTTAGTTAAAATAGTAAAATGGAGTTAAGATGGCTTGCTAGATAAATAATAGCATCATTTTCAGTACTGAATCTCACTTACTGGTTCCCCTCTTTTCTTCCATAGCGTAAGCTTGTGGTTAAACACCTGTAGAGGTCCCTACTATAGCATTTTACATGCATATTGTCGAGGTTACAGCCTCAGTAAATATTATTGACAAAAGCAAAACTCCATTCTGGAGAAGGGTATTTAATTGCTTCAACATCAGATAATCACTGCTTATTCAAAATTGCCATTAGTGTAAAAAGATGCTCTTGTTTTAATTTATGGAATAAATGCATTAACGCGACCTCTCGTAAGCATTTAAAAGGTTAAAAAATGTAATCAGATTATTTAATTTAAATAAAGAAAAATGAAAAAAAATCTAATAATTATTCTTGTTTTTTTTAATTTTATTTAACAACTTTTGATTTGGTCTAATGAAACTTTCATATATTTTTAATGACTGTTTAATTTGAACACACACACACCCTTTTTTTTTTTTTTTACTATTCTTAGCATTTTTTAATATCATACTTATTTGGAAATTGAGTTTAAAAGAGATCAAGTTATTTAAGAAAAATTATAAATTGAAAAAATAGAATTATATAAAGCATATTGTGTAATTATTATTACAGTGATAGAAATGAATTAAATTATTAAAAAGTTTAAAAGTAATATATATGTAGAAAAGTATATATTAAAATTAAAGCAAATTATAAAAAGAAATCAATAAAATTAAGAATAAGATAAAAAGTAATATTAATTAAAAGCGAATAAAGATATATCTTTATAGAAATCATTGAAAAATATATCATTTTAAAATTCATAACATAAAATATTGTTTATAAGTATGTATAATAAATATTAATTGTATGGTTATATATATTTGATTATTATAGTTCTGATGATGAGTGGACAGTTGAGACTGTAAGCAATGAAAAATATATTCTATTATATTAAATTGCAATGAAAAGTTTTCATTTAAGAGGGATATGGCATTTTATTTATCGTACAGGACTCATACGATATAACTATATAGCTCATTAAATATAATTTAATTAATTAGCACTCAATCATATACTATATACATATTGAAACACAATCATTATCGATTTGCCAGATCATTGTTAAATAAGTATAATGTGAAAATTAATTTGATTAATATAGCTAATTTTTTTTTTTTTTTTTTATTTATTATTGGTTTATGAGATAAAAATCAATTCTTTTAATTGGCCAACTCAAAAAACTGAAGACAAATCCTATTGTTTAAAACATATTCACCTATAATATTAAATTCAACTCAGATACGTTTATAAAAAGTATATTATTAATTTTTCAGGTTATGAAGAGAACGAAAGTTCTTTCAAAAATAAATTACTATTTGATTTATTCTAAAATATTCAATATCGGCAACATAAAAGCTATAATATCCAATTTACAAGAAAGATCGTTTTTACAGTTATAGAAAAGTAAATATTTCTTTTTACTAAATCTACATTACATTTTTACAAAAATCTATCGATATTTTTCGAAAATAATTTTATTTTTTTAATTTAAGCTTTTTAAATAATTATTTTAATTACTGTCAAATTATACTTTTTTTAATACTTAAATCACATTCGAAATGAAAATATCAGCGTTTATCTTTATTTTCTTTGATCAGGCGGTTTCTTTGTTTTTTCCAGCCAATCAGAACTGTCTTATGATCGGCTGACAACTGGCTGAGAACCAATCAGTTAATAAGCTTCTTTACTTTGTTTAGCTTTAAATGCATGTTTTTTTTATATTCTTATTAGTTTTAAAAGAATTCGGAAGAGGGCACCATCGTATAGAACTTTTAAAAATCTATTTAAAAACCTATTGAACGAATATTTTAGTATAAAAACGGCTGAGTTAGAGTAATGTCTTATCTGAATAATCTAAAACGAAGAGCCTTCAGATATTATGAGTTGCGGAAGTCTAAATTGTCTATATGTTAATCTTTAATATCTTGATGGTCACTCTAATCTCCTGTTTATTATAATTATATTCCAGATATAATAATGAGTAGGTAAATGTATTTATGCTTAGTCATATACATAATAGTGAGTGGACATTGTGAAATGAAAGATAAAAAGTTAAATCAAACTAAGAGAAAAATCCATTATATTGTTTCTAAATTAGAACTGTTTATCAAATGTTCAAACACAATTTAGAGCGTCAAAGGATCATTATTGAGTATTTTACATAAAATATTACATAAATTTCACTAATGGTAGATGCTAATAGATTACTAGTCTTTCATATATTTTTATAAAGTTCCATTACCTAATTTGACATCTTTACAGGAATAGGCAATTTATACATTCATGGCATTATATGATATATATATATATATCACTGTACACTGTTGCATATTTTGACTTACCCAGAGTTTTGGTGTATTGCTTATTTTTTGTTATATATTTTGGCACTAACTTGTGAACCTAATAAATATTTAGATTACATGCAGTATTGTAGTTCAAAATCCAATACATGAATAATTTTATAAGATGCACATCACTCAGGATATCCACTATAAAAAATAATGATCATAATAACACAAGACAGTTACAGACTGGATAGTAGAAATGCTAAATTAAAAAAAAAACAATCATATCAATGTAAGTAATGAATAAAAAAGGTAAAAAACATAAATAGTTAACTTAGTAGTATTTCATATAATAAAACTATATCAGAACTTTATATCCTAAGTTTTATTCTCAGTCCTTGACAGAACTTAAATAAAAATAAATATTGGATTAAGATGACAGATCCAAAACAAGGTATGATGATCCACTAACATTATCAATTTTTGAAAAAATATTAAAAAAGAAATATAGAAGAAATACATCAAAGTCATAGAAAAAAAAAAATCAAGAAAGCAATACATTTTCCATATCTTAGACAAAGATGAGCAACTTCAGCAAGATTAAAAAAACAATCTAAAAAGATTCTCAAGACTAATATTGTACTTTGTATATTTAGATGGAACAAGTTCAGCAAACTGAAAATGTACCAAGTATAGATAATAACTTAATGATCAAAAACCATTAAAGGCAAACAGATAAAAAGGAAATTAAGAAAATGGTTTAAAGAGACACTGTTGATGTTTCATGTAGCACTTGACAATCTTTATGAATTTAGGTAAGTATTGGACAAATAAAAATGATACTGATCAAAGTCCAAACTTTGTCTATTATTAAAATTAATTCTCATTTATTTATTTATTACCTTGGCATAATAATAAAAAAATTAATGAATGAAAAATTATGAAAATAAGTTCTCCATTTGTTTCAGGTGGGTGTATAGTGTAAGATGGTTTATGAGATAACAAAAAGTTGATTTTAGTATTATTTATATTTATGAAGCCCATTAAGTCGTTCAATTTTGCCACTGTAGCTATAGATTTGACAGTTATTGATTATAATGATTTCTTGAAAGTTTTACAATCATTTCAAATTATATAAAAGTTATCCAAAAAAAGTGTAGACAAAAACCTGATTATAATAAATGCCAATTTCATTCAAAAGAAAAAAAGCCTTTTAAACACGGAAGCTAAATAAAATAAATTTAACAATATAGCAGCACGAAATAAGTTTCAAGATTACGGAATACAATATAATAAAGAAATTATGATAATTGAAATGATCCATAGCAAAGACAAACATTTAAAACTAATAAGGAAGACTTGTTTAAAAAATTAATTAGCAAGACAATATGATTTAATAAAGTTATCTTACGGATGTAAAAAATGCAAATCATTTAAAATACTTTATTAATTCTGAATTTGTAGCTCAGATAGAGGCACATGAACGGATCCAGTGTTTAAAGAAAGAAAAAGTTCAATTAGGAAAAAACATTGTGTGACAGACAGAACTGACAACTATTTTAGTATAGAAATCAAATAAGTAGAGCAAAATTTACAAGAATGAACCAAGAATATAAGTTTTTATTTCACTATGCATATATAGAGGAAACAGTGAAAGAATTCACTGGGAATAAAAATTAAGTTGATAAAATGGCTAAATTAGAGCCTACTTCGACTTTCTAATTGTAACGCTTTTGTAGAATAAAATGAACAGGAATTATAGAGCTGATTAGAAAAAATAAACATTCTAAAAAACAAGATTAGTATACAATTAAACCAATAAATTTATATAAAAAAATCTATTATAAATGAATATTGATTCCAAATCAGTTATCGATTGGCTACTTGTTATATTTTAGAGTTATTATTATAAGGAATTTTATTTATATTATAAACTTTCGTCAGATCAGAACTCGGGTTTTGATAACATTAAGTTGTATTTTTAGATTTATACATCATTTTATTATTCTTACCTATTAAAATAATATTAAGTAATAAATTCAATAAAACTAAAAATTATAACAATGTATTATAAATTACTGAAAATGTATCATTTAAATTTCACGAGAAAGAGAGAGAGGAATGTTTTTCTTTACAACAATAAAAAGCAACCTTTTAGTTCAGTTTATAATTAAATATATATATATATAAACAAATTTGCTAATAGCTAACTGACTGTTGTATATAAGCAAATAGCTTATTCACTCAAACTATGCACTGACAATCATTATCAAGTCTAAACTATAAATAGAGGATTTCTATTTTTATCTATAAGTGATTTAGTCTAATGATAACCGGCCAAATTTTGACTGGATATTGTATGGTTTGATGGGTGCGGGATTTATATTTAAAATATATGTATATTTAAATACTGTATCCTTTGGATTTATTATTTATAAAAAAATTGCTCAGTGCTATAAGAATCTGACTATAATCAAACTTTATTTTTAAATAATTGTTTATTTGATGTCAGTTTGCATCTGATTAGATAAAATTTTAAATTATTTTAGGCTTCTATAAAGCATAAGTCTTTTATTTAGGCAGCTGGTCTGCAGTTAATCTAGCTAAATAACTTCAATATCGATGCATTAATTGAATAATTAGGTATTTTTAGCTAGAGAAAAAATAAAGTGAAAAACCTCTTTCATACTCTAATAAAATTAAATTTATGCATTTATAATTTTCATTAAGCCTTTTTAAGTTTTTTTTTTTTTTTAATTTTACAGACATAAAAAAACAACTTTAATTAAAAAAATTCTTACCTATTTGCTGATGATTGTTATTTTTACATTTAATGATGTTACAAATTTTCATGGCGAATACTATAAAAGCAAAAACAATCTAATATATTTATCAAAATTCTGATGGATTTGATCGTGTATATATATATCACATTTTAATAAAACATGATAAATAATTTAAAAAAAAAACAACTGAAAAGAATAGTCAAAATTAAAAAATGAGAGTCATAGATCAATTCATAGATCATATGACCCTATCTCTTAAGCTTGTAAGTTATAAACAGTGAGGATTGCCAATTCCTCTACAAGCTTTATGATAAATGCTTAGCCAGAGCCAGCACTTAAAATATCTCTGTCAGGAACCCCTCCCAAAACCCCTATTAAAAAATAAGAGTCATAGATCAATTCATAGATCACATGGCCCTATCTCTTAAGCTTGTAAGTTATAAACAGTGAGGGGTTTGGTGAGGGGTTCCTGACAGAGATATTTTAAGTGCTGGCTCTGGCTAAGCATTTATCATAAAGCTTGTAGAGGAATTGGCAATCCTCACTGTTTATAACTGAAAAGAATATTTGTGATATCATTTCAGTATTAAGAAACTAAAGCAGTGGTCAATATTAAGTTCATTCATAGCATCAAAAATTAGAAATATGCGATTAAACAATGTCATTAGATGAGTGGGATAAATAGAACATTTGTTCTAGCAACATTACAGAAGGGTTCAGAAATAGTAATAAAAAATAATCTTAAAGCAGTAAGATTGCACACAAAAAATAATATTAATAAAGATTCTTATCTTTTTTTAAATTTATTCGATGCAACATATATTTATATTTTTAAATATAAGCATATAAAGCAACATTATTTGTTAGTTTTTAAAATAATCAGACATCAAAAAAAATAATATACTGACTGCAGAAATAATGTTGCCATTTAACTGAAAGAAAGGACCTTGGTTATTCTTGAAATTTTAAAAACTAAGCAGATCAAAGCACCATTGTCCATTACATACAATCGTATTAATGATTATTCTCTTTTTAAATTTATTGTCATGATCAACAAAAGTAAATTATGGCCTTATTCATAGTATTGTTTCAAAACAATGAATAGTAAGAGCTAAGAATATTTTAACCTTTTATTTAAGTAATACAACTACAGGTATGAAAGCATGAATTGGAAGAAGAGCTTTCTAACATTAAATGAGACATTGATGGATTTCCCAAAATAAAATAAAAGTGAGGAGACAGGAGGATTTGAAAAGTGGACATGTACTTTTCAATAAATATACAAATATTGACAGCACAAATAGAGCAAGATTTATTATAAATAAAAAATGAAAAAATAAAATTGTTAAGAATGTTGATATAGCAAATACAGTGGCAAGATTAATTATTTAATTTAATAAAAGATACCAGGTACCAAAATTCAACTTTATGCTCCAAAAATTACATTCCAATAAAGAAGTGAACATTTTATTTAGATATATTGATTAGTTTTTAAATGTAAAATTGTTGGCTGGTTTTAAAGCCATGATTGGACAACAATTAATAGATAAAATGTTATGGTTGAATTTGGATTTGGAATAAAAAATGAGTATACAAATAAACTTGTAGAATTTGCAGGAAAAAAAAAGTTATTTATTATGAATTGTTTTATTTAAAAAAATGCAAAACACAATTGGACCTAAAACATTTGAATAAAAATATCTGTTTTGAAACTTTAATGAACTTAATAGTTTCAAAATAGAAAGTTGTCAATTACAAAGATATAAAATATTTGCTAATACAAAGCTGATAAGACAAAAGCTATTAAGAAAGACAATATTGTTAAAGCCTTTGACGGAATAGCTCAGTTGGTAGAGCATTTGTCTTAAATTAGATATTCAAAAATCTAATGGTTCAACTTCTAAGAAAATATTGTCACTGTGCATATTGGCCAGCAACACCTGAAGAAGAGTGGAGAATAATACTACTCGAAACGTTGTGTAATTACTAACCTGTATTGTCTATTTGTGGGTTATTACTAACAAGTTGCTTGTATTTGAAAAGTTTAAATAAAGTTTAAAATTTTCTATACATTCAACATTCACTCATAAATGATGGAAATAGTCCAACATATCACATCTTAGACAATATTGTTATTTCTAAGGCTCGGAAACACTAATGAACTTATATTTGAACTTGAAAATTATTAAAATATATAAACATATTTTGATCAGATAGTTCATATTTCAATGAATTCATTATTAATATAACAAGCATTGCTAATGATACCTTCACAGATATTAGGTAAAATAAAATAAAAAACAGCAATTCATAAAAAAAAAGTACTTAACAAAGACAAGGCAATGTATAAAGGGAAGAAGGAATTTAAAAATATGTTTAAAAGATCCATTTGAAAAAATCGAATAACTGAATTTCTGTAAAATGGTGAGAAAAATGATAAACAAAATATAATAAAATATGAATTAATTTGCACACATAGCTATAGAAAAGAATAAAATTTCAAAAGATATTTACAAAAAAGAAAAGATGGCACTATTATTAAATATGGGATGACATCTTAAAGTTTGTCTAAGTAATCAACAATATAGTAATAGAAGGCAAGAAAATAAAGTTGCCCATATAGTTATATCTTATGAATTACCTATGAAGTATTTTAAATAAAGGGTTTAGTTATATAATTGAACCTGTAAAAATATAAAATTTCAATAAACAATAGAATTATTCCTGATATCGTAAAAGAAGTAAATAAATAAATTGACAAATGTATATATATATAGCAAATGTCTAAATGATAAAGATGTACCAGATGAATGGAAGAATACATTTACGACATTAATATTTAAGCAAGATAAAAAATATTAGAATTAAATCTTAATTAATGGACAAACATAAATTTGTCCATAATGTTGTTTTCAAATAATTAATAATGATTCCATCACAATTGAAATAAAACAATTATATAAAAATAATATTTTTTTATTATTGAACCTGTTTTCAGTTTATATTAGGGCCTTTTAAAAATATACTTTTCTAATACAATCACATGACTGGGCCTTTTCAAAATACCCTTTTTTAATATGATCACAAGATCCTTGATTATATTAGAAAAGTGTATTTAGAGTCATGTGATTGTATTAGAAAAGTGTACTTTTAAAAGACCCTAATATAGAGTGAAAAGGGGTTTTATAACAAGAAAATATTTATTTTTATATAGTTATTTTATTTCAATTGGTTTAGAATTAAGTCTATGAATCTTCAATCTGATTTATACATGGATTTTACTAAGATTACTTAACTTAACTATAGACAATGATTCAAACCTTTGTAAGAAAACAAGTATTTTTAGCACAAATATATGGCATAAAAATATTAAAATGATCAAGAATATAAGTTATATTTTTGGATTTAGAAATTATGAAAATATGGTGATTATTATTTTAGAGTATCAAAATATTGATACAGGTTGTTGTCAAATTCACAAAAATATTTGTTACAATTTACAAACAAGACTACATGGTAACACTAAAAAAATTAAGTTTCCCCATAAATCCAAAACATGTTACAGCAGTGTTTTTTTTTTAAAAAGTATTTTGTGGATAAAAAATGGGAAGCTAAGGGAATAAAAGTAGATGGAGATTACTTAGATCGCCCAGACTTTGCAGATGGTGTGGGTTTTTTTTTTGTTGTTGTTACAAATAATGTTTAAGAGCTTCAGGGAATTTTGCCAGAGTTATTAGATGCAACTAAAAAAGCAAGACTAATAGTAAAGACTAATAATGTTTAATGAATTAAAAGAAGTTAACAACTACAGATATTTAGTCAGATTATTACTGCTGAAAGAAACATAATGAATGACATTAATTACAGAATTAAACTTAATTGGAGTGATTTTAGTATAACTAACTTAATATTAACAGACAATGTTGGAAAAAAGTTTTTAATAGAAGTATTGTAATCATTTTGACATTTGTGTATGAGATTTGAGTGCTTAAGAAGAGCAAAACATAGACTTTTATATGTTGGACTATTTCCATCATCTAATATGAGTATTGAATGTCTAGAAAAAATTAACTTTATTTAAATATTTCAAATACATTCAACTGTTAGTAATAGCACAATTGAATGTATTGGGAGTATTTAAATAAAGTTAAATTTTTCTAAAGACATTCAATACACATATAAATTATGGAAATAATCCAACATACAAATAAAATATCACCATCACAGACCTTCAGAAAAATACCAAATATATGAGTGATATATGTTAGCAATAATGGTTTAAGGAACAGATTTGATTCACTGATAGAATTGAAAATATTGAGAGGGTAAAATGGAGATAATTTCGATGATATGTTGTTAGATAAAATGAAAATACATGGAGATCCTGTTATGTAGAATTCATTCAATTCATTTGGACTTTTTTAGATAAAACTCAATCTTTCAAACCTTATTGAATTCTTAAACTGGTTTCCAAAACATGGCAAAAATCTAGAATCCACATGCAAACTAGCTATCTAGATGTGGTCAAAAAGATTGCTGAAGAGAAATGGAAAAAAATAATATTTAATTTAGATAAACTAGATTAAACTTCAAGAGACTTTCATCCTATAGTGGATTGATAATTTCTGAAAATAATAATGATTTTTTACACCAAATACCACAAACAAGTTAACATTAGTGCACTAAGTATTATTGAAGCTAATGGAAAGGCAAAAGCTTGATAGTATTAAAAAACTATATAAACATAAATACTATATTAAAAAAAAAATCAATTTAAAAATGTTTAAGAACCTTTAACATTCTTAGTCACAATAGCAACAAATGAAAGGAATTTGCTAGAACCAATTAAAAAAAAATTGCGATTATCTATGGGAAAAAATAGATTGTCAAATTTAGTTATTTTATCTATCAAATATTCTTTATCCAAACATTTGTTTTTAATATATTATAGATATATTTGCCACACAATTTTAATTAGAATAATTTTTTATTAATTTCAACAAAACTTTAATTCTTAGGTAAATTTCTTTTCTGCATATTTTTTTAATTCTATAATTTAATTTAGTTTATTTTCATTTATAAATGATTGCAATTAAGTATTGTCTATTAACTTAATGTAAAAATAATATAAAAGGCAAATTTCAAATCGTAAACTATGCTTATACATGATTTGTATGACCAGTTTCAGAGAAACATCTGAGATCTGCTGCCCCAAATACTACATAATTACTGGGATTAAGAATAGGTTTGAATATTATTTGTATCTATTATATTTTACTTTATTTATTTTAAAGCTTGAAAGATAAAATATGCAATTATTAAATGTGGTGTTATTCATAATAAATAAGCACACATAGAGATTGTATTCACGAAAGTATAATCAATTTCAATTTTTATAAACTTCACCCAATAATCAAATTAAATATAGGCAAGTAAACATAAGCCGTGCTTCCATATTAATGCATAGACAAATATCTATACCTATTTCATTATTATACTTTATCTTGTAACTGAGATTCATCTGAGATCTCAAAAGTTATAACACCCCACTGCCATTCCCAATATTTAAATTAAAAATGCATGATTTTATTCAATAATGGAACAAAATGAAATTAAAATTTTTGAAAGATCCATTAAAAAAATGTTTACCATTTATTTAAAAAATGACCAACATTTTTTTTTATAAAATACTGTACAATTATTATTCATTATGTAATTAAAGCAAATTAAAATAATATATAATAATTTTGCTATATAGTAATTTTGCAACCATTCCAACTGGGCTGAAGTAATTTCATTACCAAACATCTATTCAAATTGCTTTTAGAAATTTTAAGACTTGAAAATTATTGGTAATATATCATCTGATCATGCACATTGCTCGATGGCACTGTTTCTATGCTAAAGCACAGAAATATGCTGTTTACAAGGCCATTCATAGATCTTACGGCCTGTAAACTGTTCAAACACTAAGATGTTGTTGAAGTGCACCATTCACCCAATATCGCTAGCATGTGAACATTATTAGCGATGAGTTGTGACACTCTCTATAGACATTACTCTCGACTATTGTACAGCATATGATATGAAGGTTTCTGTAGTTGTAATGACAAAAAGTATATTAGATCAGATTTTTTTTTTATTAAATGTATTGTAATTTATGTGAGTTAGTAAAAATTGTAACGAATTCTCAAATGCCCCTACTTTCATTTTTCACTAAATGAGGAGTGTAAATCATGATTTGGGAAAGTTCACGATCAAGTTCGCACTTTCCGATACTTTTTCGAGATCAAAACAGTTAAATGGCAGATGACCATTCAGTGTTGAAGTTTTTAGATTTACCTGCTACAGAAGCAGATGCAGTGGCCTTCCTTTAACCAAAAAAAATCTTTTACCCACCCAGAAAAACTGTCTTTGTGGTAATTTAATGAAATTAAGGCGTTGTCAAACATCTGAAATGAAATGTCAATCATGTCAATGTCACCAAAGATATTCCATTTGATCATGGAATGTGATTTGAGGGCTGCTGAATATTTGTTATTGGAACCAGGATGAGCTTACAGTGAAGCATATTGGAGCTGAGTTGAAAATGTGTCTATGACGACAGCTCTTAGAGAGCTATGTTAAGAAAACCTTGTTTAAAAGTAAAAAAGCAATTTCTATGTATTTGTTTATGAATAAAAACATGGTAAATGACTAAAAAAAAGTTTCCTCAAAAACAAGAAAAAAGACTGAAAAAAAAAAATTTCTTAAAAAAAAAAAAAAGACCAGAAAAAAGAAATGTTTGTTTAAAAAAAAGACAGAATGTTTTAAAAAGCCAAAAAAAAAAAAAAAATTATTTATTTTTAAGAAATATACATAAAACTGGTTAAAAAAATCAAACAAATCCAAAAATTAAAAACATAAATCAACAAAATAAAAACAGCCTGGTAATGTTATATCTATTTGTTTTTCACTAGCAACAGCACCATCGAGCTATGTGGATGATTAGATGATGTATTACCAAATTATTTATTAGATTAAGATTTTGATTGACAACAGCAATCAGTAATCAATAATAAAAAACATAAAATTGTGCACTCATACAATCTAGACATTTGTTAATATTGATACTAACAGAAAAAGAACTTTGTTTTATTTGGGTTTGTTTATTTAAATTTTGCTTGTAAAATTATTAAATATTTAATTTTTAATACATGTGATGCTTATGTATAGCTTTTGTTCAAATATATCCAATTCTTATGAGAAAAGTAGCCAGTGAAAAAGATAAAAGTCGATAACTGAAGGGAGCTTGAAAGTCTGTATTCAAATACCCTATAATTACATCTAAAACACTTTTAATAAGTGAATTGATTTTTCCATATGTGGTTTTTTATAAATGTAAGCAATATTAGGAAAAGGATTTTTAGTCACTTCTATTAAAACTACCAATAGTCAACTGTATGATGCATTTGTTATTGTAATTTTTATTTAATGAGGTTTCATTTTATAAAAGAGAACAAATGGCAAACCATTGTATAAAATGTGACACCAGAACAAGAACAATTTCAAATATCAGTTATACAGAAAATTTTATTTTTCCATGGCAAAAATGATTGCATCATAAGATTAAACAATTTCAGCAAAACATTAAAAATAAAAAAAAAGTATTATTCACTACTTAAATAAAAATAACTTTTACTCATAGATAATAATAAAATGAACTAAAAATAAATTGTGAGTTATTGCATTAAATATACTGATTTATTTATCAAACTTTTATTTTGATTTTTTTCAATAATAGAACAATTGTTTCCCCCAAATGCATTTATTTAAAGACATAAACAATATTATTAATAAAAAAATAGTTGTATATATTTATATTATTAAAATTACAAATAATTAATTATACATTAGATTTATTCATTTTATTTTCATCGAAACTGCATAGCAAAATAAAATTCAATTTTAGTTGATAGGTACTTTTTTTTAAAAAAAGAAAATGATATCCCATAAAAGGCATGAAAACTAAAGTATAAAACGTACATTATTTTAACTTAAATTTTCTTTTCTGTACATGTTTATTTTAATACAATAAATCATCATTGAACAACATATCAATCTTACCTACTTTTTAAATTGATGACTGTAAAATGTATAAAATCACTTTTTAAAAATGCAACAACAATAATGTGATTACTATATTTGTACATAAGTTAGTACTTTTAAAATTTAATATACTACTTTATAATGTATTTGCAAATAATTACCACTTTTTTCTTCAATAATAGGCCTTTGGCAAGTTGATGTGTATTTTTATTATGAATTTAATATGCATGATATTTCCACTGATAATGATACTTGTTAAACTAGTATTTCTTATATGTATTTTTTTAAAAAATAATAGTTTTATTTAATGTATAAATTAAAGAGATTCATGATGTCATGACCTAAGCTGGAAATAATTATACTCTGTGATCATGGAACAAATGGAGAAGATGCATAAAAAGAAATCAGTGCACAAGCCTATAAAGATAAGAAATAAATTAATCTTTACTACTTTATTTTATAATATTGACTTAGAATATGGTGTTCATAGTGCTATCATAGCAACCTAAAACATTTTATAAGAGAATGGAGTTTAATTCCAATCAAAATTATCTTCCAGATTTTGAAGAATATGGCAACATTCAACTAAACTAGATATAGCTGCAGAACGGTATTTGATAAACAGAAACCTGTATCATCTCCCCTCTAACATTTCAGATATCTAAAGGCCAACCATTACAATATATATATATATATATATATGTGTGTGTGAGTGTTAAAATGAAGATTGGCATGGGCTATAGATATATGTTATATTATTGGAGTGCATACATATATAATTTATTGTACTAATGTACTGATATATTAGTACAATAAATCATAAGAAAACCCCCCGAATAATTTATCATTAATATATATATATATATGTTACTGTATTTAATAAATAAATAATCTCGTCAACTCTGACATTTTTTTAAAAGACTGCAAAATATTTCTTAAATGTAACATGTTTTTTAACCAATTTCAAAATGACCAGATATATTCATAAGATAGATATGCATATTTGCTTGATAATATATTAAATATAATTTTAACTATTTAAATTGGACCTATATGTTAAGGCTTAAAATTACTTTAATAAAAATAAAATTACTTAATTGTTGAGGTATTTATGTGTTTGCACAAATACAGATGTGTTATAATTAATTTTTTTATCGGCATTTTTATGAATTTGTTTATTCTTCAACTTTCTATTTATTTTAATATACCACAGCAGTGAATCAAAGTTTCTGTTCTTTAAATTGTTTTAATAAGATAGTTTAAGAAAATTATTTAGATTTAAAAATCTTTTAAAATATGGCGTACAACGTTCTGTCCTATAAATAACTTCCTTAAAAAAGAACACCTTTGCGAAATCTCCCTCAGGTTATAGATAAAACTTCTATTATCATCATCATTATCATTGTCAACCATTTTTAATCCACTGCAGGATGAAGCTCTCTCAAATTCAATACATCTCTAATCTCTAGTTTTCTCTTCTCCACATCATGCCTGCATACTTTATTTCATCCATCCATCTCACATGTGGTCTTTTTCTGGAACTTTTACAATCTCTTGGAATCCAGTTTAAGATTGTAATTGTCCATGTATCATAATATCTTCTAGCAATATATCCAGTCCAACTCCATTTCAGTCTTTTAACTTTTTCAATGATGTCAGTAACATCTGTTTGTTCTCTTACACATATATTGCATTTTCAATCTCTTCTTATTTCTCCTAACATGCATCTCTCCATACTTCTTTGAGTGGTCTGAAGCCTCTGTATTGCTCTTCTATTGTTTCCAAGTCTCAAATCCATAAGTAAGAACTGGTAAAACATATTTATTTAAATTCTTCCTTTTCAAACACACAGGCATATTTCCTTTTAGTATTAAGTTATTTCTATCAAAAACATTCCAACCAAGTTGATTCTATGATTAATTTCATCCATTATATTTCCATCTGTAGTAATAATCTGACCAAGATATTTGTAGTTGTTAATTTCTTCTAACTCATCATAATCAATCTTCAATTTTCATCTTTTGAGAAAATCCATTGAACATTACCTTAGTTTTATTGACATTTACCTTTAGTCATACTTTTTTACTTTCATCTTATAACTCTGGCAACATTTTCTGAAGCTCTGAAGCATTATTTGCAAAAACAACTACATTATCTGCAAAATCTAAATAACTTAAGTAATCTCCATTTATTTTTACTCAGCTTCCCATTTTAATGCACAAAATACTTCTTGCAGCACTGCTGGGAAAAGTTTTGGAGATATGGAGTCATCCTGTTTTACACCCTTCTCAATGTTAATCTTCCTAGTATCATTATGTAATCTAATTGCTGCTGTTGCATTTTTATAAATATTCTTCAGAATATGACAATATCATGGATCTATACCTTGATGATCCAATGCTTTAATCATTGAAGAAATGCTTATAGAATCAAATGCCCTTTCATAATCTACAAATCCAAAGCATAATGGCAACTCATATTCATTGGTCCTTTCTATAACTTCTCTCAATACTCGACTATAATCTACTATACTAAAATCCCTTTTAAATCCAGCTTGTTCTCTTGATTGGTTGGAAACTAATATTTTCTGTAAATAAATTGTAATTATCTTGGTAAAAATTTTGTATAAAATTAATCAAAGGATGAGAGGCCTGTAATTTCTAATATCTTCTTTATCACCTTTTTAAAATATTAATATTAATACTGCATTATTCCAATTATTTGGTACATCTTTATTATTTAGACATTTGGTATATAACTTTGACAAAATATTTTCTATTTCTTCACCTGCTTCTTTTAATATATCGATTATAATTCCATCATTACCTGGAGCTTTTTCTTTCTTTATAGATTTAATTGCACGTCTCACTTCTTCATTTAAATTTCTGGGCAATTCAGAAGATATAATAGATGTCAAAAGTACATGTTCTTTATTATTATATAATTTTTGATAGAACTCTTCAATACCCATTTCATAATATCATTTCTTTTTTTAGTAATAGTTCAATCTTTTTTTCATATTACAGATATAAATACCAAAATGTTTTACACTCTTGATTTTTATTCTCTTCTACAGCCTTCCTTGCTAGTTCACAATTATATTTTCTTATATCATTATCAACTTTTTTTGTACCATTTTACAAAATCTGAGATATTTAATCCTTTTTAATGCATCATTTTTATATATCTTCATATTCCTTTTTTCCTTCATTAATTCTCCAGTCTCAGTAGAAATTTTATTGGTCAATTGCTGCTTGGTTGTAGTTTTTAAGTATATCAGTTATTTTCTTATTAATTTCATTCAAATCTGAATCATGTTCAAAATCTACTAGTACTTGAAATCGACTTGCAAGTTCTAATTTAAATTCATTAGTATGTTTATTAAGATTATGAATATCAATAGTAAATATTGTTTTTCTTAATAATTTTTGTCTCTCTAGTTTCACATTAACAAGTAATTAACATCTTACTAATCGATGATTAATTTATGTGTTGAATTTATTAAAAACATTACAATCTTGAAATGTCTATTTTTTGTTAGTCAAATGTAATTTAATTTGGATGCTTCCATGTCCATTTCCTTTTAACGTTTTTTTTCAAAAAAAGAATTCATAATATAAAGTTTTTTCTTTTTCTGCCAACTCCACAAGTCTATGTTCTCTCTCAGTTCTATTACCATAACCAAATTTACCTACAACACTTTTATCTTTCATTTGTTTACAAATTCTAGCATTAAAGTCTCCCTCCCATAACAATTTTAAAATATTGTTTAGTCTGACCAAAAACTTTTTGTACATTTGTATAAAAATCTTCTACTACTTCATCACTATGAGAATTTGTTGGGGCATAAGCCTGAATTATCTGCATTTGGTATCTGCTATTAAGTTGAATAACTAATCTTGCCACTCTCTCTGATATATCATCAATCTCCACAATGTTATTCTTTCAATTTTTATTTATAATGAATCCTATTCCACTTGTACTTTCAATATTTGTGCCTTTGTAGTAGAGTAACATGCCCACATTTTAAATCAATTGTCTCTTCACCTTTTCTTCTAATTTTACCAAATCCAATAATGTCCCATTTAATATTAAGACAATTCTTCTTTTAATTCTTGCAATCTTCCTTCACTTGAAAGTAATCTTCAGTTGTACATACCTAAATAAAAAGTCATCATCAAATGGCAGCCTGGGGATTTTTAGCTCCCTCTGCCTTCAGCCATAATTTGAAAGTGCCCCCTTTAGTCCTATAATTCTGATTTATGTTTATTATCACTTACAAAGTAAATTTATTCAGAGTTTGTCTTTTTACAAATATGACTATTCTTACTTTTTTATATTAGCAGTGGTTTTTCAATGATTTCATTTTTCTGTAAAAGAGGTTAAATAGGATACATTATAAATATATACTTCATATTAAGTGTAATAATGCTCAAGGCTAAAAAGGAGTTGCCTTGACAACACTTTAAAATTGTTGATTGTTATTGGGATTGTCTAAGTGTTGACTGGTTTTTAATGATATCTTATATTATATACTTTTGTAATGACAGTTGACTATCTCTCTCTTTATATATATAAAGTATATAATATAAGATATCATATATATATATATATATATATTATTTGTGAATAACCAGTAAGCATTTCTTGGTTATGTATTTGGCTGATATTTTCTTTTTCTTTGTATTCTTATATATATATATTGAAGCAGTCAGATCTGAGTTCGATCCTAGCTTCATGACATCTAGCCATAAGCCCACTTCAAACCCTACTAACCTTAAATTTCTGATGCAATGGGGCTTTATATGTTCAATCCATGCTAATTTCCATAAAGAATAACTTATTTCATAAATGTGTATTCAAATAATTAGTTTCAGATTTAAATTGATCAATTCTATTAATAAATTCATGATAGAATTATTCATGAATTTATATATTATAACTGTGGATTGTGCGTATATATTTGTAAATATTTAAATATATATAATTGTTTAAAAGTTTCATTGCATCGAGAATGTTTGATTTTATTTTTAAATAATTTGTTAAAGTTTTATTGATTAAAAGCTACATTCTTTCGATAAGCTTTCAGATTTTCCCTTTCCAAAAACAACAGTTAAAGTTTTATTAATTAGAAAAAAGATAAGGATTTCCTAATTAAAATCATTTTCTGATTTTAAGAATTCATTTTCTAATTAGAAAATAAATTCAAGTTAATGAGTTTGAAAGCCTTATTGAAGGAATGTATCTAAAAACAACCAGTAAATCTAAAAACATTGATAAGGAAAGAAGTGCTAGCCTGAAGGCATCAGAGGACAGATATATAGCTCTGAAAAGTTTGGAGAAAGAAAAGCCATCTTTGTTGTAGAAAAGTGCCAGTAAATTATGTGCTGTTCAAAATCATGAATTCATATAGTGTTTCGATTATGGTGAATTGCTAGAACATCAGGAATCTGGCTACGGTTCCTGAAGCCCTTTGAGAATCTTCAATGAAGCTGCTAAATTCTTTCCAGACAAATCATGCTGCCAAAGTCAAATAAAATGCTGTTCAAGTAATCAATCAAATGGTGCCTACGTTTTTTTTTACCAACTCGGACGTGTAACCTAGGGATCCAGCCCAAAAGAAATGGGTAATATATTTCCATAATGAACCTTAAACTTTCTGGCCAGTTCCGAACTTTACTTTACACTCCCTTTAAGAGCTCTTTTCATTCTATAAATGTCATAATCTCTGTGTAATAATCTCGTGTAAACTTACTTTATTTATGCTATTATATCGTAATTCAATCTCTAGTCTTTAAACTTTCTCTTTTCTTACTTGGCAGTTCATTTATTATATATATATATGTGTGTGTGTGTGTGTGTAATTTATTAATGTTGTTACTTTAATTATATGCCAATAATCTTTCAACTCGATGAGCTTCTTTGTTCTATTTGCCTCACGCAAATAATATAATATTAATTCTAATAGTAGTTCTTGCCCATTAGAACTAGATTAATACAGTTCTATCAATCATCGAGTCGAAAGAAATTATTAATGATTGTTATTTTTATCATTGGCTAATAATAAATTATTAGCTTCGTTTTTAATCTATGCCACCGCTATTTTCTTGTTTCACTAATATTTATTTATTATTCAAATATAATCTTAAAATTTTTTTTTGAAAAGAGCCGATAAAGGAATCAAACAAATATATTCTAATTCAACTTTGTTATTTAAGATTCAGGAAGGGCACGATGATTGGGGCATAATTAATATGATTTACAAATACTTTAAAATAGTTTTCATTAAAAGCTTGTTTGACTTTAATTAATTGATCAAGTCATCATGTAGAGCATTCTATATGGGTTTTAGTATTCAAACGATGACTATCAAGTCATCATCTTCAAACGTTGCTGACGTAGGGCAATCTTCCACTCCATTAGGCTGGTCGGTGATCATATTTCTGTTATTTTAAATTATCGAGGAGGAAAGCACTTCCTCTCCTGTTCATATTAGTCAAAGGGCATAAGACTTGTCAGACACAAGCCACCATAGGACTTTGATTATCGACTAGCTATTATCTTTCAATTTCATTTTATAGCTCATAATTCATCAGCACCGTTACCTCTCTGTTCCAGTAAAGCCCACTCTGATGCTCGTAATTCATGACGAAGTGATTTCAATTAAAGTCAAACAAATTCTCAGTTATATTTAATTAAATAAGTTTTCCAATAAAGATTAAAGTTATGCCCTAAAATATGTATCTTGCTGTTCATGAATGGATTTGCGAATGTGAAAATAAATATCACATTCTTTCATGAAAAATTAGAGTAATCATTTTCCTTACTAATGAATACCTTTATCTGCCTTTATTTTCTTGTTGAGGGCATAGACATAGACTTGCAAATATTGTGTAATATCTATTGGCATATAATAAGGACCGCCACTCTTATTATAATTGTAAACTTTGTTTAAGGACTAGAATTAATTAATATAATCATTATTAAAATTAAAACAACAACTATTATTATTAAATATTTTCTAAACACACTTGGTTTCTTAGTTCTTAATTCTTTCATAATTATTTTAATGTTAATACTCACTGTCTGTGTTGGCAACCCGAACATATACATGTGATTCAATTTAAAATTATTTTAGTCAGTTTATTATCAGATATTAATGTCAGTTCAGGGGTCTCTGATCCTCACTAACCATTGAGCTAGTTTCTTGGCGCATAGCACTGTGCTGTCGATTTATGCTAATCTGAGCTGGTGAGTTGGGTTTGAATTCAGTTTGAACTAGCTGAATTTGGATCCGACTTGCAGTTTAGGTGGTGCATTTTTTGACTGGTACAATATATATATATATATATATATACTGTAATCATGAGCTTAAAGAAATGGGCTGACGTCATTCACCAGTGATCACCACTAGATTCACAATCTATTATAAATCATACAATATAATTCTGATTAACAATAGTATTTATTTGATGTTGCACATACTTATATATAATAAATTTAAACTTTATCTGGAAAAGGTATCTCTACAACACCTTTTCACAGAGTTCTCAACCATTACTAGCATCTTTATTATATTTCCCTTAGATCTGGGAGAACTTTGAGATTCCTAGTAATTTTTCCCTAATATGATTTATTGATATTTTATTACTTTATTCATAATTACATAAAATTATATGATTTAAATAACACTGGTTATGAAACAAACTTCAGGCCATAAGATAAATAGATGATAGTTCATTGCAAATCAATTATTATGATAATCCATATTTAAAAATAAATTCATCTTTAAGGTTATGTTTTATAATTAATTTTTAAAATGTAACATGAATGATACCCATAAAATACATAGGACTGGTATATCAATAAGTAATAAATCAAAAGCATAACATAGTATATTCACAAGTATATAATATTTTCTCTGCCTCAACATACTACAATGGACCATATAATAATATTCTTTATCAAAAATACAGTTAATTTTATATAAGACAGTTTTACATTTCAAAATGACATTAGGTATCTAGAACTAAATATTATAGTAAGGAAATATAACATAGACTCTGGTCTTGCAAATTTACAATAATCATTCACAAAGATATTACCATCTTACTCATTATCTCAATATACATTCAAAAACAATGATGGAAAATTATTATCATATACCTAAATAATTAAGCAAGACATTTATTTTTTATATAGCGCGATGTTTTATAATCTATAATATTAATATCTTGTGTTTGAAAAAGTGTGAGTATTCATTTATATAGTGACATCTGCAAAGCGCCTGTGTATTAGCTTATTGGCTAAATAATTAAGGTATATATATATGTCATTAGATAAATTATAGGAATATTTCAAAATATATATATAACTGAGGTGCATAAATCATCATTCAATTCATTATAAGACTGCTCAAAATATATAAGTAACTGAGATGCATAAATCATTTCTAAATACATTATAGATAAATCACAGTTAAATATGTAAATATCACATTTAATGCATCAATATATGTGACATATATATCATATAAGATACAGACTCTGTTTTGAAAATTATTAATTTATAATTTTGAATTAATCAATACACATACTTACTGACTTCACTTTTAATAAGTTAGGAATAAATCTCTATTCTTTCTTAATATGCTTAGGTCATAAGACAATATTATACTTTTTGTAATAAACATAATGATAGTATTATTATTATTTTTTTACAATCGTTTATGATAGTATTATTGCCTACCTGCTTCAACTTCTATTTATATACCCACAGGCATATTAATTCATTTAAATTATTTCATAAATTGATCTAGATATATAATATCCCCAATTCTTTATTTAAAATATTATGACCTAGATTATATATATTATATTGATAGACTGATTGTATATAACAAATATAAAAAAAAAAAAAACACAATGATTTGACTTAACTTAAATCAACAAGTTATTCCTAAGTGCTAAAGTTGTTTCTTTATTGGTAAACCCCCCCCCCCATGTGTCATAGCATCTGTCGCTGACCTCTCGACCACTATTGCTTGACAATATTGGTACCTTTTAACTTTAGGAAAATGGAAAAAATCATCAAATGTAAGGTTTTTTACCCTACAATTTTCTCTTTTATTTTAAAATATAAATTAACAAAATTACATTTAAATATTTAATTAAATAAATTAAGAATCATTAACCTTACCATATACATAAATAATCGGTACCAAATAATCTTTAATTCCAATAAACAACAAAATAAAAAAATTAATTAAAATTAAGTCTACGTATTAAAAAAAATCATTTTGAAACTTATGGCAAAGTTCTTACGTCTATAAATTTAAAAATGACATTAACAACAACTACTTAGTATTAATGAAGAATCTAGCATTGCTTATTATGATTCAGCATTCAGCAGTTTCCATGAAAATTTGTAGCTATAATTTAAATATTCATTTCTTTATTCTGCGCCAAATAAAATGCAATAGTTTATATTTATTTCAAAGCAGCCTTTATTTTCTGTAGCAGACATAAGTAACGTAATTGGGAGTTAAACACATTTTGAAAGCTTTGTTTTGTTTTACAATTGTTTTATATGCGTAGTAGTTAACTGCTATCAGAGACTATTCTAAATGCAGTCAGATCTATGACTCAATTTGGAAGCTAATTTCTGAGCACAATGAAGATGACCAAAAAGAGTAAAAAGAATAAAATGAAATTAACTTGTTTAGCCAGACTATATATTACATTTCTAACCAAAAGAATGTTAAGTCTTTAATTATTAAATATATATATTATAAGAAATTTCTGGAAATTAATAAAAGATTTCTAACACATAAAACAATACGCAGTAAAATACAATTGCAGATTAGAACTACCATATGAAGATTAGCTTACTGAAACTAATAACACAATAATATATATGTTAAATCTGCACTTACAACTGTGCCAATGTTATATCTGCAAGTCATACTGTGCGGTCAGCCAATAATGTTATACAATTCCCATGCTGTTCTTTTCCAACGAGTGCTCTCCAACGAATCGGTCTGCAACGAAGCTCTCCAACGAATTGGTCTGCAATGAATGCTCTCCAACGAACTTGTCTGCAACGAAGCTCTCCAATGAATTGGTCTGCAATCTCTCCGCTGAATTGGTCTGCAACGAATGCTCTCCAATGAATTAGTCTGCCACGAAGCTCTCCAAATAAATTGGTCTGCAATGAAGCTCTCCAATGAATTGGTCTGCAACGAAGCTCTCCAACGAATGCTCTCAATATCTCCACTACGGTCTCTTTCAGCTACACCCATGAACTACATTTCCACTGGGTGCTTATCATTAACCGCCAGCACTGACGCGAGATATCTCTACTTAAATACTGCTTACCCAGTACTGCTTGACTGCTCTCTATGTTTCACTGCTAGATGTTACCCAGTCTTCTTATCACTCTCTGACAACTGCAATGATCAATCAAAGCACTGACCAATAAGGTAACGTCTCTTATCTAGAAACATTTGTAATTAGCAAATATTTCTAGGAATTGTCGATCGCCATTATGTCAATGCACTAATTAAATTCCTCAGCTATCAGAGCGCGATCTAAAAACAGCCTTACGAATAAATTCTAATTTTTTCAGGAGTGCACAAACATGTCTGCTATTTTACAAAACACTACACACCTCCCTCCACTCCAGAAAAACCCTTATTGCTATTTCTACTTTCCTGTAATTTCACTAAGAAATGTACAATTTAACTCTGCAGCCAAAACCTTTTTGCCAGTAACTTTCAATGGTGACTGCACAAGCGTTTTATTTCCAAACTTTTCACTTCCATTGTTAACGTTACTAATTGGGATTGACATTTTCACCTGGTTTTTCCATCTATGGCTAAACTTGTAGTTCAACGTATTCGCTACTCCCAGGTTCCAAATGCAACTGCGCCAATGTTAAATCTGAACTTACAACTGTGCCAATGTTATATCTGCAAGTCATACTGTGTGGTCAGCCAATAACGTTATACAATTCCCACGCTGTTCTTTTCTAACGAGTGCTCTCCAATGAATCGGTCAGCAATGAAGCTGTCCAATGAATTGGTCTGCAACGAAGCTCTCCAACAAATTGGTCTGCAATCTCTCCACTGAATTGGTCTGCAATGAATGCTCTCCAACGAATTGGCCTGCCACAAAGCTCTCCAAATGAATTGGTCTGCAATGAAGCTCTCCAACGAATTGGTCTGCAACAGATCTCTCCAATGATTGCTCTCAATATCTCCGCTGTGGTCTCTTTCAGCTACACCTGTGAACTACATTTCCACTGGGTGCTGATCATTAACCGCCAGCACTGATGCAAGATATCTCTACTTAAATACTGCTTACTCAGTACTGCTTGACTTATCTCTATGTTACACTGCTAGATGTTACCCAGTCTTCTTATCATTCTCTGACAACTGCAACGATCAATCAATGCACTGACCAATAAGGTAATGTCTCTTATCTAGAAACATTTGTAATTAGCAAATATTTCTAGGAATTGTCGATCGCCATTACATCAATGCACTAATTAAATTCCTCAGCTATCAGAGCACGATCTAAAAACAGCCTTACGAATAAATTTAGTTTTTTCTGGAGTGCACAAACATGTCTGCCATTTTACAAAACACTACAATATATAATATATGTTGCGTCTAATTTTAACTACTTAATATTAAAATTAACTATAATTATCATATTAATATTAAAATTAACTATAATTCCCATATTAAAATTAAACATTTCTTAAATCTGATAACATAAGAACAATACATACAACATTGTTTATTTCAAATTTTTTAAATTTTAATTATTCAATGTTAGACTCGATTAAACTAAATTCTTCCTGTGTAAATTTAGTTTTGATTTGGACATTAATGTTTATTCTAAATATTTTTATAAATCTGTAGCTTTTGTTTTAATTTAATTAAAACTAATAAAAACTCCTTTAACTTTTTTTTTAACATAAAGGTTATCTGACCGAGTTTATTTTATTTTTTGCATATTTAGAGGAACCTATTTTTAATTCTGAAGTAAAATTCTCTTTATAAAATTGTATGTATACATATATACTCACAAATTTTGATTCTAGTGTATAAAATATTTTACAAAATATATAGCTAGGTTTACTATTGTTAGCTTTAATTTAAGGTATTGCATTAAATTAGCATCCTCTTTTACTGTCTAAACAAGATATCCATTTCATATCTCCTATCCCGATTGAGCGACATATACATTATAACAAAAAATAATAAAGTATAAATAGCTATCATTTATCTTCAATTTTTTGTACAAAATCTCCATATGGTATTATTATACACTTTAGTTATTCCATGTTTCATAATTATTTTTACTGGATTCTGTTGCAATAACTGTCCAACTAAGTTTTTCATAATATCATCTATGACCAAACTTATATGGACTCTGATTTAGTTTGCTTATCAATCTCTTCTTTACTTTTGACTGATAGCGCAGAGATGTTATGAGTTTTTCTTTATTATCCTTTGATATATCACATGATCACATTTCCTATACTAGCACATTAATTGTTGATAAACAGAGCAAAACTCTCCATACAGTATTGCTATCTGTGCTAAACAGAGTAATCAATGGATTCCAGAAGGCTTGTGCATAAAATCCCTATCTAATGCCTACTCATCCAATATCCCCAGACTAGTTTCTGACTTGTGGCCTTCATCAGTGAGGAGCGTTGGATCTGAGAGCACTGCATCTAGATCTTAGGATCTAATGCAACCCTCTAACAACCACCTTTTATCTCTACTTAACTACAAAACTATGAGAATGAAATTGAAAACACAAAAAATATTTTCAATCTAAGCTCAATAGCTTATATAGTCATATGGGTCTGAACTCAGTTCAGCACCCATACATTTTGGTGTCATTGGCTCTTTTACAACCATAGCCACCACTATCCTATTAGGCAGGATTGGTGTTAAACCATTAAGCATCACATGATCACATTTCCTATACTAGCACATTAATTGTTAATAAACAGAGCAAAACTCTCCATACAGTATTGCCACCTGTGCTAAACAGAGTAATCAATGGATGCCAGAAGGCTTGTGCATAAAATCCCTATCTAATGCCTACTCATCCAATATCCCCAGACTAGTTTCTGGCTTGTGGCCTTCGTCAGTGAGGAGCTTTGGATCTGAGAGCACAAGCCTTCTGGCATCCATTGATTACTCTGTTTAGCACAGGTGGCAATACTGTATGGAGAGTTTTGCTCTGTTTATCAACAATTAATGTGCTAGTATAGGAAATGTGATCATGTGATGCTTAATGGTTTAACACCAATCCTGCCTAATAGGATAGTGGTGGCTATGGTTGTAAAAGAGCCAATGACACCAAAATGTATGGGTGCTGAACTGAGTTCAGACCCATATGACTATATAAGCTATTGAGCTTAGATTGAAAATATTTTTTGTGTTTTCAATTTCATTCTCATAGTTTTGTAGTTAAGTAGAGATAAAAGGTGGTTGCTAGAGGGTTCCATTAGATCCTAAGATCTAGATGCAGTGCTCTCAGATTCAAAGCTCCTCCCTGACGAAGGCCACAAGCCAGAAACTAGTCTGGGAATATTGGATGAGTAGGCATTAGATCGGTATTTTATGCACAAGCCTTCTGGCATCCATTGATTGCTCTGTTTAGCACAGGTGGCAATACTGTATGGAGAGTTTTGCTCTGTTTATCAACAATTAATGTGCTAGTATAGGAAATGTGATCATGTGATGCTTAATGGTTTAACACCATTCCTGCCTAATAGGATAGTGGTGGTGATGGTTGTAAAAGAGCCAATGACACCAAAATGTATGGGTGCTGAACTGAGTTCAGACCCATATGACTATATAAGCTATTGAGCTTAGATTGAAAATATTTTTTGTGTTTTCAATTTCATTCTCATAGTTTTGTAGTTAAGAAGAGATAAAAGATTGTTGCTAGAGGGTTGCATTAGATCCTAAGATCTAGATGCAGTGCTCTCAGATCCAAAGCTCCTCACTGACGAAGGCCACAAGCCAGAAACTAGTCTGGGGATATTGGATGAGTAGGCATTAGATAGGGATTTTATGCACAAGCCTTCTGGCATCCATTGATTACTCTGTTTAGCACAGGTGGCAATACTATATGGAGAATTTTGCTCTGTTTATCCTTGGATATACTTTTATATTTTGCATTTGAATGTTGCCTCACTTTTGATAGATAAATCTGATGCATCCATCCATCTTTTGGTAAAGTCATTTTATGAGTTTTATTTCTTTCATTCTAGTTTTATTTGACTACTTTCTTTTCCTACTTCTACTATCTTTATAATACTAAATCTTTTTATTATGAGTGCTAATATTTTTGACTATTTCTTTTATAGTTTTTTTAAGTTTAAATAAGGTTTTCTTGTTTTCAATATTCTTGAAATTCTCAATTTTCTTTGTATGTTCTTTTTCATAAAGTAATACTTTATCATGCTGACAGAACACTTCATTTTCTAAATGGATTATTTTTTTATAATTAGTTTTCCATGGATCATTGTTTGCAATGACTACTTTAAGATTTAGTTTGTTTATTTGCTATTCAGTTCTTCACCAACATCTTTTACATTACTTTCTATCTTTTGCATAAACAATTTCTCTCCAGTTGCTTTTAAACAAACACTTAGGATAAAAAAAAAATATTATTTTTTATCTATGATAACCATATCCAAATTATTTTTAACATAGATTTTACATCTATATTATGTAATTTATAGCATTAATGTCAATATCTACTTGATTGGTGTCTAGTGTGATTATTTTCTCTCTATAATTTCATTCCACATAAATATTTTTTTCTATCGCAACTGATTAGCTTTCAGTCACATCACAAAAAATGCAGTTAGACACCTATTTGTAACTTTATTTATCTCCTTTTCATCAGGGCTACCATATTAGTTTTGCTTCATAATTGCCTCAAACTAACCTTTTTTTAATTTATCAAATTGTTAGAACTTTGTCCAATTATCATTACTCAGGCTTTTTACAGCTGTCTCCCTCATTTCCTTTATATTTACTCTCATCTGCAGGCTCCTGCATACTCTTAACTATTTTCTCTAATAATCATTAAAATTTCTTGACCCATTTATCATATCTGTTCAAGGCCATTAACTAAAATCAAACTCCCATTTCCTTCATTTTAATGCTTTGTTTAGTATGTGGGGCTTTTATTATATCTGATTTATCACCTTTAATACTTTCAACATCCTTCATAATTTTGTTACTTTTTTTGACTCATCTGTGAGTTCTATATCAGTTTTAGGGACTTTAGCACTATCATTTTCACACTCTTTAATTTCTTATCCTTTCTGTCTTGTTATCCCCATCTTTTTAACAACTTTTTATGTTCTTCCTGCATTTCTTTTGAATTTTCTGAATCTCTTTTTTCTTTTGATTATTTTTTATTTCTTGCCAAATCACTCCTACTCATTTCTGCTGACTCTTTGCCATTTTCTGTCCATTTTTTGCTGTTTAATTTATTATTTGTCAAATGGTTTTCATAGAGAGTTTCTTCTTAAGTCTCTATTTGAAGTTCTTTTTTTATTATAATATCAGGTTCTTTGAGTATTATTTTAAAATGTCTTTTCTTATGGCATATTTTCTGCATTTGAGATTATATTACTTAATTCTGTACTTTCATACACATAATCTCTGGATTCATTCTTCTCTATATGCCACATATTTTTTGTGCTTTAATGCCTTTCAATAAGATGATTCTTTCTTAGACTGATCCCAGAAATTCAAAAAATGTCTATGCTTTTCTCTTCTAGCATCCTATTCACTGTTATACCTATCTTTTTTTATTCTATGTTGTTTATTCAATTCAATTTTTGAAATGTCATCATTTATATCACACCCCTTCTCAAGTCTTCACAGATATACCAATATGATTATAATACTGCTTACAAGATATTGCATATTTCACAAATTATAAGTGTATAAATAAAATTTTAAAAAATCCCATCCTGAGGGAGTTCATATATCTCATTTTCCAGTAAACAATTTTTAAGCTTTTCTTAACTCGTTCCACCAAGCTTATATCTAATTAAAATTGCACAAGGAAAATTAAAACTCATAGAATTCTCCAGGCTAGCATAATCTAACTGCATTCTGATCAGCCAAAAAATGTTAAAATTGCATATCTCATAGTATTCTCTTCTAAAATTGAGCCCCACATTGATAGATAGCGTTATCATAAAAAAATTAATTTAAGAAGATAAATACTTGTCTTTTAAAATTTATACTTAATTAAATAAATTAGAATATTCTCATATGAATGTACATGTTATTTAATATATTGTAATGGTAACTAATGCTGGTTTTTCAAATATTCCACTTATTTGGGTGACAAAATCTATACAGTACATATTGGGAAGTGAGATTAGCATCTTTTATTTAATATTTCCTACAAACTGAATAAGCCAAAACTGTAACTATAAATAATAGATCAATAATAATATATCTTTCACTTCTGATTAGCTAAGCTTATAAAAGATAAAACGTATTTATATTTAAGACTCTTCTATCACAGGTGTGCGAGTTTCACATAAATATATATCGAAATCAGAGGCATTTTACTGATCTCAAAATATATTTAAACCAAGTGAACAAATAATCTTAAAGTTTATTTTAATGTAAATATCATTCTTTTTTTATTTTATATTACAATGTTATAATATGTAATAGCAATTTGGTGTGGCTAGGCGAAAAAAAATATTAGTGTAAGCTTATTTAATATCAAAAGGAAAATATCAAAATGCCATAGCGAATCTAATACGTGTGACCATAAATCAGTGATAAGTGTCAATGTTATAAAAAAATATGCGAAATCCAAATTTAATATATATACATTTTACTGACATTTAAGTGAATTTATATTATCATTAATAACAAACGTATTTATGAAGTTATTACAGTTTTTCGAAGTATAAAAGAAAACAAAAAAATCCAAAGTGAAATGGTGCTATTTATGTAAGCGCTGTTATCGATAAGCTGCAAAACAAAAAAATCTTAAACAGGGTTATATAACAGAATATTAATTATTTGCTAATAAAATAAATAGCTAAATTAGAATATAGTTTCTATACGTATTTCGCAGGTAAAAGTTCCTTTTAATAATTCATCGAACTTATCTACTGATATAAAATATAGTACAGGAAGCTTTCAAAACAAACTAACTTAGGGTCACAAGTAATGGCTTATTTAATGAGTGGCAAAAGTAAAGTACATATATTACTACATATATTCGTGCACATACTCATTTAACATATAATAAAAGGAATTTTATCTTCTCTTACATAAAAAAACGAAATAGCTACACAATGAGAGGAATTTGCATCTCTCAGATAAAACAAGTTTGTAATAAGAGGAATTAACCATCTCTTATACAATATATATATATATTATCCCATATGACAATGCCAGGTATAGAAAGGCCAGTATTCAAGTTATTCTTGTAACAAACTAAGTTTACCAATGTCTTACTTCTAGTACTTGTATCCCTAACGACTCACTAAACATCAACACGATTCTTTTTACCCTGGAATAACGTAATTATAAAATTTAAAATTTATAACGATAATAAAATTTAATAATGATTATATAATGATTAATAAGCATAACCATTCATATCAAAAATATTATATGAGATGTTTGCAAACATGTAGTACATATAAAGCAAAATAATAAAAATTAAATACTATTTTTGCTATTTTAAAAGAATATTTCATTGGAAGATCTAAGAGAGGTAAAAAACGCATAGCTACAATTCATAATAAAATTTTAAACCTTAAAACATCACTATCGTAATAAAATTATTATTAAAGGTAATAATGTCTTCATTTTTTTTTCTTAATTAAAGTCCTGAATTCAAAGTTCATTTTCAATCCAATTTTCAGCAGCTTTCTCAGGTAATACTTGTTGGCAAAATAAGAAAGCGGAAATTACCAAAAGAAAGTTCATTCATATTAAAGTTTAAAAATTCTAGATAAAAGTCAATTGTTCCTGAAACTTGTTTAGAAGACGATTACAGGTTAAGTAAAATTCAAGAATTCTAAGAAATGTTGATAAACTATTAATTAGTCCGTGCAAATAATATTCTCCCTCCGATCACTTTAAAATGTAATTTCTTCAATGCTTAGGTTTTACTTTACAAGCCCCTTCAGACTATCTTTATCTAGCCGACTATCATGGTTAATAACTTTATCATTATTGTCATTTTTTCAAAACTATATTAAAAGAAAACGATCTAGTTGGAACGAAGAGTTTCTTATCAAGTAACACTAACCCTCTTACTGCACAATTAATGACGTTCCAAATTATTATGGTTATCTCCTAGAAACCACCCGATGCTAAAATTTTCCATTGTTCGCTTTGCATACCCGCACACACACCTTGATCATGAGTTTTCGAACGCCCTGCGTTCAACTATTTCTAAAATTAATTTTAATATTAAAAATTTTTAAATATAACTTAGATAATTATTTTTTATTAAATTTAAATCTTATATCTTCCTCCTTTTTTCAAATATTATCAACACACAAATATTCTTTGATAAATATTAAAATTAGAATAATTGCCTATAATATTTCAATCTCTTTTTTTTTTAAAAAAAAAAAAAATACTTTTTCACTTAAACGGGAATAAAAAATATTGATCTTAATTTTCCAAAAATAAATAAATAAAATAAGCGGTTTAAAATGGAAAAACAACTTTACGCGCGAAACATAAATAAACACAATTCATTTTATTTTAAAATCAGATTTTTGACTGCAATTATATGAGATTAAAATGAAAAAAATATATATTCTCTTAAAGATCGTATATATCTCTTCTTTTTTTTTGTTAATTCGCAGTGAGGGCTAATTACTACAACATGTATATATATATATATGCTTTAATATGTAGGCAATCATTTTATAATGTGTATATTAACTCATTACAACTAGCTATAAACAGTATAATTGAAGTGTCATTTAACTTCAGCGTAAGATGACATTTATTTTGCAAGTAATGTTTTGCTAGAAGGAATGAATTTTCAAACAATCAAAAATTTATTTCCAAATATTTTTGATATTTGTACTTGTCAAATATAAATGTCAATCAAGTTTAAAATATTTTTTAAAAAAATTCTGATTGATTGAAAATTTATTCTTTTAAGCAAATGCATTAAAGACAATCTTTCTAATAACAGAGGAAAAAGGTAAAAAGTTCATACTTTATGCCTGTCAAGTCTATTGTTATATGCTGTAGCTAGATGACACTTCCCTTATATATATAATCAGTTGCAATGAGTTAACCCCTTTCTTGTTATTTACAATTAGTGCACACTGCTATTTTAATATCCCATAATGTTATTTACGGTTTTTGGATGTAGCATGCGCCATCTCTTGGTCAATTTTGATCGCAATTTCTTCATTTTAGGCTTATTTTATAGGAAATTCGAAAATTAAAATTTTAGTTCTAAAAATGTCTGCATATGGCATTATATTTTGAAAAAAAAAACATCAATTTTTTTTTGCTGCCTATTGGTGTCTCTTTTCTCTGATTGGATGCCTGCCAACTCTGGAAATTGTGCTGTAGGTGTTTCTAAATGACAAAGTCAGAAACCAAACCAAAATGCTCTCCATGTTTGTAATTGATTTTGAAGTAAATAAATATATTTATTATAATTTTTTACATTCATACATAAGATTTTACATTACTTTATTGAAATATAAAGTTTGCTTCGAAAAATTTTTAATTTTACAAGAAAAATAAGCTTGGGAAAGTGATCTGTTCATGAGAAGTGGTTGATTGCTAATGACTTTAAATTGCATATCAGGTGATGTAAATGACAAAATCAGAAATTAAAACAAGATCTTTTACATGTTCATATTTTGAAGTAAATAAATATATCTATCATAATTTTTACATTCATAAATAAGATTTTACATTACTTTATCAAAATATAGTTTGATTCGAAAAATTTTAAATTTTACAAGAAAAATAAGTTTGCGAATGTGATCGCTGTTCATGACAAGTGGTTGATCGCTAATGACTGTAATTTGCATATCAGGTGTTTTTAAATGACAGAAATAAAAATAAAATACTTTACATGTTTATAATTGATTTTGAAGTAAATAGATATATTTATCATAATTTTTTACATTCATAAATAAGATTTTAACTTACTTTATTGAAATATAAAGTTTGATTTGAAAAAGTTTAAATATTACAAGAAAAATAAGCATGAGGAAGTGACCACTCTTCCGAGAAAAGTGAATTATGTGACAGCTACAGATCTGAATAATGGCATGAAGATTGGTTGAAATATAACTCTTTTGTTTTATCACTGGCTATTTTTTAAATGTATTTGTTATATTTTTCTTTGGTTATTAACATTATTTTTAATTTTTCATTACATTTAATCAATTTGAATCTAAAATTATTAAATTTTTAGAAGCTGAATTGAAACAATCTGTGTATTTTAGATTAATATTTTAACAATAGAAATTGACTGGAAATGAAACTGACGAATAATAGTTCTCATATTTAAGTAGTGGGCCAGTACAAAAATTAGACAAAGATTATATAAGTTGAAGAAATTAATCTTAAAACATTACTTGAAGTGGATAATTTTTATTAGTCAGTCATTAGACTAAAGGCTATCCAATAGTGAATAATATTTTTATAGTGTAATTTTCACTACACACTTTTATGCAATAGAAATATTATTATGTGAAATATTTAACACTGTAAATTCTTATATATTATTACATGTATAAAGTAATAATTTATAATAGTATTATATTCTAAATATATTTAGATATAACTTATATTTAGAGTGATATATTTTAAACAAATTTAGAATATTTACATTTCTAATTAAATTTTAATTCATGTGCATGTGTATGTAAAATAATGGTTAATGTCAACATGGGTAGGATGACAACCTTGGCACTTATGGAGACTTTGAATGTTCCATCATCAGATTTTCAGTGAAATGGATGGCTGAAGAGTTGTGGGCTGGAATAGTTTGAAACCTGTCCATTAAAATATGAAGATTGGCTATCTTAATATAAAGCTGACACTGTATATGTGTGGCGATGGTAATCTGGACCAACTAAGGAGTGCTGGTTTAGCACAAAATACCTATAATGGATTATTTATTTTTTCAACTTGTGTGTAATCAGGTGGGTCAGCAATATGAGATGTCATGGAAAGTTGACAGTCATATGAAAGTCTGAGTTCGAGTCCCTTATATATTATATATTAAATCAATGTGTTAAAAAGAGTAATTATACTATAAAATATTTATAACTGAGTGCCCTTTTGATGTATTATGCCAGATTCATGTTAATCAAGTATTAAAGTGTGTGTGTGTGTGGGGGGTGTTATTTATGGATTAAATTTTAGGAATTCAGTATAGACGATCCATTTTTCTCATGTTAAAATAATTTAAGAATTATTATTTTACAATGATAAATACACTGCCTAAAGGGAGCATGCAAGCTTGGATTGATTTCACTGTAATAAAATAAAATTCACAATTTGATGCTTATAATCTTGATTTATTTTATTTTTAGTATTACTAATGGATGGGTTTAAAAATAGAAAAGGGCTAAATCCAATATTATAAATCTTTAAAAATATCGTTTTCTCAATTTTAAATATAATTCAGGAACATCAAAAAAAAAGGCTAATGGCTTTATTGCTCGAGAGTTCTTAACAAGTTCTAGCACCGAAAGTACGAGCTCCAGAATCAATTCTGCACCATTCCTTATTCATTCTAATCTTATTATGCTTTAATTAGTTTTTTTTTAGTAAAGTTAATTAAAAAGATTATAAACAAACTTTCATTGTAAAGTACGTTTATTAAATCTTTAATATAACTCTAAATATTCTATTTCATATCTGCGTCAAATTTACATAAATAAAAATTACAGTATAAAAACAACATTCACTTCAAGCTTTATTAGCCGAGAAATCATCGCAGCAACCTTGCAAGCAAGAAATTGGTTGCAGACGGTTGTGGGTTCGCCATCTGGCCGATGCTATGACATATGAAAAAAAAAACAACAACATTCACATGCTTAAAACTTATACCTTTAAAAATTGCTTGGTGAAGAATGCATAGATTCCCTTACACTTAAGGTCTCTGCAATTATTTTGTGATCAAATTGACCACAATTTTTGAATACATTACTCATTTCATATTCAGTCAGCCTCTATAAACTTAAATTTTCATTCAAATATTTACATATATTTTCTTAAAAATAGCATTAGATAAGTGATAGATATTTTAACATATCTTCTATATATAACATTGCAATTTCTGTCAAGCATTGGCTGCATTATACAATTGTCATTTCTGATTTTAAAAACTACAAATAACATCAAATCACTACCAAATCTATTGGCTAGATCTTCTTTTTTTTTAAAAAAAAATCTTAAAAACTTGCTCTAATATTTCATATGAGACATCAGTAATAAATTTGCAATTATATTTATTTAACAGCATACCACAACAAAATATTTTTAATAATATTTATAGAATGTAAGCATCTACTGATCTATACATTTCACATATTTCAAATGAGAAGCTTATATAATTATTAACTACTTTGGAAGAACTTAATATTTTTACAAATTCAAAAGTATGTTTACAAAAATTTAATATTTCTTGTAATTATTTAGTTACTATTTAAAATGCTTTATGATAAAAACCATCTCCAAAAACTATTATCAATCTAAAAGAAGCATTTTCTTTAATACTTTAATGTTAAAAAATAATCAGAGTACTATTGCAACTAATTAATAAATTTTCAAATACAATTTGTATGCAGGCATAATAATATTATCAATAGTAGCTAAAGTAGGAAGCAATACTTGTGTAAACTTTAAAAATTATAAATCTTATTTTTCTAAATATAAGTACATAAAATGTAGATTTTACTTGATACAAATTCTTCAAAAGTTGAATAGAGGATAAAACTGGTTTCTAAGGAAATGTCATGTTCCAAAATCATTGTAAATGTTCTCAGTGAAATTCATTTTTCAAAGGAAAGCAGGGCAGTAGGATAGGTAAATTGTGACAACTTCTTTTTGGAAGGGAAGACTTATAGTAAAAGAAAAATGCAGAGTATTGGATTGCTATAAAGTTGAATTTAGTATCCATGATTTTTGTAATTCCGGGCTTTGCACAATAGTATTAGTGTTCATTTTAAGACTGCATATACTCCAACATTACATTCAGAGAATTCAGGAGGAAAAAGCTTTTATTCCTTTTTGAATACTGCAAAACCATTAAAGATCGTTTTCTTTTTTTTTTTTTTTGGTATCTTTCATTCATGTGTTGGTACAAATTGTTATAAATAACAGTATTAGTTTTTTTTTTTTTTCTTCATATGTCATAGCATCGGCCGGGACGCGAACCCACTGAACCAACTCTATCTTGCATGGCGGTTGCGATACCTCTCGGCTAACAACGCAAGACAGTATTAGTTTTATAAACTCAAATGGTCTGCTGTTACTGAGGTTTTGCATAATATGTCAACTAATTATCATTAACACTTTGTTTACGAAAAAAAAAAAAACATTACAAAAGAATATGGAAAGATCCATCCTCAAAGCAATTGCCTTTAATTAATTAGGTTTATAATTAACTAAGAATACAAGAGAAGTTAATATTGTGTGTATTTGAAGGGTATATTTTCTCTGTCATATACATTTTACCTATTTCCCCTCACACCTCCTTCTTCATCAGGTTTAAACCCTTAAAGGGTACCAATCTTAATAGGCTTACATGGTTATATATATGTGTGTGTGTAAAAATAAATGTCTATAATACAAGTGTATAGATATATTACAACAGTATATCTATTTCCAAATAGTATGCATGTTAAATTATCATTTATTTCATTTTAAAAGTCAATTTGTATTTTTAATATGCTTAAATCGCATGTATATATGTGCAGTCCATGTACCTCCATGATACATATATAGCATCATACTATTCGATCATTTTATATAATTTTTAACTTTGATTTAAAATAAGTTGTAAATAAAATCATGACATGTACACCTGCTTTAGCATAGCAGGATGATGAAATCTAAATTTTTGTAAAGACAATAAATGTTTATCAAAAATACATTTTTATTGTAAACAAGATTTAGCCAAATGTAATTATTGTTAAATCTTTAGGGAATCTGGAAAACACATCCTGTTCAGGGGATCAAACAAAGGATTAGAATTATTTTAGTAATTTTAAATATAAAAGTGATAATTTTGTTGTTAAAATTATAGCTCAATCTCATAACAATATAAATAGTCTAGATTTTGCTATATATTATACTCTGTATAATTTTAAGATGTGTCAGCTAGTATACTCCATGCCAGTTTTACTTTCAAATGATGGGCTAGAACAAGCAAGAATTAATGTTTCCTTAACCCTGAAAATGGTGATCTCTATCTTCATCCTACATGGCAAAGTGGCACATAATCATCAGAGAGATGGACAACATTTCTGATAATGATCTCCTGTAAAATGACCACAACTGAAAGAATTCTTCCTATTCAGAGATTGAAATTTGCTACCATGCCTGCCATCCAGAAGTACCAACAGACAAGCTGATGTCAAGAAATTAGGTAACCATTCCCCAGAACACTGCAGGAAGTTCTAAAATAGACATTAAACCTTAATCTTCTAAAGCTATAGCTTATAAATTTAAAAGGATGTTCTAAACTAACTCTTAAAATTCTTACATAAATTAAATGTAAAACTTCTGATAAATCATGTCTAAATGCTTGTAATATGACTTTTGTAAACTCTAAGATTATGTACATTCAAATAGAACATTAGTAAGCATAATTACATGTAAATTTATTTTTTACTTCTTACTGTGGTTATGTCTATGCTTTATCTATTTCTTAATATTTCGTTTTATTATATGTGACAATATGCCAAATGTCTTAAAACAGTGAGCATATTTAATTTTACTAATTCTTTAGTGAAAATATAATTTACTAATAGATATTAATAACACTTATTTAGATTGCTTTAGCCCTCTGTTTTGAAAGCCTATTGTATTAAGAATAATATTTGATTGCCTTATGATCATTATGATATAATTTGATTTAGTTTTATATGAACCAAATAGTTGTTATAGTTTGCAATATTGTTATTACAAAGTATGATTTTAAAAATTTATTTTATCGTAATAGGAGTCTAGCCATAGAGATACAGAGTGAGGTGTATTTTATAATGTGCTATTAATTTTGACCCCTCCAAATATACCTTTTCCCTTTAATAAAAGCTGATTAGGGATGCAGCTTAATTCATTTATTAAACTAGATTTATAATTTAGTAATATAGTCTTTTTATTATAGCATTATGGTATGCATAAATTATGAACTGACTTTCATTGGCAACACAGATAGTAGCTATCTATTTAAGGCACCATTAACTTAATTTTACATATTTGTATTTTGCCTTATGTGTTTCGGATGTATCTTTATGAAATATGTATGCATACATAATGTCTTGCTATTTTTCAATGGGACCATGGTGAAGGCTGGCACAATTCATTAGCTACCCTAATAAGGTGGACACCAAGTCACACCCAGGGAGCATATCATTTGGGTAAGACTATTACTTATAGAACTGGAGCACAAGGACATAGACTCTTTTAATTAAACCTATCCCAGTTCTGAACCTAGGATATTCTTATTTTCTTTATTATTAAAAAGTCATTCAGTCTTAAGGTACCACACATTTGCTATGAAATCCTGTAAATAATTGCACATCAGCACTACTAGGTCTTTATTAATATTTACTTTGTGCTATAGCAAATACATATAAAGCTAATTTAGCCAGTTCTTCTCTTGTAAAATATTTATTCTGAATTTGTCTAAAATCACTATCACTGATTAATAGATGTAGATCTGCATCAGCCTCAAGCTTTATTATGCTCTTGTATTTTAATGTATTATGTAAACAGCAGCCATATTAGGACTGTAATAATTAGTATATCTGTGGCTAGTGTATTTACTTATAAATTAGCAAACCATGATATAGAAATAAGATTTGACATATTAGTTTTACATAGGCATAATTTATTTACCACATGAATCTATTAAATATATTATGATGAGATATACTGTAACCTTAATTCATCTCATCTCGCATAGTTAGCTTTGTAAAATTGTGTGTATGTTTTATTTATTTTGTTTCGATTTTCTTTCTGTTAATTATAATAAACCTATTGAAAATTTACCTTGCCTTCATATCTTTTACTCATAATCCAATTCCAATTAAACTATTATTTGAAAATGTTAATATGCATTATAGTTTTAAATATTAATATTACCTTAGTTCAGATCTTATTTGTCCATTTAATCCATTTGTTAGATGACTGTGATTAAGTTTTGGGTCTCATGTTTTCTCTTGTTCGGAGTCAGTTTACGAATTAAATTAAGGTCCATGTGTGACCTTATAAAGGTCACTTATAAGGTGTTAAACCATAAACCACTGGTAAATGGGTTGAAGCTTGGTTAGACTTAGGATCTCACCATCCCATTTTGATTGGTTTTGGATTCTCGGTTTGTTATGTAAATGTACAAATCTAACCATTACAGCACTTGTAGTGCAGCTAGCTGAACAATAATAATTGTATTAAAAATAAGTCTTACTCCAATCATAGTCACACAAAAAAAGTTTTTTTAGATATAACTACTACATATGCTAAATTCAACAGTGATTAAACAATAGAATTGTTAATTTGCTCTTTCTAGCTTGTCAGTTACTATGCATGGAATTCACATAAAGAAAATGTTATGGTTAGAAGTAAATCTATAATTGGGTTAACTAAAAGAAGAATCATAATTAATTATGTGATAATGACATTATTATTAGTGACTTGATTAAAAGAAAATGTTTAAAGTTTTTTGCTTGAATAAAGTAATAAATGTAGATTTTGATAACAAATCTAGAGATGTAAAGATAGAAGTTTACTAAAATGAAGGCTTACAATTGATAGATGAATTAAAACTGCAAATATTTTTCAGATATTTGCTAGTCATCATTACTTTAGATATTTTTAATGCACTGAAAGTAGAATATGGATCTGACAAATATCACAATCCTATTAAATCCAAAAATGTTCACTCTCTTTTATGATGGCAATGATGTTTTGAATAGGTGGAAGAAGTATTTCAATCAACCTTTAAATAATGATACAAAAATTGAGATGATGAGTTTTAATGACATATATTCATTTCATTTACTTATTTGGATTGGGATAAAGACATTCACTTTAATAAAGTATATCTCCTTGTAATGTTAAAAGTGAAACAGATTGCAAGACATAAGAAAATATTTTGAGATTTTAAAATATATTGATGACCTAATAGATTCAAAAGTATTAACTGTTTAAGAATGTTTGAACTCATAAAATTGTGTCACATGTTAAGGATGATTCTATTAGCTCATTTTTATAATTAAAAGAAATAGTCAAGATTATTAGACAATTGCTATGGAATATCATTATTATTTATCATACCAAAAGTATTTCCAAGAATTTTATTAACTTTGTTCACAAACAAAGAAGAATGCCTACCAGGAACTTAGTGTGATTATTAGACAATCAAAAAGCACTATAGACATAAATTTTGCTGCCAAAAAAAAAACAAAAAAAAAACAAGAACGGTATTAAAAATGATTTATGTAGGGAATTTTATTGCTTTGGTGAAGGTATTTAATTAACTGAATAGCTCTATGATGGAATTGTTTAAAATTAGTTGTTTGTGTCTACGAACTTTTATTTGTAAGATGTGTTTTTATTTGATAAAATGAGAGTAGATCTTATGACTAATAGGTGGAAACTCTAAGGCAATTTAAAAAAAACTGCTGTTAAACAAGGGATGTATATTTGCTTCATGTTTGTTTTTTAATTCTTATGATTGTAATCCTTAATGAACCTGTTTATAGATGATTTAGTGAAATAGAGATTGACATGCAACAAAGTTTTGAAAATACTTAATATTTTGAATACAACATATAAAGGCATTTGCTCAATAAATAATGTTCAAAGAACTCAAATTTTTTTTTAATTAGCCAGTGATAATTGTCAGAGTTGAGAATCTAAACCAAATTCAATATCTTGGTAGTTTTACAAGAAGAAAAGTAAATCCAGATGTTGAATTGCACAATCCCTATTTCACAAGTTAAAATAGTAAAATACTGCATCACAGACAAAAAATTGCTGTAAGTAAATTAAGGTGAACATAGCTCTTATTTCAATAATTTATTGCTTGGAAGTGAAATGTGGACATTGTATTGACACAAACGTTTTATTTAAAGAAACTCCATAAGTTGTAAAAATACAATAGCAAGATTACAAGGCTATTCATAATGTTTTTCATCTTTTTGATGCGATGCTATCCAATCCACTATTTTAAAATCACATCTTTATTGGATTGAGTACAAGAAACAAATGAACAATAGAAGACTTCCTAGAAAAATGTTTGATAGTTAACTTATAGTTTTCATGGAAGTTGATTTACTCCAATTATGTTATAACATTATTTCAAAAACATTCGGAAGAAGTTTACTGTTATTTGCTATTATTAGGAAGTACAGCAGTGAATAAAATATATTGAGATTACAGTTATATATGGTATTGAAATATTTCAGAAAGAAAATATTCCTGCAGAATAGATTTAAAAATAGCATCAAAAATATCATATAAACAAAAATTTGAGCCAGTATGGTTCGTATGTGGATTTAGTTGTAGTTCACATTTTGCTTTGTTAACTCATCCTAAAATTCATCTCATAATGTAGTAGTAGTATTTTTATTCCCTCTTTTTTTTCTTGTAGTTTCAATGACTATATTCATTTGAAGTTGGCGATGCTGAAGATACTGATATAAAATAATGTTAATAAAATTATTCTTTATTATTTCAATTATAAATACCATTTTTTTTCAAATCTCAATATATAAATCTGACGTATTATTTAACTATTATATACACCTTTATCAACCAGAAAAAATATTTTTATATTCATTCATATAAATAATTCTGTAATCGCATAAAGTTAAATGAAAAAAATATGGATTATTGTATTTCATTTTTTGATGACTCAGAATAATTATTGTTTTAATTTTTAAATAATTTGTAAATCACAATTTCTTTTTTATCTGAAAATTCATAAATAATCTCTTTGCGGATAACCAAATAAATGACGACAATCTAAACGATAGTTATTTTCAAATAAATGAATAATAAACAATAGATATTAGTAGATCAAATAAGTAAATAAATAATATCCTCATCCAGTTAATTAATATTTGTAAATATGGAATGTAATAAAATTCAAAAATAAATAAAATTAAGAATCGTTATTTTAAGTAATGCCAACATAGTTAGAATTTTTCAACATAACATCGATTTGTAGAGAAATATTTAAAATATATGTAAAACATACAAAAAATATTAACGTTTTTATTCTTATTTGAATTCAGTTAATTCCAGTTTTTGTTATACATGCTAGTGTAGAAAATAAGCATATTGTCTAACCCAGATCTCTCGAATCTAGATTTTGACTAATTTTAATTTCTAGACTAAAGAATGAATTGCAGCAACCTGATAATAACATGGTCTATTTAACTGATATGAGTTATTTTCTCGTGTATTTGAGGGGGTTCAATAAACTTGACCCAACTTGCTCGCTATGCTGTTCACATGATGAATTGATGGACCATATTTTCTTCCAATGTTCTCATCTGATGGATCTTAGAAAAAGGTTGTGCTCAAGTGTTAGATCAGGTTACACCACAATTCTTGACATTCATAAAGCACTGAGAAGTGGCACATTTGCCATAAAAAGAATGGCCATATTCATTTTGTTCACATTATTGTTCACCAGGTGCTACCTTAAATTCCAGCAGGGCATTAAGCACCCATGGGAGGAGTCTAGGGAAACATTAGTGAATCTAAAGAATAGGGATTGCCTTCTGGCACCAGAAAATCTTTTCTCAGATACCTGAGAGCAGATTACATTAAGTGGCAATGAGAATGTTGTCCCGAGAATATAGACTAAACCATAACTCTGTGGGCCAAACTTCCTGATTTTGGGAGGTTCAGGGCAAATGTAAGCAAAGGGCAAACTTAATTTCTGGAATCGGAAATTTGTGGATGATTTACATGTAACAAATTATAATGAATTATCAACATATGTAGTAAATTATACAAATGTACTTTAATTATCAGGAATATATCAATGTTCAAGTTCTCACATGATGACTGAAATTTAATGTATTTTGAATGACAACATGACACAGTGAAATAATATGATTTCAAACTCATTAATGCCCAACAAGTCTTCAATGAAACACTAGCATGGTGTGAATTATCTATACCTGAGGTTGCCAAAGTGGTCTATATAGACCCCTAGGGGTCTATTTAACAAAAGTAGGGGTCGATCTGAGCCAGGGGGTTGATTGGGGGTCGAAGGAAAACAATTCTTAATATGCAAATCACACATACCTAACTGCATATGTACAATTTGTGAATGTTTTTATAATTGACTTAATATCAGTTTCTTTATAGAAAATAAATTGATAAACATATATTTATTCAGGTGAAACAAATATTTACATACCAGCGCACAGCGGCGTGAACTCTGCACTTTTGGCTTATGAGTCATATGCATATGTGTGCTTGTCCAAATGTCACGAGCGTTGATGTTACAAACGCAAATATCATACGCAGTTTCAGCTATCTTTGCAAATTGTGAACAGTGTTAAATATTTGCAGTATCATTATTACTACTTTTATAGTATTGGATAATTAGTTATAGTTTCTATAAAACTAACTATTCATTTAGTTTTAGACATCAATTTTAATTATTAATACATGTAAAAAAGAAGGTAAGTATTAATAATATGGATTAGTATAGTATACCAACTTATTTTTAAATTATTTATAGAACCCTAATTAAAAAATGGCAGCTTCAGTTTCTAAAAAGAAATGTCGGTATTATTCATTGGATTATTTGAAATTTGGATTTATTTGTTCACCGACAAATGAAACGATTCCTATGTGTCTTCTATGTGAAAAAACTTTTGGAAATGTCTACATGTAACCATCAAAAATGAAAGATCATCTTGAAAGGGTTTACTCAGATAAAAAAATAAAAAACTTGAATTTTTCAAAAAACTTAAAGAAAAAGTCACATGTCGACCAACTATAAAAAGTTTTATGAAGCAGTCTATTGAAGTTGAAACTAAAGGAGGATTAATAGTTTCGTACAAGATTTCACTTAATATAGCAAAGAGGGGAAAACCACACACACTCACTGAAGAAATTGTTATACCTGCAATTAAAGACGTTATTGAGAATGCATAAAAAAAGACTCCATTAATGTTTTAAAGTCCTTGCCATTAAGTGCAAATTTTGTAAAATGGCATATTGACAAAATGGCAGAAGAAATAGAAAATACAGTAGTTTTGAAGCTAAAAAATTACAAGTTCTCTATTCAACTTGATGAATCTGTATTTGGCATTTCTGCTACTCTTATGGTGTATGTTAGATATTTCAGTAAAATGAAAGGACAAGTCATTGATGAATTTTTATTTGCTAAATATTTTGAAACGGATGGAAAAGGAGTGACAATTTTTAGATGTTTACAAGAATATTCAAATATATATGATATTCTGTTTGAAAATATAATAGCAGTAGCCATAGATGGTGCACCTGTTAAGGTAGGGTGTTACCGAGGTTTTGCTATTTCTCAAAGAAAAAGTGCCCTGTATACATACTATTCATTGTGTGTTGCATAGAAACAACTTAGTAGCAAAATATCTGAGTCCAGAGTTACATAAAGCTTTACAGTTTTATATTAAATGTATCAATCAAATTAAAGCCCAACCTCTTAAATCAAGCTTATTTTCCAAACTTTGTGAGAAAAATGACAAGGTATTTAACCAATTACTTCTGCACCCTGAAGTTAGATGGTTGTCTAGAGGTGTATGCTTGCAACGGCTCCTTGAGTTATTTGACTCCACAGCAGAATTTCTCAGTGAAATAAATCCTGTTCTGAGACGAACTCCAACACAATAAGAACCATATTTTTTATTTAGCAGACTTATTTGGAAAATTTAATGAGGTCCAATAAAAGCTGCAAGGAAAAGATGTAACAATTATCCAAGCTCGGACAATACTGTTAGGCTTCCAAGTAAAATTAAATCTATTCACATCTTTATTGCTATGTAAGGATTATCAGTATTTTTCAAATCTGCAACAATTAGAAATAAAAGAAGAAGACTTGAAAATATATATAAGTCATCTTCAAAAATTAAGTGATGATTTTAAACTGCGCTTTGTTGATTTGGAAAACATTGACATCCCTGAATGGACTATTGGGCCATTTTCCGCCCAAATTGAAAACGTGGACATCAACCTGCAAGATGAGCTTGCTGAATTGTTATCAGATCATGAAGCAAAGACACTTCTTAAAAATTTAAAAATAAGCAATTTTTGGACAAATATAAATATAATGCAAAAATATGTAAAACTTTACGAAATAGCTCAGCCATTTATGCTGGCGTTTCCAAGTTCATATATGGTTGAAGCCGATTTCAGTCAGTAAATTCAATCTTAACTAAGTACAGAAATAAATTAAATGTGGAGTTTTGAGGGGATTTAGGATTAAAATTGACCAATTTTGAACCCAATATAGCTAACCTTGCAAAGAAACACCAGGCACACCCATCTAATTAATTAAGAAGCAATACTGTAATTACTTTACTTATTATTTTTACTTATTTATAATTACTTATTATTTAATAAATATTAAGATATTTAAATTTCAACATTAAGATATTTTTTATAAAACTATTGTTACACAATGTAAAATTACTTTAATAAATGTTTAAAATCATAAAATAAATGTACAAACACAGTACCTAATAGATCGTTTTATTTTAATTAACTGAAAATTACTTTTATGGGGATCGATGGAGATTTTGAAAAATTATATAGGGGTCCATGATCAAAAAAGTTTGGCGGCCCCTGATTTACACAATATTTTTTTCAAGAAACTAACGTTTTCTGGGACATTTCACTGCTCAAAAGAGTTGAAAATGATATAAGAAAGTATAATTGTGAATTAGCAAGGAAAGCTGTAGAAGAGAATAAAAGTCTCAAGAGTATAAAAAGGCATTTTGGTATTGGTAGGAAGTTTGTATCTGCAATAAGAAAAAAAATGGCATTATTACTAAAAAGAGAGATGACATCGTGAAATGTGTAGAAGACTTCTATCAAGAATTATATAGTAATAAAGAACAAATACCTCCTATATCTATTATTTCTGAAGTGCCCAGAATTTTGAATGAAGAGATGAGACATGCAATTAAATTTATGAAGAAAGGAAAGGCTCTAGGTAATGATGGAATTATAATTGATATATTAAAAGAAGCAGGTGAAGAAATAGAATTTTTTTTAGCAAAGTTATATATGAAATGTCTAAATGATAAAGATGTACCAGATGATTGGAAGAATGCAGTATTAATATTAATATTTTAAAAAGGTGATAAAGAAGATATTAGAAATTACAGACCTATCAGTCTTTTATCAGTTTTATACAAGATTTTAACTAGAAATTACAGACCTATCAGTCTTTTATCAGTTTAATACAAGATTTTTGCTAAGATAATTACAACTCGTCTCCAGAAAACACTACATTTCCACCAACCAAGAGAACAAGCTGGATTTAAAAGTGGTTTTAGTACAGTAGATCAATTCAGGTATTCAGGGAAGTTATAGAAAGGACAAATGAATATGAGTTGCCATTATGCTTAGGATTTGTAGATTATGAAAAGGCATTTGATTCTATAAACATTTCTTTGGTGCTTAAAAAATTGGATCATCAAGGTATAGATCCAGGATATTGTCATATTTTAAAGAATATTTATAAAAATGCAACAGCAACAATTAGATTACATAATGATAGTAGAAAAATCAACATAGAGAAGGGTGTAAGACAGAGTGACTCAATATCTCCAAAACATTTTACAGCAGTGCTGCAAGAAATATTTTGTGGATTAAAATGGGAAGTTAAAGGAGTGAAAGTAATTGGAGATTATTTAAGTCATTTAGATTTTGCAGATGATGTAGTTTTTTTTTTTTCAAATAATGCTTTAGAGCTACAGGAAATGTTGTAGGAGTTATCAGATGGCAGTAGAAAAGTAGGACTAAAGATAAATGTTAAAAAGACTAAAGTAATGTTTAATAGATATTCCTCAAAACATGAAAATAAAGATTGATTATGATAAGTTAGAAAAAGTTAACAGTTACAAATACCTTGATCAGATTATTAATGCAGATGGAAACATAATGGATGAAATTAATCATAGAATTAAACTTGGTTAGAGTGCTTTTGGTAGAAGTAACTTGATACTAAAAGAAAATATGCCTATGTATTTGAAAAGAATAGTTTTTAACAAATGTATTTTGCCTGTTCTTACTAATGGATCAGACTACTCAAAGAAGTATGGAGAGATGCAATTTGGGAGTAACAAGAAGAGATCGAAAATGCAATGCATGGGTAAGAGAACAAACAGCTGTTATTGACCTCATTAAAAAATTAAATGACTGAAGTGAAGTTGCTAGAAAAGATGATAATAGATGGACAATTGAAATTTTAAACTGGATTCCAAGAGATTGTGAAAGACCCAGAAAGAGACTACATGTGAGGTGGATGGATGAAATAAGAAAGTGTGCAGGGCTAATGTGGAGAAGAGAAGCTAAAGATTGGAAAAGATGGATTGATCTTGGAGAGACCTTCATCCTGCAGTGGATTGATAATGGTTGATGATAATATATAAGCAGAACTTTGCTTTTGGTTTTCATTCTCCCAACTTGAAAATAAAGCAGATAATTTAAAACAATCAGCAAACTGTAGATATATTAAAAACTTAAAGAAGATTCTTTATTTCATTTAAAATCTAAGTTATCTGTTTTATTTAAAATTCAAATGTTACCTACTTATGAATGTATATGTTGGTTCAGGGATATAATTAATGACTAACTATGTGTACAATTATTATTTTTTATGAAAAGATTAAATCATATTATTTAGCTTAGGAATCTGTAGCTTAAAAAATACTATTATGGTATTTGTTTTATTTATTAAATGTAAGCTAGAAACAATTTAATCTTCGGAAAAGCATTCAGTTACACAGGGTGATATTTTATTAGTGATGAATTTTTTTATTAAAGCATGAAAGGGGGGAAGGCCATTTTAAGTTGCATATTAATAGTGAATGACTAAAGTGGCATATCAGGCAAACCCACTCATACTCTTATATTTTATAAACAGCCTTAAATAAGTTATAGTTTTATATTATGATTATTTTTATACGTTGCTGGATTGTATTATATATACATCTCCAATTAAAATTTAATACCAAACACATTGACTGATGACTTCTTCATTTATATATACTTATTTTCATATATATATTTATTTTCCATGGAGATGCCTTTCCTGCCATGACATATTTAGATTTGCCAGGATCATTTACTTGTTTCTTTAGATATGTATCACTCAATGCTCAGCATATCTTTTATCATATATCTTAGCGGATTTTTTTAGTTCATGGACAGATGTATGTTCCTGCTGCCTGTGATCATTATTTACTAAGTGGTGAGACTTCAGAGAGGTAATATAACCCCATCAGCCAGTACTACATTCTCCTCTTATTATTAACATATTCTTGTTGTCTGTGCTTTAACTGGAATGCCATAGGTTGCTGCTTTTCACTATACTAATTTTTAAGGTTGACTTTTCATTGTACCAGTTGCACATCTTTCAAATCACCCTGTTTGACTTACAGATTTAGTGTTCAGAAGTTGAATGCTCCTCATCAAATTAAGTTGGTGTTTTGGTGATTAGTCAGTCACTCATCTCTGGTAGTTTGCTGATCCAATCAATATAGTATTCGCATTGAGACACAGTTGTCTAAATCAATTTCAAATAGGGATGAAAACACACAGATGCCACATAACCCAGTATAAGGTTAATGCTATGATATTTACTGTATTTGTATTTTTATTGTAGAAGGTCAATTACTAACACATTATTTCATTAATAAACTACATATATGTTACTCTAATGTTTGTTTTGTTTATTGCAAATGAATCCATTGCTACCATATAATCTTTTAAGAATATCAACCTCACTACTATTATCAATTGAGATATTTTATTATAAGATTCAATGTTTCTCCCTGAACACTGAACCCAAAAAGAGAAAGATACAGATGCTAGAATCAGAGGTGTTGGTCACATGGTTTAAATTTCTGAGCATTGTGTGGCACATACCAGTACCCCATTTACATGCAGATTAGTGACTATTGCTTGTTTCTTGGGTTTTGTTGATGAACCATACGTTTCTGACCATTACAACACCCAAAACAATAATACAAATATTTATGGAATTATTAATCATGACTGACAATTGCTATATTTGTTTAAAATAAAATAAAGCTAGATACTCATTTAACAATTAAATTTGGAATGTTATTTAAATTGAATACAGAAGGCTACTTGAAAAATTTATTTCAAACATGAATGAAACTTGAAAACAAATTTGTATGTTTAAACAAGATCTACTGTAAACCCAGGTCATTAGATATATAAATGTATGTGTGTATATGAAAAATATTTATGTAAAGTTTAATTTCAAAACTGTTGGTATTAATTGACTTGATTTTTCTTTTATTACTTCATTTTGCAGAGTCTAATGTTTTATACAATTACTTTTTCTCTATTTTTCTTCCCTTTCTCCATTCATTTCTCACTATATATATATATATATATATATATATAGAAATGAATGGAGAAATATATATAGTGATATATCACTATTTTTTGTCTATATATATATATATATATATATATATAGACAAAAAATAGTGATATATGTTAAACATTTAAATTAGTTAGTCAAGGCAACTTCTTACAAACAAAAACTGGTTTAAAGCTGCTTAATTTTTTTGGGGTCATATTCTTTATATTTTAAAAAAATCAAATACATAAAATTAATTGATTATTAACTGTTAATTCTAACACCTTCTCTTAAACTATTCAATTCTGTTTTGCAAGATTTGAATTTTATACACAGACAGAAGCATTTTGAAAGCTTATACATTTATTCTCTATTATTGTTTGCTAAATTTAATGTTATGCAATATTTTTTCTTAAATCTAATGGTTTTTTTTTTTTAAAATAAACTAATAAAAAAGTTTCTGAATCAGTTATAATAAATAATATACTGTAAAATTATTAGATAATTTTTTTTTTTTTCACATACTATTGAACATTTCTTTTACAGACGAAATGTGTGTATATAGGATTATTATTTAATTGGTCATTTTTATAAAAAATATGCATATGATTATTTATTCCAAAAGTGTATAAATTATTCAGCAATTTAGGCAAATTATGCAAGTTAAACCAATTATAGGTCACATATAAGTTTCTTCAATTTTTCCAGGCTTCAGTCATTAAGAGAATAGAAGCCTCATTCCAAATTGTTTAAGGCAACTCATTAAAGATGAATTGCTTGGCAAAATTATTCACAATTTTTTTTTGTCTTTTTCTGTGTTTTATATACTCATACATGTAAAGAAATAAATTATATCATGAAAAGCTCATTAAATACATATCTTATTTATAATATCCTAAATAACATTAAAATAACACTTTTTTTTTGTCTTTTTCTGTGTTTTATATACTCATACATGTAAAGAAATAAATTATATCATGAAAAGCTCATTAAATACATATCTTATTTATAATATCCTAAATAACATTAAAATAAAAATAAATAAATTTGAAAGAGAAAGATAATAATAGAAAATCATAAAAATATTAACAGAAAATTATATAAAAAGTTAGATATAGAAGATTCTGAATATATTTTTTTATATATGTCAAAGTGTTTGACCTGGAAGTGAACCCTGTCCAGCTGCTGCATTCCAAGCAATTGGCCATGGTTCGCTTCCCGGTCAACGCTTTGACATATAAAAAAAAAATCAGAATGTTTATATATAGAAGATTTCTACTATTCAAGGCAAATAATAAATGTGGTAAAAATTTTATTAACCTAATGAAAAATTAGGTATTATCATATAAAGAAACTTTTGTATATAGAATTTTAAGAAATGATAAAAATAACATTTTGGTTCTAAATGTCCTAATGACTATATTGTGCACTTTCTAATTAGCAGCATAATAAAAAATGGAAAAAGTAACAAAAAATGTAATAAATGTGTTTGTATAAATATAATAGGAGATTGAAACTTTGTTATCTACAAAAAGTATGAATAAAAATTTGAATCTAATTTTAATAAAAATTATCATTTTGTAGTGATTGTGTAAATAATGAGTATATGGATTAAATATCGAAAATATTACTGGAAAATTCCAAATAATTAAAACAATTTATGTAAATGAAATATTTATTTATATCGCACAAGATGTATATAAATTGTAATAAACTAAAGATCAGCATTTCAAGCTAATGTACATGCACTTTTTTATGAATGTTAATAATAAATGAATACTTTCATTTCCAACACAAGATAAAGTCTTTTCAAAAGAATAGAATGAATCCACCTATTCTTTCAACCCAAATGCTTAAATATGTGCAAATCTTAAGCACTGGAAATGAAAGCATGAAGATAAACCAATCACTTTAAATTACTCTTTACCATGCCTGAATGAATGACGCCTACAAAATTTTCTAGAATTTACACCATGTCATTCTTAAATGAAACTAAACATATGTAAATGAAATATTTATTTATATAGTGTGATGTATATAAATTAATAAATTAAATATCAGCATTTCAAGCTAATGTACATGCACTTTTTTATGAATATTAATAATAAATGAATACTTTCATTTAATTCAAAATAAATTAAAAAACAATATTATTAAATATATATAAATCAAATAATTGATTTCTTCAAAATTGGTTGCATTAAAACTAAAAGGTATGAATACAAAAAAAAAAAATGTAAAAAGTTGGTCATTAATAAATTAAAGAAAAAAATTTGAAAAAAATGCTGAATGTATTAGATAAAAAAACATAAATATTAATTTCAATTGCATTCAGTTATATGATAAATTATATTTAAAATGGAACAGGAATTTCACGGACATAAAATTAAAAAATGGTAATGCACAGGTGTAAATTTTAAGAAATATATATATATAAAGTGTAAGTTTATGTTGATTCGTAAAAAGCTGAAAAAAACTGTGTAAAAATATAACAAATTTGTGACAGAAAACAGATGTTAGAGAAATATTAGAAGCAGATGAAGAAACAAATGATTATATATTTAGGAAAAAAAAGGAATTATGTACAAAAATATGTGGAAAGTAGAAAAAAAGTGTTTGAGTATTACAAAAAGAGAATAAGCAATGAATAGAACTAAAAACAACAAAAAAGGACAAATAATATAACATGAAATCAAAAATCAAAGTTACAATTAGAAAAATTCTTAATATTACTAAAATATTATAAAAAATATAAAAAAAACTAGAAAAATTCATGGCTGCTATGAAAAATAGCAGATCTCATCTTTGATAAATTAAAAATCGAAGGCACTTAAGCACGAACTTAGCAAAACTCTTCTTTATAAAGTATAGAGTTTGAAATAGTCAATAAAATCTTTATTAATTAAAAAACATTCTAGTTTCAATTGACTTGTGATTTTTTATGCCATCTTTTACAATTTGGACAATGAAAAGAAACTATTATAACCGAACTATCGTTTTGAAGCTTAATCATTATTCTACTTTTAAAGACATTCTATTAAAATTGAATGGTTTTATCATCAAAAATTTATAATAACTTTAATCATTGAAAGTAGCAGATCAGAATTCACAGTTCATGTGTTTTGATATTCAGAGTTTGCAACTTATCACTGAATTAAACCACGTAGGTTTTTAACTGCATGTATACTATCTATTTTTGAATCCTATAAATTGTACAAACAACATTCCTCCCATACCTGTAATTTATATATCTGTGGTTTCAAATGACAATCACGATTCAAAAAACTATTAAAAATAAAAAGTTAAAAATTAATAGAACAATTTTAGCTTAATAAATTGTGCTTTTTTAGTTTTCACTGCAAATGAGATATTTATTAGGTTAAAAGAAATATACAGATAGATAACTTGGAATAATTTCGAAAAGGTTTCTTTTTTATATATAACTGAACACCCGTTTCTCTTCAATTTTGATGTCAAATGTGTATCATATTGTATATATAGATTCTGGAATAATCACTACACTATTAAAAATATCAATATATAAAAATAAATATAGCTATAGTCAGTTATGTCATGTCTTCCATAATATGCATTTACTGCATATATTTATGAATATACATGCCAAATACAAGAACTCAGAATATGACAATTTGTTATAATAATCATTATCTATTTGGACTACTAGATTCATAAACAATGAATATTTGATTAAAGGGTATATAACAAAAAATTCTAGCATTCTTTTTAAAAATATCTACCATATTTTTTATATGATGACCATTTTGTAATCTTACATATCATGAAAACAATATCATTCTTATAAGAGAAAGTAATAAAATTCATGCCAAAAATGTTACACAACTATTATTTATTATAAATTAAAACAAATATCTATAATATATAGTAATAAAAGAACATTAAAAATAAATTTAAAGTACAATTTTTTTTTGTCCAGTATCTTCGTAATACAGTCTGTATTAGATATCCTGACTCATCCAAGGCAAAGTGTAATCCAAAGCAAAAAAAAATAAGACTTTTCTTCATTATGAAATTAAAAATAAACTTTCATCATAATAATGTGCACTAAAAATAAAATTAAAAATATATACATTACTAATAATATAATTTACTTAACTAATATTTATTTAATCTGCTTTTTACAAAGTAAAACAAGTTGTTCTAAGACAAAATGTCTGCATTATAAGAGTAAACAATATCAGTGATAGTTTTATTTCATACATAATTATAAATAAATTTTAATCAGACAGACTAATAAAATATACTAAAAATAAATTTTACAATGCTCCCATTAACTAAAACACGATTTCTTTACAAATCTCTAACCAACTAATTAAAGCCTTATCTAAAAAATTTAAAATCAGTTTTCATACACCCCCATGCACTAATTGCCTTATTAACAACTCCAAAGACAAAATTGACCACACTCAAACACCTATATCATTTATAGCATACCAGGCTCTCAGCCTGGATGCTGAACCATTTACTATGGTGAGACCAAAGCCAGCATAATTTTCAGAACTGCTCAATACAATAGAGCACAGAAAAATAATGATAACTCATCAATATTTTTAGAACATTCAAAGAAGACTGGCCATATATTTGAACCATCTAACCCAAAAATAGTGTGCATAGAAAAAAATGGCAGCAAGCAAAAAATTAAAAAGGCATATTTCATTATTGGTAATAACAACTCCATCAACAGGTGTGACATCTGCTTTGATATCTCCAAATGCTGGGCTACGTAAAGAATTTGCATGTATTTTGCATATTGTCATTAACATTCTTTTCTGCACTACTTATTACTATTGCTATGAATAGGAAGCAACACTCATCAAAAACACTAAGCTGCTGATTATATTATAGTCTTATAACTGTACTCATTATAGCTTCTCTCTCCAGTGCTTCACACGCCATTAATTTTATTTTATTATAACTTGCAATTAGATTTTTTCAGTAATACAATGATCAATTTATTCAAATAATTATTTTCATAAAAGTAAACAATGCAGAAATTATTAATTTCTTATATTTTACAGATAATAAATCACATATCAATGATTTATTAATCTAATTTTTCTATATAACAATGGTTAAGATTTTCTATACAATATAATTGTTATAAGCACTAGGAATGTTGGGTAAGAAAAAGTTTAATTATCTTATGCTGAGCAGCTTTCAATATCTTAATCCGGACATTATACTCCTAGCAATGACTAGTGGATGAGAGGATTGTGGGTAAAAGATATAATGTAAATTTGATGTAAGTATATACAAATGAGTTATATGGCCCACTTTTTAGAGAACGGAAAACAATATTCCTTTTTATTTATTGAGTTAACATTGTTAGCCAAGCCTCTTTTATTTTGCATTTAGAATCATTTCTTTCTACACTCATCAAACAATCCAGACCACAAATCCATATTTCTAGAGCATGAACATTTGAGTTTACATTAGCTACCATGGTGTACATGAAAAAGAATGATTTTAAATGCAAGATAAAATAAGCTTGGCATATTGCCAACATTGTCAAAACAATAAATAAATAAAAAGGAATTCTGTTTTCCTCACTCTAAAAAGTGGATCATATAACTCTCTCTCTCTCTCTTTTTTTTCATGTGTCAAAGCATCGGCCAGAAAGCGAACCCAGGACAACCGCTTGTAAGGCGGCTGTGCTAACCACTCGGCCACCAACTCTTTTCTATATATTTACATACAATTTATATTATATCTTTTATCCACAACCCTTTCATCTACTAGTCATTACTATGAGTATGATATCAGGATTAAGATATGGAAAGCTGCTTATATAATAAAACGTAAACTTTTCTTAAACAGTTTAATCTAAATTTAATTAGACAGCATTTTGTAAAAATAAAACAAAGAAAAATAGCAAATTATTTTCCGAAGTGCTTGACAAAAAAATGTCAATGTTTTTATTAGACAACTATATAAATAAAAATGTTGATAAAAGAACATAAAGCACCGCAAAAAAATGAAATTAAAAACGTATAGGTATTTTAGCTATTAAATTCCTTTTTCATCATGTTATTTTAACAAATAATGATTCGATAATATGTTTAATGATGATAGTTTAAAAGCACTATTTAAAATAAACACAAATTTGTTATATATAATATTTATATACAAGTTAGTGAACTTAATTTAATTAATAATATTATCTTAGTAAAATGTTTATTTATTATTTCTTTTATTCAAATTTAATATTCTATGTATAAATATATTGAATATATAATTTTTATTTTATATTTTCAGTTTGTGATAATTAGTTAACTTCTTTCACAGAAAATCATAATACCTTTAATTTTATATATATATGATTCATGTCAAGTTTTGCTGGCTTGATTTCCATATACGTGTATTAAAAACTAATATTTTATGTAGTTCACTATTATTCACGAATTTCAATATCTATGGTAAAGATTTTGAACCAAAATGATACGGGTATAAGAAAAATACTGTGTTTATAACAAAATGTGAATGTCATTTAATTAAAACTCTTACACATTATCGTAGGCTTATAATATATATATAATTTAACATTTATTAAATTTACACAAGTTACTCATATATAGGATTATTTTTGTTGTTGTTGTTATCTCTTTCTGTGCGTATATATATATATAGAGAGAGAGAACTATTTGGTTTGGTTTTCAGATATAAAATTTTCAGCTTTTATATTCAGAGTGCATACATAACGTCTCTAAGAAGCAGATAGTCATTTTGAAAATGATTTTCTATTGAAATTTAAGTTACTTTTGAATATAATGTGTTACTAAATATCACTCTTTACGTCTTTCAGGTGGAAATCGATTCATCAGTCTTTAGCATTCGACTTCGCTTCTCTTCTACGGCTTGACTTATATATTATATTCATTTAAGTGAAAGATCAATATGCACAGCTGCAATAAATATATGTGTATGTGAAGCTTATATTTTATGCAATTATATACCGATTTATTTATGTTAATCATAAAATTTATAAAAATATAAATTTATCATTACATAATTTTTTTTTTTTACTTATCATTGTTGTGATCAAATATGAGACAAGATTCATATACAAATTGCTTCTGGATAAATTTTTAATAAGGCACGATCAAAATATAAAGCTATGAATAAAGTAAATATAAATCAATGTCAATACAATTTACTTTTATGCATTTAAATTAGTTAATTAAACTTGACTAGATTACAATTTAAAAATATAGAAAGGTTTTAATAAGTTTTGTAGGTAGGATATTACAGATATACAAGACCAAATGCATCTTTAATTATTTTTCTCTTAAAAAATCTGCTTGCAAATCTTAGTAAAGTTATTTAAATAATATAATTTAATCCCAAAGTACTTTAGCAATATACATCTTTTGTTGAAAGCAGAAATGCCTAATCAAATGTTGGACTTGTCACCTACAGAAAAATGTTTTGTTTTATCTTTTAAATATTGATAAATTATGCCAATAAATATAATGTGTATGTATAAAGAGTTCTGCCCAAATGCAGGTAAATTATTCAGTGATATTGTATTATGAGCAACTTAAATACTTGATGACCTTAAGTAATAATTTGACACAATATTTTGATTATTCAATTTTAGAGCAATATTATAAACTTTAATAAATCCTTACATTATTTAAAACTATGACTTTTTTTATATAAAAAGAGAGCTATATTATTTCACTGTTAAGTTATATTTGGTTTTGTATTTATTTAAATTCGTTTTAAACTCTCTTCATTAAACAACTAAAATGTATGTGAAAGAATCCATTCAAATTTTATTGAACAACAATTTTTATTATTCTTTGATGCATAGCACTCTCTTCCAAACAACAGTTTGAAATTGTTAATTGTTATTGATATTGGGATTGTCTAAGTGTTTATTGGACTTTTAATGATATGTTTTCAGAGTAACTCATTTCAGCCGTTTAAATATAATTGAATAGTCCTATAATGTCAACAAATAACAATACTTTTTTTTCCTCATGTGTCATAGCATCAGCCGGGAAGCGAACCCGCTAACTCGGGACAACTGCTTGCAAAGCAGCGGTCGCCGACCTCTCGACCGCCAATGCTTGACATACATTTTTAAAGTTAAAAAGACAACTTTTTAACTTCATTCTTCTTCATATATCCAGTGGACTGCCTACACTGCTTTTACTAGTGGGAATGAATTTTTAATCTCAAAACAAATTATTATTTATTGCATAATATTACAATTTAAATAATCATTGCTAAGATTAAAAAGGAAAGAAATTTCAAACTTACCATATATATATATGTCATTCTGGTTTAAATTTAGAAATAAATTTTTGATTGATTAAAAATTCATTCCGTCTAGTAAAAGCTTGTAAACAATTCCCCTCATATATGAAGGAGAATAAAGTTAAAGAAAACTCTTTTTAACTTTAAAAATGTGTTGTCATTTTATGACACTAGAAAGCTATTCATTTATATTTAAACAGTTACAATAAGTTATTCTTAAAACATTACACATAAATATTTAGTACTATAAATTAGTACTTATATATGGTTTTTAGTTGCAGAAAGTTTATAAATCAACTGAAAGTTCTGTGATTTATTATCAATGTTTACAAAATATATTATAACACTTATACTTTATTATTTTTATTCCAATAATTATTCTATAATTGTCATTTTATATTATTTAAATTTATTGTGATTTAATGGATTACAGCGGCATTAGAAAGCATTGACTAGTTGAGGAATGACATATATTTATATATATTACATTTTGATTTAGAAGTGCTAAATTTTCTGTACTCACAATTTTAACACTAATCATTTCAAACAAAAACATGAATGAAAAATTGTTTATTATGTCATGATTGTTCATTCAGTTAATGTGTGGTGCAGTAGTAGTTTTAAATATATCTAATACATAATATGCTATTAAGTATAGAGGATTTGAACTCAGATTTTCAAGCACTCTTCAACTATCCACACTATCTCATACAACTGATACACATGACCACACACATGTAGAGAAGATTAATAATCACCAATATATATATTTCATGCTAAACCAGCACTCATCAGTTGGTCCAGATTATCATCTCCCATATATATATATATATATATGAAAAATAAAAACAAGTTAGTCACGTAACCTGCTATCACTTGTTATTTATGATCAATAGATGGCGTCTTTACCAAAACCGCCGAAACAAGTGTAAAATATTTTTACATAAACGCAAAAGGAGTCAGAATTAACTACCTCTTTCATTTTGCTCACCTCCAGATCAGCTGATTTCAAGCTGGTTTGCTTTCGTCAGTGGAAGGATAGAGCTATAGAAACTAGGTCTAAAGACTGACTCTCAAGCGTTTATGCAAAACGTTTATATCAGTTTGCAAGCATGAATTTTTCAGACCGGTAAAGTCTTCAAACTCAGCCTAGCAAGCTAGATATCTATATGGGTCTGATCTCAGTTCAGTTTCACCACATAGTCAAAGTCTCTGCAATATATATCATTGCAAGAAAACTTTAAAGGTACATTTATGAAAAATAAAAACAAGTTAGTCACGTAACCTGCTATCACTTGTTATTTATGATCAATAGATGGCGTCTTTACCAAAACCGCCGAAACAAGTGTAAAATATTTTTACATAAATGCAAAAGGAGTCAGAATTAATTACCTCTTTCATTTTGCTCACCTCCAGATCAGCTGATTTCAAGCTGGTTTGCTTTCGTCAGTGGAAGGATAGAGCTATAGAAACTAGGTCTAAAGACTGACTCTCAAGCGTTTATGCAAAACGTTTATATCAGTTTGCAAGCGTGAATTTTTCAGACCGGTAAAGTCTTCAAACTCAGCCTAGCAAGCTAGATATCTATATGGGTCTGATCTCAGTTCAGTTTCACCACATAGTCAAAGTCTCTGCAACATATATCATTGCAAGAAAACTTTAAAGGTACATTTATGAAAAATAAAAACAAGTTAGTCACGTAACCTGCTATCACTTGTTATTTATGATCAATAGATGGCGTCTTTACCAAAACCGCCGAAACAAGTGTAAAATATTTTTACATAAACGGAAAAGGAGTCAGAATTAACTACCTCTTTCATTTTGCTCACCTCCAGATCAGCTGATTTCAAGCTGGTTTGCTTTCGTCAGTGGAAGGATAGAGCTATAGAAACTAGGTCTAAAGACTGACTCTCAAGCGTTTATGCAAAATGTTTATATCAGTTTGCAAGCGTGAATTTTTCAGACCGGTAAAGTCTTCAAACTCAGCCTAGCAAGCTAGATATCTATATGGGTCTGATCTCAGTTCAGTTTCACCACATAGTCAAAGTCTCTGCAATATATATCATTGCAAGAAAACTTTAAAGGTACATTTATGAAAAATAAAAACAAGTTAGTCACATAACCTGCTATCACTTGTTATTTATGATCAATAGATGGTGTCTTTACCAAAACCGCCGAAACAAGTTTACATGACTAACTTGTTTTTATTTTTCATAAATGTACCTTTAAAGTTTTCTTGCAATGATATATATTGCAGAGACTTTGACTATGTGGTGAAACTGAACTGAGATCAGACCCATATAGATATCTAGCTTGCTAGGCTGAGTTTGAAGACTTTACCGGTCTGAAAAATTCACGCTTGCAAACTGATATAAACGTTTTGCATAAACGCTTGAGAGTCAGTCTTTAGACCTAGTTTCTATAGCTCTATCCTTCCACTGACGAAAGCAAACCAGCTTGAAATCAGCTGATCTGGAGGTGAGCAAAATGAAAGAGGTAGTTAATTCTGACTCCTTTTGCGTTTATGTAAAAATATTTTACACTTGTTTCGGCGGTTTTGGTAAAGACGCCATCTATTGATCATATATATATATATAATCAATGCTCAGTTTATATTAAGATAGCAAATCTTCATACTTTAATGGACAGGCTTCAATCCACTGCAACCTCCAACTTTTCAGCCATCCATATCATTGAAAATCTGATAATGAAAACTCAAATCCCATGCTGATGCTAATATTATTGCCATTCCCATGTTGACCTGAAGTCACTCTGATCCCTCATGTATAGGACAGTATTATAAAGCCAAATGTAAATATTGAAATGATCCCTCTCAACCATAATGTCAATATCAAAGAGTCCATCTTTTTTCTTTTATCAAATTAATAGTATGTATAAAATGACATTTTTTTCTTATAAGGATATCAATTTAAAATTTCAACTATCCATTATTATTTTTACTTCTAAAAGTACATCTGACCCAACTACATTGCAGTTTATTAATTCCTTCAATGATCTGAATGAGATTTATTTATTTTTCTGATGCATTTCATTTTTGATCTCTTTTATTACTCCCAACATACATCTTTCCATATTTTATTGAATTTTATGCCCTGTTGATAAGTGTCAAAGTCTCAGATCTATAAATAAAAACTAGTAAAATGTATCTGTGAAAAATATTCCTTTTCAAACCCATAGATACATTTAATTTTAAATTATCTCTAATAAAACACTCCATTCGAGCTTATTACGGTTTCACTATGTCTCCATCTGATTAATAATTTGATGAAAGAATTTGTTATTTATATATCTTCTAATTCATGATTATCAATTGTTATTTTTTCTTCTAAGAAAATCTATTAAACATTAATTTTCACTTTTTAGCATTTATCTTTATTTCTATTTTTTTTTACTTTTATCTCATAACTCTAGTAACATTTCCTTAAACTCGGAACCTTTATTTGTAAAAACAATCATATCCTCACAAAATCTAGATTAACTGAATAATTTTCTTTTATTTTCACTCTGTGAGCTTCTCATTTTAATCCAAAAAATACTCCTCTCAAATGTTCTGTAAAAAGATTTGGAAATATGGAATCATCTTTTCATAAAGTCTTTTCAACATTATTTTTCTTAGTATATCACATAATATAATCGTTTCTGATACATTTTGATAAATATTTTTTAGAATATAACAATATTCCAAATTAATGATCAAATGATTTAGTAAAAATGCATATAGAATCAAATGATATTTCATAATCCAGAAATCCAGTTTATAATCGCAATTCATATTCATTAGTCTTTCTATAACTTTTCTCAATACTAGGATATGATAGATTGTGCTAAAGTTACTTTAAAATCTATCTTGTTCTTTTGATTTGCTAAAATCTAAAATTGTTTTAGATGAATTGCAATTATTTGATAAAGATTTTATATAGAACTTATAGAAGATTGATATATCTGTAATTACTAATATCTGCTTTATCACCTTTCTTAAATACTAACATATTTTTTCAAATATCTAGTACACTTTTATCATTTAGATATTTGATATAAAACTTTTCCAGCAATTCAATTTTTGAACTACTTATTATTAAGGGATTTTAAAGCAATAAACATCACATGATCATTATTTCTTATGCTTGCACTTAACTGTTATTAAAACAGGCAAAACTCTCTATACGTATTGCCAATCAGTGCAAGCCAGGCTAATCAATGGATGTCAGAAGGTTTGTGCACAAAATACCCATCTAGTGCCTACTAATCCAATATCCCCAGGCTAGTTTCTGGCTTGTGGCCTTCATCAGTGAAAAGCCTTGAATCTGAGAGCACTGCACCTAGATCTTAAGATTCAATGCAACCCTCCAGTAGCCACCTTTTATCTCTACTAAAACACCATAATATTTTCAATCCAAGATCACCAGCTTATATAGTCATATAGGTCTGAAGTCTGTTCAGTATCTATACATTTTGGTGTCTTTGGTTCTTTAACAACCACAGCCACCACTATCCTATTAGGACAGACATTGGGTGAGTAGGAACTTGATGGGGATTTTGTGCACAAGCCTTCTGGCATCCATTGATTACTCTGGATTGCACTGAGTGGCAATATGTATAGAGAGTTTTGCCTGTTTTATTAAGGGATTTTCCTATCTTTTTCGGGTCATTTTAATTGCAAGTCTAACTTCTTTAAATAAAAGACTGGGGAATTCAGAAAGATACAATAAATCTAGATCATACTTTATTTTCTAATTTTTTTAAATATAATTCTTTATATAACTCTTTTATATATTTCATGATGACATTTGTTTTTTAGTAATATTTTTATTTTTTCTGTTTAGAGCATAAACAACATTCCTTCCAATACCAAAATATTGTTTACACTTTTGAGAATTATTTTCTTCTATAGCTTTGCGTACCAATTTACGATTATATTTTCTTATATCGTTATTAACTTTTTTTGGTATCATTTTACAGAAACCTAGACATTTAATTTTGTTTAGTTAATTATTTCCAAAAGTTTTAATATTCCTTATTTTTTTTCATACATTGCCTTGTCTAATAGGTATATTGGTGATTATTTATCTTTTCTACATGTGTGTGGTCATGTGTATCAGTAGTATGAATGAGATAATGTGAATAGTTGAAGGTTGCTTGAAAGTTTAAATTAAAATCCCCTATATTTAAAATATATTTGTAAATTGATGCTTTTTTAAAACAGCTATCTTTGTTGTAGTTTTAACACTATCATTTATTTTCTTGTAGTTTTTTTTAAATTCAGAATTCCCATCACAATCTATTAAGTTTTAATTTAAAATCATTGAAATGTTTTTGAAGATAATAAATATCAACTATTAATAATGTTTTTAAAATAATTTTCTTCTCTCTAGTATTGCATTAGCACATATCACACATCTCATTAATCACCAAACACTTCTTGTGCTTAAACTATTAAACACTGTACAATCCTGAGATCTATATTTTTGTTAGTTAAAATATAATCCATTCTTTTACCATGTTCATTTGGACATTTTTATACTCATTCACCTTAAGGTTTTTTTAAAATAAATATACATTTTTTCTGTGCATTCCATTAATCACTTTATCCATAGTACTATCATTTTTCAATCATTTACCAATTGTAGCATTATTGTCTGCTGTGACAATTTTAAAATATTGTTTGTTCTAATCAAAAGCATTTTGTCCATCCATTTAAAAATCCTCAACTTCTTCACAAAGATAACTTGTTGAAGCATATATCAGAATAATATGCATTTGATCTTACTACTTTGTCTGATATACCATCTTTCTTGGCAGATTTGTGTTTTTAATATTTGAACTTTTCTGGTAAAGCCTATGCCCATTTTTATATAAATTAAAATTTCACATTTTCATCTAAATTCATAAAGTATATCAATATCCCATTTAATATTACATATTTTTTCTTTTAATTTATACAATCTCCTTCACTTGAAAATCATCTGCAGTTGTGAGTACTTAAATTAAAGATTACCATCTAATGTTAATCTGGTGATGCTTTACACCCTCTGCCTTTGGATTTTTATCATTTTTTGATTGATGTCTTCTTGAATAAAAACCATAAACTAGTTTTGTTTAATATGAATATAAATATCTATAAAACAGTTCTTTCTCACACATGTATTTGGTCTTCAAGAAAACTCAACAGATATTTCAGTTAGAACTATCAGAAAACTAGAAAGTTCACAGTGGTTTTTTTTAATTTTAAACTGAGGTAAAAGTTGATCAATGTATCATGCCAATCATATATGGTATGTGAGTAGCCTGCTGATTTATGTTTATTATATAAATAACCATATAGTAATAACAGCTATAAGAACAATAAGATAAGGAATGAATATTAGAATTTTGATTTGTTCAGTTCCTTTAATTCCTCAAAGAGAAATCAAAAGATCTCCTTTGAGGTAATAGCAAATTTCATTCTGCAGCCTATAATGCTATATTTATTAGTTTATTTTATATGTGACTATAATTTATTTTGCCACAAATGATTAAAATAGATAATTGATAGAAATTAACTATTCTACATAAAAATTAAAGCTTTGTTACATTTAATAAGAATGAATTCACATCTGAGACTAAATTTAGATTTAGTATAAATTAAAGTACTAAGTTTATTATAAAAGTAAAAAGTATACGTACTGACAGTTTAATAAAAAAGAAAAAAAATAATACCAGCACATTGTTATAAGTGGCTTGTAGACATTTGAATTTTTTAAATATATATATATAAAAAATTTAAAATTTACGTGATGTTTTATAAATAGCATAGTGTATGTATAGTGGGATCTTAGACTATGCAATATTTTGTTACAAGTTCTCACACATCCCAAGAAATAGCTCATCTTTATTTGATAAACATTGATTAGAATAAATGTGTATTGTTTATTGAAATTCATATGTATAATTCTTTTCAAAACATACACACACATATATAAATAAAACAGAAATGAAAAGAATATTTTTTTTATTTTATTAAATGCATGTTTGTTCATTCATGCATCTATTGAAGCATTAAAAATAAGAAGAAAAAATTAACTCCTACATATTTTTATCTTTAAAATGAAGTAAATAGCAAAATATGCTCTGGACAATATTCTCTTTTTTTTTTTCAATTTTTTTTTCTTCTGTAGAAACAATAGATTCATTTTTTTCAAGCAATCACTAACTCTGCTAATGTTTAATCAGTGTTCCAACAATTTTGTAAAAGTTTTAGAAAATATTTTATTATGTAAAATACTGTACACCAAATTTAGAAAGGATAATAAAGGAGGAATAAAATATAAATACTTTCAATATAAATTTCAGATATTTTATTAATATATGTAATCTGTACACTTTTGGTGCAGAGAAGAAAAAATGCCAACCAAATATTAAAATTTGAGAATTTTAATGTTTTTTTTTATTGATTTGTTTACATTTTACTTTGGACAGTGTATAATTAAAATTGTATAGCTATATACAGCCTAGTAGATATATTTTTGTTTAGTTCATAAATCACAAATTCAAGTAATAAACTTTGAAGTTTCAATAGTTAAAAAAATGGTTTTATAAAAATATCGAATTTTAATTTGAATCGATATAAACAACAATATTTTGCTGACTATGTAATAAAAGTGCTTAATTATTACCGTTCAATGTACTTCATGTTATGTAAAACAAATATCAAACAAAGAGAGTTTCCTTGATCAAATCAACAGCTATTATTACAATAATGTCATTTCCATTAAGGTAAATCAATACATCCAAATCCTATTGGATGCCTATTAAAATCTTTTCAGCCACTACTATTTCTGCATCCTCCATCCTATTCGATCTATTATTAATTTAATGACTAGTACATGTCAAATAAAAGTTCTGCACATAGATATTTATGTAGATGGTTTGAAAAGATAAGTTCTCCCAAATATAACCTTTGCTTAGTATAATTAGTAAAATGATTGAAAAAATGGGTCACAAATAAGGTCTGTTAAGACAAATCTCTGAAATGATTTTAAAATGCTTAAAAAGACCTTGTAAAAGAAATCTATGAAGTTAGATGGTCTTATTTGTGAAAATTATTTAATGTATGTATCTGTTTAAGTATGTGCATAATAAAATCAGTTTTTGAATGTATATATTTTATTAGTGTACCATAAAATGTCACATCATAGTAATTAAAAAAACATTTTTAAAAATAATTATATACTGCAATTTTTTAGAAATACTGTAAATTTTAGAAATACTGTAAGTAGACTCATTAAATTGCAAATGCCCTGACGTTGGAGATACGTATATTGTTCTAATTTTTAAAACTAAAAAGAATAAAAAACATTGCAATAATTATTCTAGAATATCATTATTCACAGCAATCATACCTTCAAGATTTTTTTAAAAAAGATTGTTTCCAGTCATAGATAAATTATTTCCAGAAGCTTGTGCTTTTAAAAAAAAACATATGATTTTTGTTGCCAGGCAGATGCCAAAAAGTGTTTGAAACAAAAGAATAATTTATATATGGTTTTCATTTATTTACTACATTTGACTCAGTTAACCAATCTGATTTACAGAATTGTTTGAAATTAATTGTTAGTCCATGAATATGTGTTTGTATTAGGCAGCTTCTACATTAAAATGGGAGAAACTATTATAACTACAGTTTAAAAATCTGAGGCATTTAAAATGAAAACAGTGTTTAACAAAGATGTGTACTTGATCTAATGTTGTTTTTGATTTTTATGACTATGGTTTTTGGAAGTTCTTATGGATGGAGAGTTTAATCAAGATGAGTTACAGATTTAATGGATGAATTTTTAATTTGAATTATTTAATAGCAAAACTGAGAATTTTTTCCTTTTGATTTTGGATTTACAGTATACTGATAATTGGGTTATTATTTCAAATTCAAAAAATGATCTATAAAATGTATTAGATGTTTTGAATGTAAAAGATAACACTTTAATTTAGTAAATTACATTAATATACAAATTAACAAAGCGTATGCAACACTTGAAAGAGAAGCTATACCGATTCCAAAAATTGTTATGTGCTAAGCGCTTTCGAGGCCAAGCAAATTGGCCTCGAAAGCTTAGCACATAACAATTTTTGGAATCGGTATAGCTTCTCTTTCAAGTGTTGCATACGCTTTGTTAATTTGTATATTAAATTATCGAGGGAGAAGTTTAAAATCTGTATTAAATTACATTAAAAATATTCAAGTTATTTAGCATCCAATAATGGAAAAAAAGTCACTTGGATTAACTTTAGAATTTAAATTAAACTTAAATTAGTTGGTAGTTTTTTAAATTCTAATATAATATTAAATGTTGAAATGCAGCACACTGTATAAGATATTGATGTTACTTTTTAACAAATGCATTAGTACATTACAATTATAAAACTACTGCAGTTATATTACTTGTATGTTGAGGATGTTATTTTAACTAATATATTTATAAAAGTAAAATGTAGAACATCTTAGCAATGTAGCATAAAGACATGAGAAAAATGTCATGTAAGAATGCGCTGAAAATTTCAAATACAATGCCAAAATCATAAGCACAATCATTGTATTTTTCAAAATATTGGACATGATTTTATAAAGCCCAGTTTTGTAAAATTTACATTGTCATAAGCAAACAATCAAAACTTCTTAAAAGTGTGTTTATTTGATTATATATTTCATAATAAAAACAAAATCTTACATTATAAAGTTACCAGCAAAAACACTACTGAGAAATGCAATGTTAATTGTTTTTTATGGCTAATGACATAATAAAATAAAGAATTACAATTAGGGTCAGTGGTGATGTATTTCAGAAAAAATGTGTCCTGCAGAATTTCAGCATTATAACATCTCAAATAAAGAGAATAATGAATCAATATGTTCTGCTTATTGATGTGCTTTGTTTACAGGTTGGTTTATATAGTTAGCACAAAATTTATTTCTAGTGTAATATTACTTTTCCTTTTTTTGGTTGTATCTTTTATCATTTTTTCCCCTTGAAATTGAAATAGTCATACTCATTTAGAAATTCCTTCTGCTGATGATATTATTATTTAATTTATATAAGGATCAGTAAACTAAAAATAATTTTTTACAATGTTTGTTATTAAAAACTGATAATAGTAATCATAATAATTTATATATGACAAATTTAATTGATGTAATATATGGAGAGGGCTGTGGAAACAAATTTGCTGCTAACAAAAAAATATCCTTTGATTTCTGTTTGAGGCCTTAAAGGAACTGGACAGGACAAATTCATAATGTCTATTCCTTATGTTTTCCAGTACAAATATTATTGCTATATGATTATTTATATATACAAACATTCATGGACCAGTCACCAACATGCATTATCCAGTCATCACTTTTATTTCTGAGTTTAAAATCAAGAAACACCATGGTTTTTGTTCTCACTTGCCTGCTAACTCTTAACTGAAATATCGGTTGAGTTGTTTTGAAAACAGAATGAATGTTTGAGTGTGTGAAATAACTTTTTCTTAATACATATTGACAATCAATTGATGAAACACTTTATTACTTTTACAATGCTTTATTATCCACCCTTTCCTTCAGTTTACAGTTTTGATTGCCCCAGCAATATTCCTCAGAACCCTTATATCTCCTATATAGGGATTCTGAAGAAGATGGCTGGTGCAATCGAAACTGTAAACTGAAAGAAAGGGTGGATAATAAAGCATTGTAAAAGCGGAGATATAAGGGTTCTGAAAAAGATTGCTGGGGCAATCAAAACTGTAAACTGAAGGAAAGGGTGGATAATAAAGTATTGTAAAAGTAATAAAGTGTTTCATCAATTGATTATTATATGGTATACATTTGACAATGCAATAGGAAATAGTAGTTATTATACATATTGACAATAATGACATGTACAAAAATATAGATATTATTCACAAGAGGTTTTAAAGTCATCATATAAAGCAACAGTTGGCTGATGAAAGCAGATGGTGCTAAGAATCTCCTTATCATGAACACAGACACTATTTGATGAAGTTATTAATTTAGGTAGTTACATCTGCAGATCACTTTTACATAAAGAAAAGTTGCAAGAATTGGAAGAACTATCTAATAGAAAATAGGACATTTCTGGGCTATATAAAATGTGATGAAAAGGTGAAGAGGCAATTGATTTAAAAAGTTGCATGTAATGAATTACAATACACAAATATTGAAAGCATATGTGGAGTAGGAGTCATTATAAATAAAAAAGTGAAAGAACAATATTGTAGAGATTGACATATATCAGACAGAATGTCAGGGTTAATTATTCAGTTTAATGAAAGATACTAAATACAGATGATTCATGTTTGTATACCAACAACTTTACATTGAAATGAAAAAATAGAGGGTTTTATATGGATGTACAAAATACTTTTAATCAGATCAAATAGAATATATTAATGCTAATATTGATAAACTATTGAAAGATTAAAGATATAGTGGGTCAAATTTGGTTATGATGGTAGAAATAAAAGACTAATAGATTTGTGGAGTTTACAGAAAAAGCAAAACTTTATATTAAATAATTCTTTTTTGAGAAAAATGATAATCAGAAATGAACATGGAAGGATTCAAATGAAGATATAGCAGAATTGCATTCCAATATTTTGAGTAACAAAAATATGTATTTTAAAATTGTAACGTTCTTACTAAATTCAACACATAAAGTGATTGATTAATGAAGTGTATCTGTTAAAGCAAAATTAGAGAGAAAACAATTATTAAGAAAAACAATATTTGCAATTTTCAATCTTCAGAAACATTTTAGTGAATTTAAATTAAAATTTGCAAATTGTATTAAAATATTAACAAATCTTGAAGGTGGTTCAGATTTGAGCAAAATCGATAGGAAGATAACTGATACACTATTAAGAAGTGCAACAAAAGTAGCTGGTATAAAAAAGTAGCAATTGACCAGTAAAAGTTCTGTGGAGATAAGACAATTTGTGCTGAAAAGAAGGAATATGAAAATATTTAAAAATGATACATCAAGAAGAATTGAATATCTAGAATTTTGTAGAATGTATGAAAAAGAGTTAATAATTATATAAAAAAATACAATTGTGAATTAGAAAGGAAATCTCTAGAAGAAAATAAAAAGCCCACAAGTGTAAAACAACATTTTGGAATTGGTAGAAAACTTAATTCTGCAATAGGAAGGAAAGATTGAAGTATTACTAAAATGAAAGATGGCATCATGAAATGCGTGGAAAAGTTTTATAAACAATTATATAGCAATAAAAACAAACAAAAGCATTCCTTAAACTTGTCTAGGATTTTAAATAAAGAAGTGAGACATGCAATCATATCTATGAAGAAGGGAAAAGCTCTGAGTGATGATAGAGTTATAATCGATATTTTAAAAGATGCAGGTTAAAAAATAAAATTGTTGTCAAAGTTATATATCAATTGTCTAAATGATATAGATGTACCATTCCGTTTAGAAAAAAAATCAGTATTAATATTAATATTTAAAACTTACAGACTTTTATTCAAGTAATTACTATTCATCTACAATAAATTTTCAATTTTAACCAGCCAAAAAAAAAACAAGCTGAATTTAAAAGTGAAGTTTTAGTAAAAAATAAATAACAGAAGAAAGAACTGGTACTAGCATGCTCTCTAACACAGCGGTGTTTGAACTTCAATTAAAGAAAGGTTTAAACCCAGAAGACAGACCTATAGTTAGAAAACACCGTAATTCATCCATGATATTGTTGTTCCTAGGGATAAGACCCCAGTGCTTCTATTGTGGCCATAGAACACAATTAAAGAATGCCTGGCTAGGATATGCAATCATTGTGGGGAAAACAATAACCAACAACATAAATGCAAGGAAGTGCTAATCAACCAGTACAATACCAGCATAGGCCAAAATAAAAAATCAACCTCAAATCCCAACGAAGAAATCATTAACAACACTGAAATTGACCTGTTGAAGCTTGCGAATATATCTTTCAGGAGTACTTCACATAGGAATAATCTGGCACTGAGTAATATGAGCAAACAAAGAATATCCTCAGACTTAAATTCATATTCCAGATGCTCTGAAAGCAATGAAACAACAGAAGCATCTCAAATAATATAAGGGATAAGAACTCCATCAGATATAAATCAAAAGAAAATTCTAGCAGCATCTCTCTTCAACAAAAATGACACAAAAACAAATTACATTTACAACCAACACTCAGCCTCCTTAAACAATCTAGTCACAGCACAAACAATGCTCACCCAGCTAAAACTTGTACCTCCATAATAAATTGTGGTCTGGAACCTTGTCCAGATTCTTCTCTTCCTACTCCCATCATTCAGGATGTTTCAACTGATTTAGAGTCTGAAATGGAGCTGATGATTGGCTCATCCACTCAAAAGGAAAGAAGGTCATCACAGATGAATGAGTCAAATTCAGAAGATAAAAATGCTCCATCCTTTTTTCAGTGTGCCAATCATGGGTCCCTTTCAAAAGCAATCTCAATCTCTCAAGCCTCAGAAAAAAAGTGAAAGATAGTGTCGTCCTTTACCTTGCTCCCTCCTGATGAGCATGCTGGAGATGACAATCTCAACCTTATTTCCACTTTTAAAAACCCGCTTCATCCACACCCTGTCATTATTCATCCAGAAATCCATCATCTAGAGGTAGAATCCAATTTATTATCTGTTAATGTCTAATTTATCTTGCCTTATTATTGGGGTTAATATAAGGGGAATCAATTCTATGCTTCGAGTTCAGGCAATTAAACATTGGTTCCTCTCCTCTTCTCATATCATGTTCTTTGGAGAAACTAAATTTCATGTGAACTCCAATCCTCACATCATTTCAGAGCTTAATAAACTTGGTTATGCATACCTTTCAATTAACCTCACTGCTTCAGAGGGAGTTGGTGTTCTTATTAATTACAAGCATCCCCCAAATAAATTCAAAATTACATATCAGGACAAGAACATTATAAGCATCAACCTGACATATGGATGTAGTAACATCAATGCTATTTACATATACTCCCCAAAAAAACCACTCCAATTTCATCTGAATCATTAACATAATTAACATGGTGACTGCCAACAATAGTGCACCAACCATTCTCATGGGAGATTTCAACATGTCATATGACCAATTTACTTTTAAATACCTCCACTTGCTAAATAGAAAATTTATAAATGGCCTTGAATTTCTCCCACAAAATGCCCATTCATTCTACACATGCAGATATCAAACACTGATAGATTTGGTTTTCTATACAGCTGAACTACACCATGGTCTGGAGATCACACTTCAACCAGTTGCCTTATCAGACAATCATGCTATTACTTCAACTATACAGCTTAGCAACTATGCTACATTCAATCTTAACCATTCACTCAGTTTGTTAACTAAAGCATCAATCATGGAAGCTATTCCTTCTGAAGCACACATTCTTTTCCATAAGATTGACCTGTTAAACAGACCCTCTGAAGAGGCTTGGTTTGCATTCATTGGAATTTTACAAACTTTGATTGCACACTTCACCAAAAAAAAACAAAAGGCCCATCGACTCTGATTAAAGAACTAGATGATATTCATCTAAAAATAAAAGGCTGCCATGCTGAACCAGAACATACAGCTCAGCTTTTGGAACTTAAACATCAATATAAAGTTAAACAGGTTGCCATCACCAAATACATTTCCATCAAATGAGCACAAAATTATCTCACAGCCCAGCATTGCTGAACCAGAAGTTATCTGTGGTGGGTGATGGGTGCGATCAAAAAACAGCTTACACCTTCATCACTGGTAATAGATGGAAGCAGCATATCAGGTCCATGTATGATTGAATACATTAGTCAGCACTTTAAAAACCATCTACAAAATAACCAAACTACAACCAAATGTAACTGGCAGACTCACTCTGATGCTATTAACCATGGAATTACATTTTCTGATCTGCAGGACAGACTTTCTGCTCTTCCAGTCAGTGTTCATCCAGGGATGCATGCCATACCAAAATTCCTAATATCACACCTTAGTAATTTTGCAATCCCAATTATGATGGGTATGGTAGACCACCTTGCTACTGGGAAAAGACAAATACACAATCTGTACCCAATAGCACTAGTACCATACATAAAGAAAAATAAAGACTCTACCAATATCAACAACATAAGACCTATCTCCATGACTTCCATTATGCTCAAGTAATTGAAGGAGTAATAAAGAAAAAAATACAGCAGGCAATTCTTAACCACATTGTTCAGTCCCAATATGCTAAGAAAGGATATTCACCTTTGACAGCAATTGGTGAAGTTAGGACACTTTTTGACTATGTTAGATCCAAGTGAATGTCCAAGCCTATTGCAATTCAACTCGACATATCAGAGGTGTTTGACTCTGTCAACATTCTCAAACTTCTTGCTGTATTAAGAGAAATCAACATTCCCTCTCAAATTATCCAGATCATAGAAAATCTGCTTAACAATAGACAAATTCATATCACCCTGAATGGATGCTATACTAACGGTTTACAATCCAATATTTCCATTCCACAAGGTTCCCCACTCAGCGCCCTGCTGTTCATCTGTTATTTAAATCTGCTTCTAAAAAACATAGAAAATTTTTTCCCAGGAATATACAAATCCAGAATTTAGAGATCGCTCAAGGTATTCGCATATATGACGATATCTTGGTTATTCTTCCATCCCAAAAATTCCTACCAAAGCTCTACCAAATAATAGACAATTTCTCATTGTCATCTCATCTTAAATTCAACCCCAAGAAATCCTCTTTGTGGAAAATTCTTTCGGGAAAAACAATAACCTCAAGATTTCTCACCAAGCCACAAGAATTTCTGGGCTTTCCTATTTACCTTTCTCAATCATCAATGTCAAGACAGATACAAAATACTCTAATAGATTCTACCTCTAAAATAATTCAAACTCTCTCGAAAGAATATTTGTCATTACAAGGAAAGGTGGCACTTCTCAACATGAAAGTCATGTCAAGAATTGCATACTATCTGCTGATCATTACCATTTCAAAAGCCTTTTCCAAAAAGATTAACAGCTTATGCTCCAAACTTTTGTGGAAGAACAGCACCACATCAATTAGCAAGTCCAAAATGCAAGTACATTGTAAATACAATGGGATGTCATTCCACTTCATTGATGCAATTATTTTTCAAAAATCTTTTACATTAATTATTAACCTGATGAAAAAACATGAATCAATAATTTTCTGTGAACCAATTCAACCTATAGACCATCCTCTGCCTCGTAAAATGTGCTGGCTGGATCAACTGATCTGATGCTTAACCAGCATTTAACTATAGATCAAAAATTACAAAAATCAAAAATTACCATCTGGGAGGTGCACAGTATAATTAATCCGAATTATCCCACAATTACTCCAAATCTTGGCTTCACCAACTACAAATTAACAACAATTTTTAAATTTCTCACTCTTGAGCCTAAATACCTTAATCTCATTATTAAAATAAATGTAGAAGCCATGCCCACTAATAAATTCCTTCATTTCAAAAGATTCTACAATAAGATAGACCCTTTTTGTCAAATATGTAAAAGGCAAGAAAAGTCATTCAACCATATAATATACTCATGCCCTGGGCTCAGTAAAATAAATTTAGCCATATACCAAAACTTAAGGGTGGATTACTACAAAGTCATGTCTATAAGGGAAGCCTTACAAACTAAACAGTTTTCTATTATTAGACTTTTCATCTTTATTGTACATGCCATATGGAATGTTAGATGTAGGCTGTTGTTCACAGTGCCTATCCCTGAACCAATCAGTCTTTTCATGAACATTATTAGGAAAGTAAAAAACAGAGACTTAATCATTGCATCAAAATTCATGTATAATTAAATGTGGAAGTTACTTAATATACTAGATTCACCGAATCATTAGTAGCTAAGCAAAAGATGAATAATGGATTCAATTTGCATCAATGCTGATAGGTGAATGGAAAAGCTACATCAGTTTACTATTATTTATCAGAAGATAATCAATAAACAAATGGTTCCAGACTGTTGATGATGTGTAAAACATAATTTTTTTCTGTCTTTTATAAGCATGTAAACATTATTTTTCATAAATAAAAGCTTTTGAGATTAAATATTTTACCATCATCTTTGAATTTGTAGATTATGGAAAGGTATTTGATTTTTTAAGCATTCTTTCAGTGATTAAAATATTGATCATCAAGATATCATATTCTATACAATATTTATCAAAATGTAACAGAAATAACTAGATTACACAGAGAAACAAAGAATATTAACAATGAGAAGATGTAAAACAGAGTGACTACTTATTTCAAAAACTTTTTAAAGTAGTTTTGAAATTATTTTTGAAAATAATCTTCAGAGCTTTATGAAATGTTAAAAAGTCTAAAGAAATATTCATTGGATTTTCTCAAAAGAAAAAATAAATATTGATAATAATGAATTAGCAGAAAATAACAACTACAACTACATTCATCAGATCATTGAACAGATGGAAACATAATGGATGGAATTAATTATAGAATTAAACTTGGATAAAGTTCTTTTAGTAGAAATAACAATATTAAAAAAAATATGTTTATTTGTTTGAAAAGAAAGGTTTTAAATGTTACCACTTTTTACATTTGGATATGAGATTTGGACACCTAACAAAAAAGCAATATGGAGACTTCAGACCATTTAATGGAATATGAAGAGTTGTATGTTAGGAATAACAAGAAGAGATCGAAAATGAAATATCTAGGTGGGAGAACAAGCAGACATTACTGAAATCATTGAAAATTAAGAGACTTGGAGATGAGCTGGACATATTGCTAAAAGTGTTGGTAATAAATGGACAGTTGATATCATAGCCTCTTCTTTATTACGATTGCATAAGGCAATCAAGCATTTTCAAAATGTAAACATCCATTTTCAATGTAATATTAAGAAAATATATGCAGTCTATGCATGTACCTTTTACACCGTCGTTTTCATGTTTTTTTCAGCTTTCTATAAAGGTACATTTTATTTTTCTACGATAAAAAATAAAAATTTTATGATAATTTTTGTGATCAAGTACTTTTTTTTTTTATAGTTACAGGAAAAGATTTCACACTGAAAAATATATCGGTAAAAACTTTTACATACATTTTGAAGACAATGTTTTGTGAAGGCCCAATGGTAAATATTTATTTTTCTATATTTTTTACTTTTTTTTTAATTATTATTTTTTTATATATATTTGATAAAAATATCCAAAAAAAACTATTATTGAAACTAATATATATATATATATATATATATATATAGTTTCAATAATAGTTTTTTATGATATATATATATATATATATATATATAAAGATCATGACTATCTGCATTCTTTCTATATTTTTTTCTGTGATACTGGAGTATTTGAATTAGATGATATCAGATAATGATATACATGTTTTTTCAAATATTATGACCTGATTTAGATTTTTTATAACCTCTTCTCTGCATTTTAATAATAATAAATATACACAAATGTTAAAAGTAAAGATTTTGACAGTATATATATAAACTACTAACTTATGAACATCAAGCTTAACTCTATAATGGATTTAGTATTTCATTCAATTTTTATTTTATTTTGTATACAGTGACTATTTTAGTAGTACTTTTTAATAAATTGCAAACTATATTGAAGTTCTTTATTATAATATTCAAATTATAGTAATTATTGATCAATATTAACTACTTGTTTTGTTATTAGGGATGACACATACATTGCAAACCCCTGTATAGAAATACATTTTGAAGGGTTACAGAGAAAAACGAAAAGTACTTAATAATTATTTTCATATTATTTCATAAATTCTAAATTATCATACATAGAACATAGTTTTCAAGTGATGGATTATTTTAGATAAATGTTATTATATACTATTTTTTTAGAAGTTTTATGATGAATCCAATTAACCTACTAACAAAAATATAATTTTATGTTCTATGTATGATAATTTAGAATTTATGAAATAATATGAAAATAATTATTAGAAATATTAACTTTTATTTTTTTTTATTACTTTGAATATCAATGACTATATTTTTTCAGCTTAATTACATTATTTGATGTTTTATCTTTAAAATAATATATATTATGCCATTTTTTAGTAGTAAAAATATATATTTGATAAAATTTGTGGCTTCTGAGAAATGGTAAAACATCTAGAAAGAGATGACATGTGAGATGAATAGACAATAAAAAAAGTGTATTGGCAACATATGAAAAAGAGGGGCTAGAGATTAGATAAGCTGCATTAAACTTGGAGAGACCTTCATCCTGAAGTGGATTAATAATGGTTGAAAATAATAATGATGATGATTGTGATATATTAAAATGCTTCTTCATTGCATCTCAAAATATAAAAAAAAGATAGAAATTTATATTTTCCAAGTATCAGGTCGGAGAAGTTGTAAAATTTTACATTTTGTTATTAAAATTTTGTATTTTATAATTTTTAAATATATATATATATATATAAAACGAAGATTTGCACAGGTTAAATATATAAAATATATATTTTGTGGGTTCATCCGTGTTAAAAACTTTTAATATTAATATACTGACATTTCGACTTGGTCACACAAGCCATCCACAGAGTTATAAAAGGTTTATAACCATGTCAGTATATTAATATTAAAAGTTTTTAACATGGATGAACCCACAATATATATATATATATATATATATATTTGTATGTATATGCATTATATATATATATATATATATATAATGCATATACATACAAATAAATGTAAATCAATTTGTAAATCGTTTTGTAAGAAAAAAGGGATTTTAAAGACAAAATTGCATGAAAGTTTGTAAAAGTTTATTTTTTATCTATTACAGATGCCAAATGTAAGGGATGATGTTTTTAATCAATTATCTTTACTTACAGTGGGCAGTGTTAAAATTAAATTTCGAAGTAATATCAAATTTTTGTTGTATCTTGTTGATTGGCCAGGCTACCATACTGAATTTTTAAAAGTCTGACTTGAGACACAATTTTCACAATAATGTCAGTTTTAATAATGTTAGAGCAAAAAACTTTACATTGATAGTAATTAGAAAAACAAAGGAAAACAATAAGGCTAAGATAAATAGTAATTATCATTAAAAAATAAGGGGAAAAAATTGTCAACATCTGACATAATTATTACTTTATTGTTTGTTCATAATTTTTAATTTACCATTAACTGAGTTTAAATTACATCTTCATTGATAATTTCTTTGTATTCTTCACAAAATTATCTTTTAAACCATATATAATACTTCTTATCTGAAGTAATCCATAGCTTCAGAATCTCCAAAACAAGTCGCATATGAATTCTTTATTTTTATCTTGTACCCCAAAGGTTACCAAATTTCAAAGGCATCTATAAGGACAAGATTCATCCTAATAAAAGATACAAAACAAATTATTTTCCAAAGATGGATATGCATTTGTCATCATAGCAATTGGCTTCTTGTCTATCTAAAACTAGAAATTGTAGGTTATTGTCTGTATCACTGATAAAATGAGTTTCATTTCTTTATATTTTTTTGTGTACATCAGTGATGATTATATTCTTTATGCACACCAGTGATGCTATCTTGTTATATTTATTGTCCCTCATAGAAATAATTTATTTGCATACAGCTCATTTGCTAACTATAGACTTGAAAATAATGTGATGCAAGATGTGGCAAAACTACTGACTCTACAGCATGAGTACCAAGGCAATGGCAAGAATCAGAATTTAATTATTTGCCTGCATCCAATTCCATGTGGTATATACATAACTATTGTGGTTATCTTTACACACCCACACATCATTTGAAATCTCTTTTTATCGGTTTTAAGTCTTTATATTTTCATATGGTCCTACGCCCAGTAAATTTTGTGATTGCTTTGTCAACTACAAAATTTCTGTATATTTGATAATCAGTCCTAAAATTTACATAGTACTGCTCTATAATACCTTCATTTTATATAGTAACTAAAAATAAAAATATGAATATGATGGCTGTTAATTTATAACTAATAAAATATCTTACAAAATGGAACCTGAGGCCATTCTGACTTCTCAGGTATATGCCATATTTCTAACCCTCTTTATTTTCACAGTCATACATGTGTCTTACTATCCCATTAATTTACTGACCCTAGTGTGACCTTTTTATCTATCTGTTTTATTTTAAAGAAAAACTAAGCTAAATAACTGATCTCTTTTATTTAATGTAAGTCTACTGCAAATAATAATATTATTTTTTGTAACACTCACTTTTCACTACTTCCCATTAATAACTATTGTTTATTAATATGGCTTAATTAATATACATAACAAGTACACACACACAAAGATATTTATATTTATAAAATTCCTTTTTGTTTAAATTTCAGAATATATATATGTGTGTGTGTGCGTGTGTGTGGGATGATATCCTATATCTATATTTGCCTCCTTCCCAAACAAAAAAAAATTGAATGTAGAGAATTGCTTATGCAACAAGGATTGCCATTGGCTTCTCTGGTGATCCACTTTTCAGCTATTATTTTTGTCATATCTAATATTTTATGATGAATGTCTTTTTCTTGACATCACAGATATTTCTCAACATTTCCTATCATAATTCTTTTCTGATTTCTTAATTATCATTAACGTCTATGTGACTTTTCCTGTTGGTTATTTCCACATTTAATATAGTCCGCAGGCCACTCTCCTTTTCTTTTATGAAGGTTTTGGTCAGTATCTGGACTTCCTTTGGTACCTTTCTCACTTCATGGCTTGACCTGCCTTGCCTTCTGTTCAGATAGTCATATTCTACTTTTACCTGTTAGTGGATTACAGCAACCTCTAACTCTAAGGTATGGATCTCACTGTATATATCATCTCTAGGACTATTCTGAGCTATTTCATCATTTTCATATAGCTTGGCTATGGTCACATGGCCCTATGACACTACTTCTTGTTTTAGACCAGCCATCCTGTTATCTATGTCTTTATTTAAATCAGTTATTTGACTATTCATTTCTTGCAATAGCTGATCCATCTTATTATCAAATCTCTGAGACTGTCCATCTATAGACTCACAAATTTTTTGGAAGTACTGATCTATTTTTTAACCCAGTTCTCTAAATTGTGCCAACATAATTTGTATAAACTTGTGATCACCTAACTTTTTCTCTGTTTCCAACCCTGTAGTAACCACTTTCTTATCATGCTCCATATTAACCTTTTTTCCCTTTTATTATTATTTATAAATTTATATATAAAAAATTGTATTCTTTATTTCCTTTGTTTTATTTTGTTCTGTTCTCTGATCTCCTACATATCTAGAGTCAACACCATCATCTATCCACTCATATACTCCAAAGATTTTCCAACCACTGATTCTTAACCATTATTCTGCTCAATCATCTAGCTGTATTTTAAATGCTCTATATTGTGCTAACATAACCCATCATCACTTATATTTATATAGCTGATTGATAAAGTATTACTATATTAGACCACAACTCCCATTTAAAAAAAAACATTTATTTAGGAGTATGCCATTTCTATAATAGTGTGCCTTGTTTGTACCATTATCTGGCCTTTTCATGCTTTCATAAAAATATAATTTTTCTTATCCCTTATTTAATAAATTAAGCAATAATTTATATAACACATGCATATGTTTATAATAGAGTTCATACTTCAGGTTATATACTCATCTATTTCCTTAGAGATCAGAGAGATATTGACAGGCAACAGAATGATTAGCACCTCATAATCATGAGATAAATAAAAGAATTCAGTCCCAACACTTAAAGCATACAATGCCCATGAACACTCAGAAGATCACCCCAATTCAATCACTCTAAGCTACTACAACCCTTGATAGTTTACTGCAAACACTGTTGAAATGCCACACTTGCTTCCAAGTCTTAGAGGCTATAATTTATAAAATACTGCTTTGCTCTCTCTCTCTCTCTCTCTTGGAGTCTTAGAGGCAATTATTATATATATTAGAAAAATTATGCCTTGCTCTTTCTCTCTCTCTCTCTCTTGGAGTCTTAGAGGCTAATATCATGGCAGGACTACTGTTAACTGCTTCATTATAAATAATAATTGATATCATAATCTGGGTTAGAGCAGTTAATGAGATCAATCAGTCATGAGTGGCATGAATACATCACATCCTCAAGGCAATGACTAAAACTCTCCATCCATCCTCAAAATTGCAATATAACCAACCAAACTCCAACAATCAAATATCCAATCTAACCTCCAAAATTATAAATTTTCTATAACATGAACTCTTCAATATGCATGAAATTATTATCCTATAACTTAGTGCTATCAATATTTTTATGCCTATCTGGCAGTACTACAATATTTCATTGATAAGCAAAATATTTAAAAAAATGCTATTAACACTTTAACTAATTCAAGTTGTGTTACACACACACTATTTTAAAATTGACACTAAGCTGTTTTATGGCTGTATTTATTTATCATCATCAATAAAAACGAAATAATAATAATCATCATCTGAATGTTTAAAATGAAAAGGCCAAAATATTCCTATAAAAAAAAAAAATTACAGAAAAAAAAATTCCTTTTTTTTTCTTTTTTTTAAACTACACATCTGTCATTATTATATATACTACTCCTCTCTCAGGTTATGTGACCTATTTCGAGCCCTAGTTGGCATGCCATTTGTAACTAAAAATAAAAATATGGATATGTTAGCTGTTAATTTATAATAAAATATCTGTTACAAAATGGAACCTGAGGCTATTCTGAATTTTTCTCAGGTATATGGCATATTTCTAACCCTCTTTGTTTTCACAGTCATACATGTGCCTTACTATATCATTAATTTATTGACCCTAGTGTGACCTATTTATCTGTTTTATTTTAAAGAAAAACTAAGCTAAATAACTGATCTCTTTTATTTAATCTAAGTCTACTTCAAATAATAATATTATTTCTTGTAGCACTCACTTTTCACTACTTCCCATTAATAACTATTGTTTATTAATATGGCTTAATTAAAATACATAACATGTACACACACACAAAAATATTTGTATTTATAAAATTTCTTTTTTTTTTTTAATTTCAGTATATATATTGCAGCTATACATATATACACATGGATTATATATATATGTTTGCTTCACCATTCACTGTGGTTTAACTAAAGACCCCGAGTTCAACCATGATGAATGTAGACTAAATTTAAAGTAGAAAAAAATTTACGGAATGTTCTTTTAATTTTTAGAAAATAAAATGAAAAGATTTTATTTTAGATAAAGAAATAAAATTTCTAGAGCTCATTAGTGAAAAGAGATTAATTAGATAAAAAAAGAAATAATTAAAAAAGAACTGTAATTAAAAATAAGATAGAGAACAATGGGGATTGGAATGCAAGATGGCTAACAAGTTGTGTAGATAGAGAGAGAACAGTTAGTTTCTGCGCGGCCTTTGCCTGGCTCAGTTCAACCACTAGGACTGAAAAATAGCACAAGATATTTTAGTGAAGAAGAAATATAGTTAACTTGTGAGAAAGAGCTCCCACAACTAAGAGTATATTAGCTCCCTGCTGTAGAGTTTGGAACCATAAACATTCAAAGAAACTTAAAGAATTTTCGGGTGCTATAATGGAAATGGCCAAGTAGATTTTTCTTTCTCTCTCTCACCGGTTTCCTGTTTTGCTGGAGCTGGAAAGGTATAATATAATGTAGAGTTGGTGATAGAACATTTCTTGCCTGACTGTATGCCTGCTGCCAGTCATAAATATAATGAAGGACTAAAATCAAATTAAACCGTTACTTGTGTAGTGCACTAGAATCTCCATAAGACTATCTAGCCAAAGATGTATTAGTGTTTGGTTTATTTTAAAATATTATCATCAAAATGTATACATACATTTAGTTCTTTTATATATATGTGTGTGATTTCACTAGTTTTAAAACGTCTTATTAAAAAAAAAAAAAAAGCAGAATAATAAAATATTCTATCATTTGTTTTTTTTTTTATATACAAGGTGTTTATCTTGGCAGAAGCGCAAAAAGTCATTCTAAATTAGATTAGTGTTTTTGTTTTATTTTGTTGTAAAGGAAATCAGTAGATCATTCTTATTTCGGTTCACTTAAAGAAAAAGCAAAATAATTGAAACTAAACTCATCTTATAGTTTTTTATTTTTTTTTGGTTTCTCATTATTTTTTGCTTTTTCAATCCGAATTAGAATTGCATATGTGCATATAAGTAGTCAATTAATTGGGGTGAAATGATTTGAAATAACATTTATATTTAAGTGGGAGAGTGTTTATATAATCAAGAAACATTAAAGAAGTTTCATTAACAGAGGTGGGTAGAGTTGGTTAAATAGAGTTCTCGTATCCCTTTTATTAAGCCACTAGTAAACATATATATCTAAATGATTATGTAAAGATCAATAATATAAGGGGATTTCTTTTTAAGCTAAATTTTTAACTCAGTTTTGTGAGAGCTTTGTGTCATGAGAATTTAGATATTAGTACTTAATTTCAGGCTTGATTTTTTTTTTAAACGGATTATTATTCCATCTTAATCTTTTTGTGTATTACTTGGGGAGTCAGAAATATCTTCATAAATTGTGTCTTATTTCAATCTCCATATTGGTGGGCTTATCTTATGGACATCTACGGATAAGATTCTGGAAATCGTTATACATAAAAACCTATTAATGACTAGACATAAGCGTTATGCTCCATTCTGAACTCTGATCACGCTCTGCAAACAAGTTCCTTCTTACCCTACTGTGTTTTAAAGTCAGAGTGCTATCCAGCTTCATGTCATTCTACAGTCCTCATAGAGAGAAATATCTCTGGAAAAACTGCCTGCAAAGAAAAGGAGAAAAATAACGAATCTCTGAGTAATACATTTAGTTAATACATTTGTTTTATTAAGCCTGACTATCTTCTATGCTCAAGGCACTATGCAGAAAAACCTGATGATGTGGGTGATGTAAAAAGGAAAGAAAAAAAAGGGGGTTCAAATTTAAGTTACAGGCTATGTTTTATTACAACTCAAAGAACATCTATTTAACTAGTAATTTGTTTGTTTTGATTTTTCTTTCTTTCTCTGCCACCTCTGAGTGATCCCTTTTTACTCTCTCTCTTCCAAAAATCAATCATTCCATGCCAAGTAAATGTAATACAATTTTGTGAACTAGAACCAATGTTTACTGCCTATCAGTAGTTATTGTCAGGCCATTGACACTCTTAGGTAGTCTGAGAAGTCAATGACTGCCTCTTTAGATAGTGATCTTGTGTTTTTCTTTTGTAAGTAATAAACTTTAATTCTTTTGTGAACAATAAATTTTTTATTTTTATTTTTAATACATTCACATACCACTTATTCTTATTTTTAAATTCTCCTTCGAGTCTTATCTCTCCCTTACCACCAAGCATACATTGAGAAGAAATTCTAGTGAGGTTTTGGGGAGTAAGTCGCTTGGTGGCAATCTGGAGGAGTAGGTGAGGTTTGAACCACCTCAACCTGCATCTCTAGATTGGGTTAAAGCAGCTCTACTTTTCATACCATTACAATATATATATATATGGGATGATATCCTATACCTACAGTATTGACATTACTTGCTATATAAACACAAACCTGCAATTGCAAACACAAAGACAGTAATATAAATATATATATAATAATAAACATAGTAATAAATTATTAAAACTTTTGAGAATCATTACGTCTAGAAAATAAGATTGCCTAAACTTAGATCAGAGTCCCAAAATTACATAAACTACTTTTGTTGTATTTGAATACAAATGTTTAAATTTATATATTATAATAAAGAGCATAAATGATATACAATTTCTATACTACACAGACACCAATACAAATGAAAACATACCATTTATCAAATAATTTTAAAAAATTTACTATTCAAATAATTAAAAATAAACATTTTTAATATTACAACCTGATATTCTGATTACATTTTGAAGTTGTTGAAATGCAAATTATCACCACATCTAAAATCCATTTTCCTAGCTTTTTTGGCCATTTAAAAATTTCTGCCTTTATTTTTCTCCATGAAAACTAGTGAATTGAGGAAAAAATAAAAAAAAATTAAATGAACATATCCATGAAAATATCCATTAAAAATCCTTTTTTTTCGGATTTTAATAAAATGGATGCCATTAAAAAGAATATTGAAAAATGCAATGAATGCTGAGATTTCTGTTGATGGCATGCTTGTAATTTTTATGTAATTTTCAAAAGAACATAAAATTGCAACAAAGCACCACTGCTGCACTGCATTGCTACTCTATTCACCGAAAATGTAAACTTTTATAAATAAATTACTCATCTTTTTGCATAAGATTATTTTGTAATTGTGTAAAGCAATGACTAATCTACAAATAAAATTTAATCTGTTGTAATAAAAAAATTTGGCATTGTAATAAAAGTAATTAGTCGGAAATGTTAAGAATTTAATTAGTAGTTTAAAAATACTACATTATCTGGAGTTATGTTTAATAAATGCAGATTCTAGATGTTTCCAAAAAACAGTTAGATGAACAATAGAACTGGAGCCATATATAAACTACATTTTTTTAGCTGCATTTACTTAGATTCAAATAGATTCACTTAGATTCACTTTCACTCAGTTTTTTTAATTGGAGAAAGTGAACTGTTATTATTCTACATTTTTCAGGATTAAAAGTTTGTTATTTCGTTGCTAGTAACTGTAAAATTTTCCAAAGAAGAATATATGGAAGTTAACTGCAATTGTTGTGCAATACACAGGCCATTTAAAGCAACCAAGCAGTTTCCAAAAAATAAAAGAATCTCCATTGATAATATGCATGGTTATAGGCCCCCAATGATAAACTCACCTCTTCCAGCATAACTCCAATTCCTACTATGGAATAAACTACTGATCTGCTGTTTCACTGTTCTACAACATGAATGCTGAAGCTTCTCTCTCAGTTACCCACTAAAGGAATGGCACATTTAAACACTCAATTAAAATACCTACTCCAAAATCTGGAGTACAGCATAAAAGTCTCCCAGTAAAGTGTTAAAACTTTATTTATTCAGTAGTCTAGTCTTTAGTCATTATTGTTTGATAACACACATGTTTATTATAAAATAATTTCTGTAAGACTTAAAATAAGTAATTTATAACTAATGTGTATAGTGAAGTGGTAAATCTGTGATACAGATTTATGCTTCCACTGTCTGTTGACATGACTAAATATAAAGTGGGGTTCAAATCCATTCTTCCATGCAATTAAGGTATCAGAGAGTCAACAGGCAGATACACATAATTTTTCCAAGCCTCCCATAATAATTTTAAATATGTATTTATAAGTATTAAATCTATAAAATTTATTATAGTTTAAATTCCACAAAAATAAGAGTAATGTATGTGTGTGTTTGTGTATAACGGATACTTATATGTTATATAAAATATTATTATTACATTTATTATTACTATTTTTTTTAGCATTAGCTAATATGAAATGGTTATAAAAACTGATGCAATACTTGAGAAGGTTCTGGAAGGCCATTAGAGTTGTTTAAATTTAGTGAACAACAGAGTGATACATTAATTTAATTTAACAAAATTGCTCATTTAATTAATTTTGGCAATGAACAATTTAATTGAAATTATAACTGTTGGAATCCATTTCTAATTTAAAAATAGATTTAAGCAATACCTTCAAGAACTTATCAATCAATGGCATCTTCTACATAAAAACAAAAGCATATTTCCATTAATTTACATCACATGAGGTAAGTTGGTACTCACATTACCTTGGATGATTTTTTAAAAGATTTTCTAAGATAATAGGCCATATAAATAGATCTCAATTTTGATGCAAAAAAGAGAAGGGAGATTTTTTTTAGTTCAGATTCTAAGACAATCAACATCACTCAAAATTTCAATACTATGATGTTGAAGTAGTGGGACAAAATTCACCTTTACCAATTCCAATTTGTAAAAGTTTCACCTTACTCCTAACACTTTTAAATTCTTTATTTATTATTTCTGGATTTCTCATCTAGTGTCAGCATTACTGAAATTGATTCCATTTATTTCTACTAATTTTTTGGGCTTCAGAATTATCTATATGCATGATACTGCAAAACTTACCTATTCTATTATACACACATGCAAAACTCTGTATATAGTAGTGCCACTCAGTGCAAGACAGACTAATCCTAAAATCTAGGTGCAGCTTTCAGATCCAAGGTTTCTCACTGATGAAATCCAAAAGCTTGTAACTAGTCTGGGGATATTGGATGAGTAGAAACTAGATAAGGATTTTATGCACAAACCTTCCTGCTTCCATTGATTATTCTGTTTTGTTCTAAGTGGCCATATTATATGGAGAGTTTTGCTCATGTAAACAGCTTGTGTAAGCATAAATAATGGTGATCATGTGATGGTTGATGGTTATTCTATTACTGATATATTAGATAAAAAAATTTCTTATGCTTTTGGGTGGATTGTGGTTAACTATGCAAATAATCTGTCTCTCACATAAAAGAAATATAGTTAAGGTTTTATTAATTTTGTACCTGGTGATGTACAAATGTGCAAAATACTGGGCAATGCCTTTTTGGGTACTTATTATTATATGTCATTCTGTTTCTTTTCTAGTTCAAAAATTTTGCTACATTATATTTTAGATTTGTTAAACAATGAGTACAAACTAGTTTTGACAACTCCATAACTATTTATTATTGCTGATGTAAATTTTCTTTTAATACTAATGTGTTGTAATCTTATTCTCTTCTACAGATTTCCTTGCTAAATCATAATTGCATTTTTTACATCATTATTAATTTTTTTTAATACAAATTTTGTAAAATTCTAAATATTCAATTTTCTTAATGTGTCATTTTTATAAATTTTCATATTTCTTTTTTGTTTGTTTCAATGTTTTTTCTCAGTAGAAAACTTACTGGTTTACTGCTGTTTTGTTCTACCAACTATCTTTCTTGAAGTTTTTAATAGTGTATTAGTTACCTTCTTATTGATTTCAGTTAAGGCCTAACCATTTTTAAATCTGTTAATATATTAAAACAATTTGCAAACTCTAATTTAAATTAAATGGAGTGTTTCTGAAAGTTAGGAATATCAATTGTTGCTATTGTCTTTTTTAACCATTTTCATCTCATTAGTTTTGCATTAACATGTATATTCTCACTATTTGATGACTACTTCCTGACAAATCTATTACACCCATTAAGGTCTTGAAATATATATTTTCTGTTAGTCAAAATATAAGCAACAAATTCTGCTGCTAACTTTTATTTGCATATTTTCACGTCTATGTCAATTTAGCATTTCAGTCAAAATGAATGTGTGCACATTTTTTTCCAACCTCCAACACTTTGTGTTCCCCCTGATTTCTATTACAATAATGATATTTTCACACTTCTAATTTTAGCATTGTGATCTTCCATGATAACTTTAAAATGTTGATTGGTCTGATCAAAAACAATTTTTATTCATATAAACATTTTCTACTTTTTCATCACAATAAGTACTTGCTGAATCAAAAATCTAAATTATCTGCATTTGGTATTGTTTATTAAGTTGAATAACCAATCTTACCACTTGGTCTGATATAACATCAATTTCCATAATATTGTTTTTTTGCTTTTTATTTATAATGAATTTTATTCGATGTGTGCTTCCAATATTTATTTCTTTGTATTAAATTACATATTCACCTTTAAAAGGAAGTATTTTTTTTTATGTCAAATGCGTTGACTGGGAAGCGAACCCGAGCAAGCTGCTTGGAAGGCAGCTATGCTAACTACTAGGCCACCAACACTTGACTAAAAGGAAGTATTTATTTATCTTCTAACTTTACATATTTCATTCAATATTTATGCAATATTTTTTGCCCGAACGTTATCTGCATTTGTAAGTACTTAAATAAAAAGATTGTCATTAAATGGCAGTCTATATCAACAGTCAGAGGATCTTAGCTCCTTTCACCTTCAGCCTACAACATTGGCTTGGCTGGGGTCTTTACAGCCTCCTGGGAATGCTGACTTATAATTTAGTTTTGTTTGCCATAATTATAAATAATTATTTTTAAAAAAAATCATTCATACACACATCTATCTGCTTTCAAAAAAATCTCAAGTGATATTTTAGCTAAGAACTATCAAAGAACTGAGACAAAAGTCATCATGTTTTTCCAATCTCAAACTCAGAGGTAAAAAACTAATAAATTCTTGATACTGAATAATATACTTGACTAGTTGTACATCCATGGGAATTTATTATATGAATAATTCTATAGTAGTATCAGGGCTATGGAATGGATATTAAAAATTGTCCTGCTTAGTGTCTTTAATCTCTTAAGAGAAATGAAATAGTCTCCCTTCAGTTAATTGCAAATTCCTTTCAACAAGTAATAACAACATATACGTAATATTGTTGATTGAAACATAATAGGTAATAGAAATAAAATTTAAATTAGACAACATACAAAAAGTGTAACGTATTTAAAAAATGGATGGATTAGCTTCATATTAAACACATAAATAACCTATATATACTCAAATGTTGTAAATTTTGAATACAATAAAATTCTTCAGCATAAAGTGTGTTTATTATTCCTTAAAGATTAAATGCATATATTTCATGTTATTTATTACCGAGTGATTAAGTTGAATTTAAATTAATTTTGAAGCAAAATAATTATTTAAAAAAAGATAACATTGTTTTTTTTTAAATTAAAAAATATTATATATCTAAATGATGTGAGTGCTGTAGCTGTAAGGTTGTGATACTAAAATAAATTGTGTTAAGAGCACTAGTGGCACACAAGACAAACTATTAGTGATAATAATTACATGTTATCCATTGACCTGCAGTTATTAGTACCGAATTATTTTATTTGCCTTCAGGTAATGAACATGATATATATGTTCATACATAATCAAAATTGCCCCAAGTCCAAAACTCAACCAGACTAGACAAGAAAATAAAATCTAAAACACTACCAATCATTTCACTGCTACAAGCAGACTTCTCAAGTGAAAAGAACTACAAAACAACATATTTATGTTAAACATTACCCACAATTCTATTTACTTCCCATCCAAGCATAGTATTAAAATAACTTTTAAATAAGTTAACTGCTTCAGAATCATACATTTTTAATAATAAAGACTCTTTAATTCTTCTTTTTATTTCATTTCGCACAAAGAAGACAACCCTAGCTTCATCAAAATTAATAGTGTAGCCTGTATCTTTTTAATGGACATACAAAGCAGGGTAAACCCAAAGCAGAACTAAGATATTTATTTCTAACCCTACTTTTGTGTACAGTCTTTCATTTAAGCTCAAACTACTCTGACCTATATGTACTTTCTTACAGAAACAAGGGTTAATATACACTACTCCAGGAATAGTCTTCCAATCAAAAATTTCCTTTGTATTTATTTAATAAATTATTCAAAGTAATACCTCTTTTCCAAGCAATTTTCTTACTTCCAAACAACTATTTTTACATGCAATTTTATAAGAAGACAATTTAAATGGTAAATAAATAAAATCATATTTTTTTTTATTCTTTACATCATTACAAATATTATTATTAAATAAAATACTTTAAATAAATTTAACAGAGTAGCCAACACTCACAAGAATTTTTATAAAATTAACCTACCCCACTAACATTATTTAATCTCTTATTTTTATAACAATAATTTCTTAAAGCAGCTACTTTATGAGATACAGACTGATAGTTACCAGGTTTAATTATAAATCTTAACTCTTTATTTTTAACATAATAACTACATACTAAACAATTAGTCTTTACATTTTTAATCCCCAATAGATCTAAAAAAATTAATTTAACAAAATCTAACCCCCCCTTCCTCTATCACATATCTTATAGAAGAATCAAAACAATTAAACACATTTACCAACTCCTTCAATTTATCATTCTCAATTACAAACAAACAATTATCCACATATCTAACAAATAACTTCCAAATAATTAATAGAAACTGAAAAAACTAAAGAAGAAATAATATAATCTATTATCCACCCTTTCTTAATCTTATAAAAATTACCATTATAAGTAAAATACATAGAATCCTCTAATAATAAAAGCAAATCTTTAATAACTTTTAATTTTATTTTCTGACAAAGATCCATGCTTAACCAACGAAGATGTAAGAACATCAATACTGCTTAATCTATTAACAGATTGATACATATTCTCAATATCTAAACTACCAAATATCCAATTACTTTCCATTTTAAAATTACTATCAAAATTCTCAAAAGAAGAAGAAACTGTGTAATGACCAAAATCAGCAAATTGTTTTAAAAAATTATTTAAGAACATAGAAATACCCTTTACAAAATTACCTGTAAAATCAAAAATAAATCTTATAAAAAAACCATCTTTGTGAGTCTTAAGTTAATATTCATAAACATCTTAGCTGATATGAAATCATTTGGATAACATTTTAAATAATCTATTCTATTAAAAAAATTTTAATTTACCATTTTTTTTCGTAATATCTATCTATTAACCTTTTAATCCCATTGCCGGGGTCTGTTTCTAAAAACATATATTTGCCATTATTTAATTCTTTATCCATTTTCTTCCTAAACTCATTTCCTTTCATAATGTATATGTATATATATATCAATAACATTTACAATCATGTGACTTTTGAACATATAAAAATTGAAAATAATTTTCCATTGTAGCCTATCACGCATATCTTACAATTAGGGATCTTTTCTTTTACATTCAGATTTTTGAAGAAAAGAATTATTAATTTGCCCTAGTGATATAATTTGTTGTCTATAATTTTATATTTATAATTTATAATCGACTCAAACTTACTGTCTTTTTTTTTGTGTGTGTGTGCGTAAAAAAAAAAAAGTTTAAATGTCAATAGAAAAGTAAATTGTTATATTTTTGTTAACTTTATCTAAAGCTAATATTTTCTTAACTTGCGAAAATTTAAACCGATTTAATAATTTGTGATATATTGTAATTTTAAAATTCTTTCTGAAATTTGAAACTTATGAAATACAGTGTATTACTTCATTAAAATAGAAATTAATGACGTCCATTATGCTTTTTGTTATATAATGAATAATAAAATTGGGCGGATCCAATAAAAGTTTGTTAACGTCTCTGCCCCAAGGCAAGTCCATTCGAATAATGTATATATATATATATTGTATAACCAATTTTGATTTATTAGTTTTTTTTTAATGTTGTATTATTAAGAAAAATGTCTTATATATAATTTTAAAAATATGAAACATGCAACCGTGTTGCAATTTCCTTCTTCTTCCTCTTTTTTTATGTACTGATTTTTATATTTACATATTCACACCGAAACTTTACTCTTACAGTTTCGACTGTCCTGCAGTCATTATCAGAGCTACAATATCCAAATATATAATCATACAATTAAAACATTATATTTATATACATAATCAAAAACATATATCTTAGCCTGACCATTATAAATAATCATTTTTCATTTCGTTATTCTACTCTTAACTAATTTTATTTTCTTATTTATAGTATTTTATTAAATTATTCTAATCAATTTTATTATAATTTTTGAAAATTTGTCAGTTGTTTTTTGCAAATTGGATTATAAAGATGTAAGTATTGTAACAGTCAGGTTTGTGCATTTGTGTAATAGAATCCAGAGTCCAGGCAAAGAGACCAAAGCTGACCAGTATGGGATGGTGAGATCTTGAGACTGACCACACTTCAACTCATTCATCCATGCTCCAAGACTCAATACCCTATGGATGACATGCTTGGAAGTACATTCACATAACTCTTCTTAACAGCTGACATAGGTCAGGAAAAAATTTGAGACTCAGGGTTCAAATGCTCTTATTAATTGACTCACTATGATATAACTGTTATATTATCATTAAGACATAGGTTTCACATACATATTTTATAAATAATTAGGATTGTATTGAATTGGATTAATAATGAGACTAAGAATGAAATAGATTAATTTAATTATATATTTTATTTATAAGTAATAAAATTAAGAACACACACACACACATATATATATATATAACTTTTGCACATAAAATCCATGCAGGCATTTGAAAGAATGGAGAGATAATGTACTCTCTTCTTACAAATCAATTATGGAGATATTTGTACAAGTAATTATTAAAGCTTTGCGTAAGATGAGCTTTAACAGACTCTTATCTTATGGATTAGTTACAGTAACATGTATAAAATAATCACTATGTTATGTCTAGAGATATATATACCAATTCCTATTTAAACTTGTGACTGTTATATATAAGTAATTCTACTAAGTCTTGATTACAATTAATTATGCATTTTATTGTTACAAATAAATTTATCTCTAACAGGTGAGCATATAAATCAGCTCAAATAACTTGGATTGAACATGGCTTTCAAAAATATTTTCAGACTAATGCTGAACATGTTACACAGAGATAGAGTTGGCTGCTTTAGATATATCAATCTGCTATGACACAGGCAAATAAGAATAATAAAAGTTGCTCTGTGGATGGTTTAATGAATCAAGAGTTCTTGCAACAAATACTGGTACCCTGAGACTGATCATCTTGCTGCTTGAGAAGGGAACATTAGTTCAAATGGCAGGGTGACTTACATGCTAGCCTGGCCCTAAACTCAGGTTCACTAATGCACTAATCTATAGGAGATGTGCTGGCTTAACCATGGCACAATTTTAATAAGTACAATAGGCAGCAAAATGTGAAAATATTTAATTAAAGAATGAATTTCATCTACCAAGCAAAGGAGTATTGTAAATTTAATATCATAAATACAAGAACAATAGCTTTATTAGCTTCATAAACAGAAGCCAACTCTTACATAGCATTATAATATATATATGCTGCTGATGGGAATAATTATATCATCTTTACTTTCTCCTGTTCAATCTATTTATTATTTATTACTTAATTAATATATTAAGAATGGTAAATATATTTAAATGATTTAATAAATAAGTTAACTAGCAAATATACTTATAAATGTCCTCAAGGCTAGTTTAATTTTTATTACATAATAAATTTAAAACAGGTCATTTCTGATTAATGCAAGCCACATTACAAACATTAAATCGATAACTAATTAATAATAATGAGTGCAAAGCAATTCATTATTATTTATAAAATAGGATTCCAGAACAGTGCTCAGAAAGATAACTCTATAAGATAATTAAGTGAAGATATTAAAAATATTATCTTTAAAATGTATTACAATTAGGTTCTTGCTGTTTCGAAGCATTGGCATATAATACAATAAATATTTAAACTAAAAATAATCAAAAGAGAAATATAGACATAACCGCAGTGATATTTAATTTAAGTTATAAAAAATATTAAATTTGTTTCACAATATAAAAGGAATTACAAAATAAGCAGATCATTTATAAATTTTAAAAATATTAATTTAAATAAAACTTGATACATTATTATTTTAAACATTAAGAATGGATTTGATCTTTAATTACATTTTAGTTACAATTAATTAACTACATTTAGATACTTTTAGTTAAATTTAGCTAGCTTGATTTATAGTTTAAGAATTTAAATAAGACTTACACAAAGCTCTGTGGTTTTGAAATTATTTACCAGTCATTATTTAGCTGGAACATAGGTGCTTGATTGCAGATTTGGTAAGCTTTCTTGGGTGGCTTGCGGCATCAAATTCTTTTTCATTTGGTTAGGCTATGGATCTTCTTAGGTGGTGTATGGTTGTTGCAGCATTGGATGGGAGCAATGACCTGGTGTTCTCCTAACAGAGTGGCAGCAAAGATTGCCCTTTCTAGCCAGATATTTTTAAAATTAAAACTGGCATGGTGTCTGGTGGAAAATGCTTTCATAAAATAAAGCTGGAATATTTTTAACTTAAAGTATATCTATTTATATGTTTCACCTTCCAAGCACTTATACTTTTGGAATTTACTTTGCCTCAGAATTTATTAACTCCAAAATTTATTTAAATGTTACAAAATTATATAATTTTGATTTTAAATCTATTGATAGATTTCTGAGACATAACTTTTCCTTAGGCTATCAAATAGTGCTGGTCCAACGTTTTTACTGTAAGACCTTTTGTTGTAAACAATTTCAATTATCAATTATCAAGATTTTAAAATTTGTGTTATTTTTACCTACTGCAGGTGCAGCATTAATGTAAATTCTTGTTTACAACAAAAAAAATCTGTTTTAATTACTAAACTACAAATTTTACTTTTAATTACTAAATAATAAAAAGCCTGTCAAGCATCGGTGGTCATAAGGTCAGTGACAGCTGCTTTACAAGCAGTTGTCCTGGGATAGCGGGTTCACTTCCCAGCTGATGCTATGACATATGGGAAAAAAAAATAAAAAAAACCTACCATATTATTAATCATGCCACCCCTATATACATTATTTTATAGGTTGGATTATCTATCCACATATGGATTTACCATAATAATAAAATTAATAAATTGATTTTAACATTAATAATATAATAAAACATTTTTATTGAATATTCCTCAATGTTTGTGCACTATAATTTTATTAATCCTGTCTAACTATAGCCTTCTTTTGTAGGTAAATAAATAATGCTGTTTAGACAGCCATGGTAGATTTTAACACTTGATTTTATATGAGATTTAAACATTTAAAAATAAGGTTTGAACCTAGCACAGATGTGTATGTTACCAGGTTAATGATGAAACAGTAAGGGATTGGAAGGTTACTGTTTCAGTATTTAACAGATTAGTATATGCACATTTGCTAGTGTTGTCACTGGTTAGGCCAGCAACACCTGAAGAAGAGGGGAGAATAGTATCTCTTGAAATATTGTGCATATGCTAACCTGTTTGATATGCTATTAGTAACAATTGACTGTATTTGAAATATTTAAATAAAGTTAATGTAAGTATTTAGTAATGTAATGAAAAAGGTAATTTATAATGTAAAAAAGTTAATGTTTAAATATATAATAAAAATAAAGTTTAGAAATATTTAAGAAAATATAACTAAAAAGATAACAATAAAATGATAGATTAAATAGTAAAGATTAAAGGTTTAAAATTATAATAAAATTGATTTAGAATAATTTAATAATAAAATACTATAAATAAAAAAATAAAATTATTTAAGAATAGAATAATGAAATGGAAAATGATTATTTATAATGGCCATGCTAAGATGAATGTTTTTGATTATGTATATAAATATAATGTATTAATTGTATGATTATATATTTGGATATTGTAGCTCTGATAATGACTGCAGGACAGTCAAAACTGTAAAAGTAAATATTTGGTATAAAAAAATACTATTGTTAAATGTATAAGAAGATTGGAAATGGTATGATATGTAATCGTGTTCATTGTAACTTCTATATTCTTAACGTCACATGATTTTAAATACGAAATATTTTTTTTTTTTATTATCATAGGTGTCTTTGTTTATTGCAGGAGAAAAAAATTAAACCTAACTTTCATATTTATTCTTAATAGCATGTTGCACTCTTTGGCATTTTTTTAAAAAGCTCTCTATGATTTCAGTTACAACTCTACAATTTCTGATTGTTTGAATAACTTGATCATAATTTAATCTTGGCTTCCTTTTTTTTACTATTTAAACATATGCCTGTTTTTATTGAACAATTTTAAACACTTTCCTGATGTTCTTTTAAAATTTAATAATGGCTAATTTTTAGACACTTTTTTAACAATAAATTTTACTTTGAATTCTTCCACTAGTTAGTTTTGTATTGAATATTTGTTATATGTGTGCATGCATTTAGTAATATTGCCTTAAATTGTGCTCAAGTATATAATTCAAATAATTGATTTTTAATTCTTGAAGCTTCCATATAATTTATTTTTGATCCACATATTTAGCATTTACATATACTTTGCAAGATAACATTTCTTTTGTGCTCATTTATTTTTATTCTGATCATGATTTGAGGAAAGAACCTCTTTACATTTATAATCCTTGCTAATCAATATATTGAAGCAGTCATTCTGAGAGTCAGACTGAGCTTCAAGATCCTATCTAACTGTTGTAACATCAAACAGGGTTTAAATCCAATCTTTCCTTGCAGATATACACATTCATCTCTTTAGATTTTTTTCTTCTGTTTGTTTGTTTTATACACATATATAATAACCATGTAAGAATGGTTAAATATAGTCATATATGAGCAGAGAAATGTGTATATATGGCAAATGATAGAAGATGATAACATATATAATCCTATTTTATTTAGATCTTCTATTAATGCCTTATAGTTTACTTTATATTTAAAATATTATATTCATAGGCATATTCATTTAATGGTTCAAAAGTTCTAGAAGCATTCAAAATCTTAAATTATAAAATCCATTAGTCTTATTAAAATAATAAATGATTTATCAATCTTATAAAATCAATTCAATGTCCATTAACGAAATTTTATCCTTTAAAAAAAAATCTATTTCTAAACTAGAAATAGATTTTTAAACAATCGTTTAGAACTTATCAACTCGATTACATTGTTTTGTCCTACCTGCAGAACAAAAGTGAATTTCCTGAAAATAAAACCATATTGTAGCAGTATTGTACAACACTTCAAAAAATCTATCTTAAAAGGATGCCTGACATAAGGGATCAAATAAATAGGGCTAAAATTTAGTCCAGAGGGTTCAGTGTCTAAAATTTGAAGCAACAGCTTAACTAATCCCCACTACTCAAATGTTTAAAATGCCAACTGCTGAGTAGAAGGGGAAAATGCACCTTTTCCTAGTCATTGCAGAACCAATTACCCCTAGCATACTGCTCTATGATTTGAACATCCATGAACTGCTATGCATTGCTCTAAACCTGACCCATGGAAATCTGCTATGTGCTTTTAAATATGATCATGAGAGATACTCATACTTTAAATGAGTCACAGTAAAAAATTATGGATTTTATACTGAAGTGGAAATCATAAAAAGCTGAAGGTAAACTGTAGAAATGCCACCCTTTCTCTCTTGTAATTCACAAATATAATCAATAGTATGATATCTAATGTTTTATGAATCATATGTAACCTGTTGTTTTTCTTTTATTAGTCAATTAATCTTCTAAATAATATGTAATTTCTTCAATGTATTTGCATCTCTATAACACTTTCTAAATAATCTTTATTAGCCTCATAATTTAATTTAACGGTTAATTTGGTGCGGCAAATCTGTTATTTATTGTTTATGTATAGTATGTATATTTTAAATTCAATATTATATGAACTCCCACCCTTGCAAGTATAATTACTTCAGCTTAGTTCCTTGTCATTAAAGGGGAGCACCAATTTATTGATCATTTTGTTTACCTTTTAAGCCACAGATGCTTGCTTGGCTGAAAGAAGATTTCAAATGTGTTTTTTTTTTCTATATGTATTTGCATAAACAACAGAGAGGAAATAAAGTTTCACCTTTGATCAATTTACTGTTTAAACAACTCTTAATCCTTGGATGATTATATATTAGCACAATCTTAATTTTAAAAAAAACAACAACAAGTATTTTATTAATTATATATTTTTTTCTATATGTATATTTTATCAATTGAAGCATACCTTAGATCACATAACTGTGTCTATATTCAACATATGTGGAGGTTATATGAAGAATAAAATAAAGAAGGAGGGGAAATCTTAGTTAATATTAATTTTAGATATAATTCTAAAATAATTTTATAAAATCTACATTTAGTAATTTGATCACACCATCACACTTGATGTGTTATTGTTATAGGTAATAAGTTAACTAAATATATTGAATAATTATTTATTATTCCAAGTGTTGCTAACAGACTTTTCTTCATTAAATAAGTTTTATCATAGATGTGCATCGGAAAATCCAAGCCGTCATACCTTCATTTTAGATCTTTAAATAAAGCAACAAGTGGCCCTGGACTGTACACTCATGCAATGAGAGCTCTGCATAGGATAATTCCGAAAAAGCTGGCCTATAGCATCTTCATCCAAGTCCCTCAACTTCATGAAGCCCATCTCATGAAAATTATGGGTGTGGCAAGCTGGCTATTCAAATTCCTAGGAACGGATCCAAAATCATAATTGGCTTTCATGTTGACACTGCAATTTTAAATTTGAAACCTATAAATATCTATAAGACACGATGTTGTGATCTAGCTAAATTTGATTCTTAGTTCAATTAATTTTTTTTAGGGTGTCATTCATCGACTCTAGCTTGTTTTCACTTAGAATTACCAGTTCCACATCCATTACTCCACCAAATAAATGAATAAAATCTTAATTGTGCATCTTTGATAGATGTAATAAGTTAATGATGAAATTGAAAGGCTATTTAACCAACACATACATAAAAATCTTGAGAGCAATCGAGGGTTTACTTTCAACTTATATTAAGGGTGAATTATAATAGTGTTAATATAATTATTGGCATATCATGAAATCACATCAAAACTAATGTACTATGTAATTTTATATGTATGAATCTGTTTTAAGTATGAAATGAGCATGTAATCACTTAAGCTTGTAATGTGAGGCTAACTATTAATAATGAATCAATGTATAAAGTCACAATCTTTTTTTTACATTTGTTATTAAATATTATTTAAAATTAATTATCCCTGATCATTGCCATTTTTTTGTTAATTTCATTTAGTTAGTTTTGATAAGTAATTTATACAGTTGTTTATGTCATGATGATGCTAAACAATAAGATCTCGCTAATTATGAGTATATATTTCTCTGCCATATGTATGAACTCACCTATCATGATTTCAACAGCATCTCTATGTTTCTCTGCTATGTGATGTTGGCTGGAGATAATTAAAATGATCAGATGCCAAGTTGTTGGGTTTGAAAACTGAGCTTATAGGGCAAAGTGGTAAATACTCCAGATCTGTGTATCTCAAGCATAATCTGACTTGAGGTACTTGTGTTTAGATTCTAGATCTGGTTGTATGAACATGCAAACTGACTGGTACATATATATATATATATATATATATATATATATATATATATATATATATATATATATATATATATATATATATATATATATAAAATAGAACCACTACTATTAGCCAACCAATCATGGAGCCTCTAATCATTTCCACACCCTGAACCAACTGCATAGCCCCCCCCCCCCCCCCTTCCCCCCCCCCCCCCCCCCCCCCCGCCCCCCCCCCCCCCCCCCCTGTTTTTTTTTTTTTACTGGCATGCAAGTGTAATATATATATATAGATTTTTTTTTCAGTCTTGGTGACAATGAATTAAATTTTTTGTTTCTTTTCCCAAGGATGATATGTAGTGTTACTATATATATAAAGACTGTGTATATGTATATGTACTATATGTGTATATAGGCATGTGTAATATATATATATATATATATTTGTAACAGGAATGGGGTATTAGAATATAGTGTATGTAGGCATGTGTAATATATATATATATATATATATATATATTTGTAACAGGAATGGGGTATTAGAATATAGTGGTTGTAAATGAAAAAATATTAAATATCAAATTTACAAGAAGTATAATATTGAAGAAAGTAGATATATTTAAGGGAAGCATGAGGTCAAAGAATCTCTGAAAGATCATTGAGAAATCAGAAGAGCAACTAAAAGTATGATTAACCATCGGCCAGCATTATAAAGTAAAAATAATTAAAAGTGCTTATGAGTACTACTCAAAACACAATTCATTGTCATGAATGATCCACAATATAATAAATCAGTACAATAAATCAACAGTCAATCTTGTGATTGGATTGGAAACAGGTCTTCTGTAGACCAGGCTAACTATTGAGCCTTTTCCACCTTGGGCAATTATTTAAACATAACTTGGATGCACCAGCTTAGTGCCCATTCATTAAAATACACAATAATCAGAAATTGAAACAATAATGCTGGACATTTAAAGCATACTGACCATTATCAATGCTCAGGCCACTTGTAATGGCCAACTATAAACTTAACTTTTAATAAGACTAAACTAAAATAAAATATAGTGCATGGGCTTTAAAGAGTATAATTTTATGCATCAACCAGGATGATGATGATTGATCATTGCTGGATGCCCCAAAAGCACTAATATATTCATCTCGTGCACAAATCTAGCTCAGAGAACATGAGCTCTATTACTGTATGTGACCAAAAAATGATGATTGAAACAATTTTTAACAATTAAATAAGTTTATTAATAACAATAAAAAAATGGTAGTATGGCTCTTCACTTATCAATTAAGCCTTCTGATTTTGATTACTGTACAATAAAAAAATTATCACATTTATGATTTACATAATCACAATACACAATTCAAGTTATTACTATGGTTTATATATATATAAGTGTGTGTGTGTGCACAGACACATGATTTATAATATACAATTAATATTCAAAAATAACAAAAAATGATTAAAATTTGCATATATGTCCTATTTGACAAGCATTGACATATATGCGCACACACAAATATGCAGTACAATTGACTCATATTACAATGGTCATATAAAATAATAAATACATGGTTAACCTTTTACAGTTGTATATAAAAATAACTATAAATGTTTAAAAATTTACATATGTGTGTGTGCATGTATTCGCACACTGACAAAAGTTATAAATTTTAATTTATTACAATAATAAAGTTATATTTTCCTAATTGATTCCATTTGGAAAACATACATAAATTTCACACATATACCTGTTTACAAACAAAAAAAAAATACAATTTAAAATTATTTATTAGTTTACAAGTTCTTTTTTTTCTTAAAAAAAAGTATAGTCAATTTTTGACAGGTATTTATTGATTAATTATCAATGTTTTTTTTGATTTTAATTCAAACAAAATTATGCTTGCATTTAAATTATATATTCTTTTTTTTAATGAATATAAAAATTATTTCTTTGCAAAATATATATAGCAAATCATCTCTCTTTTAGATATTTGACTTGAGCAAATTTTACTTTAAGTTACCAAGTTAAAATTTCTTTTATAAGGAATATTAAGAAACATGCAACTCACTGTATATACTTTTATCTGTGCTTCTCTGCATATAGACACAGACACATACATATAGCTACTTCTTTATTCAGCTGGTATTCCTATTGGGCAAGCTGGAAGATTTTTTTTTGATGAGTTTGGTAATTTATCATTGGTATAGTCCAGGTAAGGTTTGTTCTGCAGTTGGTTCTTTTCTGTCTAGGATTGTTACAGGCAAGCAGCTGTCTTGGTTTGATAGATTGCAGGCAAGCAACTGTTCTCTTCACATTCAAGGCTGTGAATTTCAGCACCAAGAAGTGGGTCATTTTTCTCCATGTGAATTCAAACTCATGTGAAGGAAAATGGTAGCAGCTCCTGGATCTATTGTCTTGTTTTCAGCTATACCAGTTCATGGTAGCTATTCTGCTAACTCTCTGCTATATCCAACAATAAACTGCAGCTATTCATCTAATTGCTACCACTTGCTCAAAAAATGTTAGTAGTCAGATTACAGCTGATATTTTTATCAGCTCTTTTATCGAATCATCTGAGGTGATAACAACACCTTGATTGAAAACAGAGTTTTATTTTTGTCTTTCTAATCCCTTGGAATCTACATACAGGTTTTTACTTAGATAATAGAATGTTACAAATTAATTAAAGATTTTAAAACTAGACATTTTTAAACCTATCAGAAAACATGCTTACTTTTAAATTTCAAAATCAGATTTACAAATAATATTTATCAGACCTTTTTAAAATATTAATTTCATAATGAAATTTTATTTTAAACCCAGAGTTATTTAACCCTTAACTTATTATTATTTTATTTTAAAAAATATAGAAAAATATCTACAAAAATTTATTGTCTGTGTTGATTTCTACTTTTTCTTTATTTTATATATATATATATATAAAGAACCAACTGCAGAACAAACCTTACATGGACTATACCAATGATAAATTACCAAACTCATCAAAAAAAATCTTCCAGCTTGCCCAATAGGAATACCAGCTGAATAAAGAAGTAGCTATATGTATGTGTTTTTTAGACATTACGTGTCTAAAAAATTCACGCTTGCAAGCTGAATAGAAATTGTTTCATAAACGCTCAGAGTTTGTATTTAGATCTAGTTTCTTTATTCCTGTCTTTCACTGATGATAGCAAATAGCTTGAAATCATGATCTGAAAGTGGAATTATAGTTAGAGATAGTGAATGCTACTCTGACGTTTATGTAAACAGAACATATGCTTGATCGGTGTTTTTGGTAGAACGCCATCTGTGGACATAAATACAAGCGTTAGCAAGTTTTTTAACTTGCATTTTCTGGGCTTGGTGCAATGTCAAATTAGAGATGTTCCAGTCTGGTATATTTGATATAAAATTTGTTTGATGAACAATTTGCAAATGTCATAAAGAGGTAAATTTTTTTTTGTTTGTTTGTATAAGCAATGTGCATGACTTGTATTTTAATGTAAATCCAAGACTTAAGGCACAGCCTCAATAAATATATGTATGTACAAAATATTGTAAAATAATGTAGTGGCAGATCTTTTAGCTAAGCATGATCCACATGAGTTTAAACATGAATAATGCTATGTAATCATAACCACACCCTGTTAGCATGGCATCCTATAATGATATCATTATAAATTTTGCCAACAGGTGGTGAAGCATATCAGTCAGCTATTATAGGCAATGATTTTATTATTGTATATAGAAATGCTACTTAATAAAGATTAACCAATCAACTATGTCTGTTTCAGATGCAAAGAAACAACCCAAACCAAAAGAGACAGCAAAAAAAAGAAAATGGATAGCATGTAGAGAATAATAAAAAAAAATTGTTTGTCATATAGCATAGGCATGGGAAAGGTTATTAGGATAAAATAGAGTGGTGAGAGGTAGAAGATGATCAAAGAAATGGGGGGGGGAGGTGCATAACCAATTGACAAGATTAAATAAATAACAAGCAGAAAAGATTTTGTTTTTTCTTTTAGAAATGCAACTCCAAAGAGTCTGGAAATGAAAATTTAGAAGAGATAAAAAATGAAGCAGAAGTGGAGAACCTGGAAAATAGTTTCAAGGATCCTGGAAAGCTGATGTATAAAGTAAATAAGACATCAGAAGTGTCAAAAATTAAAGAGTTGGACATGGCAGAGATATATGACCATGTGGTAGATGAGAAAAGAGAGAAATGACATGTTGGAGATGATCAAAGAAATGTGGAAAGAAACCATGGAAAAGTTGGAAAATATCATTAAAATGATGGATCACCAGATCTACAATAAAAGGAAAATGGTGATAGAGAATGAAGAATGACAGTCCATCCAGAATCTGCCAATATTGTCAAATATAGCAGAAACAGAATAACTAGAGGGTGGTTCCAAAGAGTCAGAGAAATGGACTTTTAATGTAAACCAGGCACAAGAAGCATCAAAGATGAAAGAGAAATGGTGGATATATGTAATTTCATGTGAGAGGTAAGGAAGGATAGAACTGACATTTTAAAGATGATACAAGAAATATAGCAAGAAACTAAGGAGAGATTTAAAAAATGGAACACAATGAACATGTCACCAAATGCGGGGAATAAAATCAAAAGAAATAGGCAAAACTGAAAGAAAGTCAAAATACCAAACCCATACCTAACATGCATTTGATGGGATATCAGGGTGATATCATTAAGAATGATCTCAACCACAGTCATTAATCAGGGATTGTCCCAGATGGCACACTTTAATTAGGTGCAAACCTTCAGAGGAGAACCAGGAGGAAACCCAATCCAGCACCTTGACAGCTTGAAAGAGTTATTCTACTTCCACTGGGCTAATGATGATAAACAAGTGGCCATTGCAATATCACTACCTGAAAGCCATGGCTAAGGACAGGTGAAGATTTCCACCACATTTAAAGAATACCAAGGGGTGTTACTCCAGAGCTATTGGAATGAGGAGCACCAGGAGAGAATCTTCTATATTTTAACTACTGAAAAATATCAATTTTGCCAGGAAGATTACACTCAGTTCTTTTTATGTCATGTGACCAAGTTTAGGTACTTGACAGCATTCTCTTATTCAGATGCTTACACTATCCTGATAATTCAGCATACTTTACCTATGTGGCTTTAGATGTTGATACTGGGAGCTATATTGCCACAGTAAATGAGCTGACCAAGTTATTGACATCAGTAGACTATGAGAACATAATCCCAGAACCTAGAATCAAAGAAACATACAATGCTAGACACCTAAAACCTAACATACCACCAGATAGAGGAAAAGAAAATCATTAGGAAACATGGAGAGACATAACTCAGAAAGAAACCAGAGGAAAAGAGAAGCATAAAATATAAAAATAACAGATATCCTCGAGAACAAAATAATATGATGGAAAGATATTAGGAAGAAGTTTTTTATAATAATATTTATAAGATAGGGTAATAGTTAGGATGGGATAGAGGAATATATGATAGTCAATATTGTATCAATAAGTAAGATATTTTTTTACATTTTTTAAATTATCTTTTAAGTTAGGGAAAATAAAGTGGTCAGTCTGAGAGTCAGACTGAGCTTCAAGACCCTATCTAACTATTGTTCCATCAAACAGACTTTAAACCCTATCTTTTCCTGCAGATATATACATTCATCTCTTTAGATTTTTTTTATGTTTATTTGTTTTATACACATATATAATAGCCATGAAAAAATGGATAAATAGAGTCATGTATGTGAGGAGAACGTGTATATATGGCAAATAATAGATGATAACTTATATAATTCTATTTTATTTAGATCTTATATTAATGCTTTATAGTTTACTTTATATTTAAAATATTATATTCAAATGCATATTCATTAAATGGTGGTCACAGGATGATGCAATTGGTTTCAAAGGTTCTAGAAGCATTCCAAATTTTTAATTATAAAATCCATTAGTCACATTAAAATAATAAATGAGTTATCAATCTTATAAAATCAATTCAATATCAATTAACGAAATTTTATCATTAAAAAAAAAAAAACTATTTTTAAACTAGAAATAGATTTTTAAACAATTGTTTAAAAGTTATCAAACCAATTACATTGATTTGTCCTACCTGCAGAACAAAAGTGGAAAATCATATTATAGCAGCATCTCAGGGAATGTATCTTAAAAACATTCCTGACATAACAGTGGATCAAATAAATAGGGCTAAAATTTAGTCCAGAGTGTTCAGTGTCTAAATTTTGAAGCATCAGCTTAACTTAATCCATGCTACTGAAATCTTTAAAAGGCCAACTACCAATTAGATGGGAAAATGCATCTTTTCCCAGTCCTTCCTGAACCAATTCCTGTGAGCATGCCACTCTATATTTGAACATCCATGAACTGCTATGCATTACTTTAAAACTTTTACCTGGAAACCCACTATGTGCTTTTAAATACGATCATGGAAGACACTCACACTTTAAATGAGCCACAGTAAAAAAATATGAACTTCACACTGAATTGGAAACCATAAAAACCTGAAGGTAAGCCATAGAAATGCCACTCTCACAGACTCTAACATTTCTCTTTAGTAATTCACAAATATCATCAATAGTATGATATCTAATGTTTTATGAATTGTATGTAACCTGTTGTTTTTCTTTTATCAGTCAATTAATCTTCTAAATAATATGTAATTTCTTCAATGTATTTGACTCTCTATAACACTTTCTAAATAATCTTTATTAGCTCATAATTTAATTTAACTGTTAATTTGATGTGGCAAATCTGTTATTTACTGTTTATGTATATTTTAAATTCAATCTTATATGCCAATAAACTCCCACCCTCAGAAGTATAATTACTTTAGTTTAATTCCTCGCCATTAAAGGAGAGCAAACCACAGATGCTTGCTAGGTTGGGAAAAGATTTCAAATGTGTTTTTTTTTCTACAATGGAGGAGAAATATAGTTCTATCTTTGATCAATTTACTATTTAAACAACTCTTAATCGTTGTATGATTAAATATTAGCACAATCTTATTTCTTAAAAAAAAAACAACAACAAATATTTTCTTAATTATATATATTTTTCACTTTCCACATCTCTTGATCCCTGCACATCCAAATTATATGTATATTTTATTAAGTGAAGCATACCTTAGATCGCAAAGCTGTATATATGTTCAATGTATGTGGAAGTTATATGAAGAATAAAATGAAAAGGGAGGGGAAATCTTAGTTAATATTAATTTTAGATACAATTCTAAAATGATTCAATATAATCTACATTTAGTAATTCGATCACAACATCACGCTTAATGTGTTATTGTTACAGGTAATAAGTTAACTAAATATATTGAATAATTTTTTATTATTTCAAGCATTGCTAACATAGGCTTTTCTTTATTAAATAATGTTTATTATAGATGTGCGTCAAAAATTCTGAGCCATTATACCTTTGTTTTATGTCTTTTAATTGGGTGACAAGTTTTCCTGGACTGTACATTCGTGCAATGAGGGCTCCACATGAGGTAATTCTAAACTGGTCCATAGCATCTCCATCTGAGTCGCTCAACTTCATGAAGCTGTTCTCATGAAATTTGTGAGTGTGGCAAGTTGGCTTTCTATTTGTTCAAATGATGAAGCATTCAAATTCCTAGGAATGGATCCAAAATCATAATTGCCTTTTAATGTTGGCACCACAATTCTTGTTAGTATTATACTTCTCTTATTTAAATTCAAAACCTATAAATATCTATAAAATGCGATGTTGTGATCTAGCTAAATTTGATCCTTGGTTCAATTAATTTTCTTTTTAATGCATTGCTCATTCACTCTAGTTTGTTTTTACTTAGAATTACCACTTATACATACCTTACTCTACCAAATAAATGAATAAAATCTTAATTGCATATCTCTCATAGATATAATAAGCTAATGATGAAATTCAAAGATTATTTAAATGACACATGCATAAATAATGTTGAGAGCTATCCAAGGTTTATTTCTAACTTTGAATAAGGGAAAATTATTGAAATTGTATGTGCTTATATAATAGCACTAATTATAGTTATTGGCATATTAACAAATTATACCAAAACTAGTGCTCTATATAAATTTATATGTATATGTCTGTTTTAAGGGTGAAATGAACATGTAATCACTTAAGCTTGTAATGTGAGGTTAACTATTAATAGTGAATCAACGTATAAATTCACAATGTTTTCTTTACATTTATTATTAAATATTATTTAAAATTAATTATCCCTGATCATTGCCATTTCTTTTGTTAATTTTATTCAGTTAGTTTTGATAAGTAATTTATAAAGTTGTTTATGATATGATGAGGCTAAATAATAAGATCTCAATAATTATAAGTATATATTTCTCTGCCATAGTATGAACTCACCTATCATGATTTCAATGGAATCTCTATGTTTTTCCACTGTGTGATGTCAGCAGGAGATAATTAAAATGATCTGGTGACATCAGTGTTGCTGCTCATAAGTTATTGGGTCTGGAAACTGAGAATATAGGGCAAAGTGGTAAATGCTCCAGACCTGTGTATCTCAAGCATGATCTGACTTGAGGTACTTGTGTTTTATTATTGTAGATCTGGTTATGTGAACATGCAAACTGACTGGAACAATATGCATTAATATATACATTCTTTCATAATAGTCTTCAGCCTAATAATGAACCGAGTATTACTTTCAGAAATTTTATTAATAAATTATGTTTTGATCATCACATCCATACCATTTTCCATTACTATACTAGTACATGCTTTTCATTATTTATTATATCTAACTTTTTATTTTTTTGTTTCATTTCTGTATTTAAATTTTATAAGTATTTCCTCTTTTATTGCAATAATATCCTAAGTCATTTGGAAAGGTATAGGAAAAATATATCATAAGTTTCTTTTAACATTATTTATTTTGTGAATGATTTATGTTAATAAGATTATTTGTTTGCCAATCACATTTTATTCCATGCGCAAAAATTTCAACATTTTTTTATTGACATGAGTACAAGTGTATATAAATACGCAAAGCCATTTATGCTGATAACATAGACACAGGGGGCACATAAAGCAGATTAGAATGTATCGGGGGGGGGGAATATTTTCTCTCTTTTTTTATAACAACAATTTTAAAGTATTTAAATTTAAGACTAACAATATATAAACAAATAATTATAAATCATTAATATTATCTTTAAAACTGTAATTCATTACTGAATGAAGAAAATGAACAGTTTTTTTTTTCAATTCTTTGCACTGAATAAAATATTTTTGAGGAGAGCATTGTTGTTATGATGACCAATTTACCAATTGTTACTTGAAATGAAAGAGATTTTTTTTACCTTTCTCTCCCCTCTGTACTTTTTTCATTCTTTGCAGCATAGACAGAAACATGAAGAAAATCGAAATAAATATTAATTTTTTCCCCATATGTCATAGCATCAGCCAGGAGGTGAACCCACAACTGTCTGCAAACAACTACTTGCTTGCAAGGCGGTTGCGATGACCTCTTGGCTAACAACACTTTTATCAATAATAATATTTTATTAAAAATTTCATACTTCTTATATCACTGATATAATTCCTTCATGTTTAATAAATATGAAATTTATTGAAGTCATTTATTATTTTTAAAGTTTCCTTTCTTTTGTCCAACTTTAAATATATTTGCTAATAGAATTATAAAGTTCTCAGATTTCACTTCTGAATAATTCATATTTAATAAGTTAATACAAATATTAATTATTACTTAGATGATATTATAATCAGTAGATAAACTTTTCATACAATTGGTCTGCTGTATATATATATAGAGAGAGAGAGACTATTATCATCCTGCTAAAGTCACTAATAACTTCATATCAGGAAATGGCACTAGTTTTACTAAATAAAAGTTATTATCTTTATTACTCTTAATAATTAAAGTTAGTAGAAAGTGTTCTCTATCATTTTACATATAAAAATTAATAACAATAATTTTTTTATGTATCCTTTGTATTGTTCTATAGGCAAAATTGTTAGATATTCTGCAAGATTTTTAAATCCAAATACATTTTTATCTTCTTAAATATTTTATTTCCTTCCATTACCATAAATTTCTAGTCGACTTCTACAATATATCAATGAGGATAGTTTGGCTGTTTATTCTATAGTGAGATTAGTACATTAACTTCTTAAGATATACTCCATGCTTTATTATTATTGCTTTTAATTAAAATAATAAAATAACATAAATTTCTACATACATTTTAAAACAAAAGGAATACAGTTCTATTCCTCTGAAATTTTCTTGTTTACTCTCCCCTCTCTCATCTGTTCAACCTATATTTATAGGAAAAATTTGCCAATACCTAATTGGTTAATTTTTTTTGTCTAGACTTTTAAAAATGATTTTATAACCAATCAAATAATATATATTTTTGTAATTTTATTCATACAAGATTTAAATTTATCTTTTAATAATAAACACTTTTCATTTAAAGTTAAATTTCATACATAAAATTTATAATTTATGTTTTGATAATTATTAATTTTTAATGAAATTGATATAATTAAATAAAATATAACATTTGGTATTTACACAAGTAATAAATCATACTGAGAAACAGGAAATAAATTGAATTTATTATTAAAGGAATGTTCACACATTTATTAACACCCTTGTCACTTTTTATTTATTTCATCATTAATTAAATAATTTTAACACAATAAATAAATAGCAATTTTTAATTTGACCTTTAATAATTATATAAAATATTAAACAAGGCAAAACTCTCCATATTAGTAGTGCCACCCTGTGCCAACCAGAGTAATCAACGGATGCCAGAAGGCTTGTGCATAAAATCCCTATCTAGTGCCTACTCATCCAATATCCCCAGACTAGTTTCTGGCTTGTGGCCTTCATCAGTGAGGAGCCTTGGATCTGAGAGCACTGCACCTAGATCTTAGGATCTAATGCAACCCTCCGCAGCCACCTTTTAACTCTACTTAACTACAAAACTATGAGAATGAAATTGAAAACACAATAATATTTGCAATCTAAGCTCAATAGCTTATATAGTCATATGGGTCTGAACTCGGTTCAGCACCCATATATTTTGGTGTGTTTGGCTCTTTAACAACCATAGCCATCACTATTCTATTAGGCAGGATTGATGCATGCACAAGCCTTCTGGCATCCATTGATTACTCTGGTTGGCACAGGGTGGCACTACTGTATGGAGAGTTTTGCCTTGTTTAATAACAATTATGTGCTAGTATAAGAGATAGTGATCATGTGATGTTTAGTGGTTTAAATAAAATATTAACTTAAATCATTATTACTATTGATTTAATATACCTTAGATGATGTTCATTATTATTTAGTTTTACTTTAAAATAAATAACAATTTATATTTCAAATTTACAACTTAAATAAATTATATTGATTTAAAGAAAATTAACTTAAGTTTAATATTACAAAAAAAAGGTATTTTAAGTTCTTCTATAAATTAAATAATAGGTTTTTATTAAACATTATATAAATTTAAAATTTTCTATTAAAATGACCATTACTTGCAACCATATAATGATGTAGCCAAATAGAAATGTTAATATATATATATATATATTGAAGCATAATTGCACTATAATAATGACTTACACAATCCAGTTCTTACGTTTTCAAATAAAGTTTATTATGTTTAATAATGATTTGCATTAGTATTTTATATGTGCTTTGAAGTACTTATTAAAATTAGTCCAGTTATGCAATATGCATTTAGTTATTTATTTATACAATGATATCCATCCAGCATGTTTTCTGAATATGTAATAAAATTCATGTGAGTGATTATTACAACCTATAATTAGAATCAATGTTTAACTTACTTTCCTTTAATACTAACTTCTAAAACAATATTTATGTGCATGCTCCTGACTTAGTTTTGATATATAAAACTAATGAATTTATGGACATACAATTAACTTCATTATTGATGGATTATTAATAAAGAACATTATATATGAAGGGGTACTCAAAAATAACCAGAATCATTCTCTGATTTGCATGCCTGCTGTAGTATATACTTCTGTTGTTACATACTTCTTGCAGAAACCATTCTGCATCATTCTGCAAAATGATATTACCATGTGGAATCATGGTGGTACATAGCACATTATTTTTTGTAAAGTGCATTTTGCATATTTGGCAATTATTGTAATGACTAAAAAGTTTGAACAAGGTGAAATTCTGTTTTTGTTAAAGAAAATGGCAAAAAAAATTTGTAATGCTTCAAACAGATTACAAGCAAGCTGATCTCATAAAAATTCAAGTTTATGAGTGGGTTTAATTGAAATGTTAAATTCATCCCTTTTCTAAAATGCATGGCAAGTGAAGTCCAAAGTCAAAACAATGCTGATTTTTTTCTTTTGATGCATTTTCTCTTAGATTTAGTTTGTGTCCCGTATTTTATCTGCAAATTCTGAAATATTTACATGATGCAGTAAAACATATATATCCTATTTTGTGACAAAGAGCATTCAAGCTTCACCTTGACAAAATGCCATCTCTCAAAGCCTTAAGTGTGTAACATTTTAAAATTAAATTCAGCATGACCCTGCTTAACTGGCATCCACATTTGTTTGATCTTGCTTTGTGAAATTTTTTTTAATTCTCTCAAATGAAAAAATGTGTCAATTTTTCTTTTATTTGAAGACTTAGAAGTGGTGAAAAAAATGCCACAGGTTTTAAATGATATCACTTTGCAAGTGTTTTTGGACTATATTGGAATAAAAAACTCATTGGTGGTCGAAAGGTCAGCGACCACTGCTTTACAAGCAGTTGTTCTGGGATAGCAGGTTTGCTTCCCGGCTGATGCTATGACACATGAGAAAAAAACTTATTTAGAATGGTATATTGCAATAAATAAACAGTAATTTGAAAGTAATTAAATTCAAAGCACTTAAAAATAAATTAACTTTTATTATAAAATTTTAGTTACTTTTGGGTACCCCTCATATATGAGAATACATACCATTGTGCTCTATAGTTATGGCTATCTGATTTATTATGTTTTATTTAAGCTATACATTCAATAAATTTTAAATTAATGAAATTAACATAATAAGTAGTTTGTAATAAATAGTTGTTATTTATTTATTTTAGCCTAAAGTTTGTTTTATTACATATCATTCTACCAATTATATAATCTTATGTATGATAAACCAAATATTCATGTTCTCCAAGATCTAAGGTGCACATATATAAAAATATTAGTAGACTGAAGATTCTATAAAATTTGTGGTTGATATCAGCACTAGTAAATTTTTAATCTACATATTAGCACACAAAAGACCCAATAATGACTGATGCTATATGTAATTAAGATTTTATCATTTACAAGCAGAGATAAAAATTCTGGGTTATTTAGTAACACCCTCTTGATATTGGCCATATCTTGAGATTTTCAGTAGCCCATTACACAGAATTAAATTATTTTTGACAGCCAATGTGGTGTTTGATATAAAAACATACATACCCTAATTGACTGCAAAACCATTTGACAAAAAAATTAAAACTTTAGTAGCAGTAATAACTAAAAAAATGATATTTTGGAATTACCAATGGGATGTTTTATATAGAAAATAATTACCTTGTGATAATTTTGATATTTTGACTAAATAATAGTTCATAAATTGACTGAAAGAATATGAAGTAAAAAGTGCAATTGGAAAGTACAAAAGAAGAGCAAACACATTCTTGGAAATTCAGTCATCTGCTAGATGGAATTATTTATTGACATTCATGAAAGCATAATAAGTTATAATGGAGCCAGTAGGAATGAAACTTCTGAATATGATAATAAAAGTAAAGACCTAATTAATACAAGTCCAGAGCCAAAGAAATATAAAAAGAAGACAATTCTGAGACACAATTTAAATATCCTGACATTAAAAAAAGCAAGCAATCAAAAAACTTAAGAAAAGAGGAAACATATAATTTTGGACAATCATTCAAAAAAATTGAAAAAGAATTTTGGCAAAATACTCAGAAAATAGGGATAGAGATTTAAAAGGAAATAAGCAAAATCAGTAAAAGATGAGAATATTTTATTAAAAATACAGAATGAGCTTTGAATGTAAATACAGGCAGAGAGAGGAAGATTGGAAATTAATCAAATAAAAGAATTTCTTAGATGATGAAAAGATCACAACCACTCTGCAAGCAGTGAAAGTTCAAATTATAGTACAAGGAAAATACATGACTTTTAAAGAAGCATGTGTGCAAAAACAGCTAGATAATCAAGTAGAAATTATGAACAAAATGATTAGTCATATACACATTAATACTAGGGATGAGCTGGAAGGCAAACAATACAATATGAATGAGGAAATAGTAGAGGTGTATTGTAATGATCAAGTTTGTACACTAGCATAACAGAATCTAGAATCCAGGCAAAAAGAACAAAACTGACCAGACCAGGAGGGTGATGTCTCAAATTCAACTGCATTTCAACAACTCATCTGCCAGAACTCCAAGAATCAAAACCCGATGAATGACCATAGTTGAGGTTACACATATTTTTTATCTTTCATGGCTGGCAAAGGTCAGGAAAAAACATGAGACTCAAGGACTTATATATATATATATATATATATATATATATATATATTAACTAATTTAAATGCTACCAGCATGAAATTAAAGATAACATTCATAAATGATAATTAATGCATAGATGTTTGTATCATATATATATATATATATATATATAGTAACCTAATAAGGTGATCAAAGATCCAAATATATTAAAATATCCAAAAATTCAAATATTATAACTTAATAAACGAAAAAATAATTGTAACTTAAATTAACTTGGATTAGAACTTAAATAAACATGGATCAATGGAATTAAGTAAAATATTACCATTATAAATCAAATCAATTAGAGCAAAAAGATTCCAATAAGATAAATATTTTATCCGAGTGGTTATTAATCAAACAAAAGAAATCAACATTGTAAGTAAATAAACAGGTTCAATAAGTAGTCTTTAAAAATATTAATTCAAACAAGTTGTAAATAAACTTAATGAAAATGATCAGAATTGATTTAAATTTATATTAACATGAGCATAAGCTATGAAATAAGTGGTAAATAAAATTATTATGAGGGAATGGCATTCTAGCCAAAAATATAAGATAAAAATGCTTATTTCAAACATATTAAAGGGACTCATATAGTGGTAACTTAAATAAACAGACCAAATTTATCCATGATCAAAATATTAATTATCATTTTAAGCCTGGTGGCTTATATTCATCAATAAACAAGTAGAAACCATAAACAATTATTATGAACAAACTACTATAACTCAGAAAATAACATCAAGCAGGTGAGTACACTGGTAACTCAATAAAATATCTTCTCAGGTATACAGACAATAGATTTGATCCCCTTTCATCTCTTGGTTTGATGTCAAGTGCATATTTAAATAAATAACAAGTGAATATGGTCTAACAGGGTGCCACTAGATTATCTGAACCTAGACACAGTTATATCTTATAACCTTTTCATGTGTACCAGGTTTGAATCCCTTTTTGGTACTTTGCTTCTAATAAAAATGGAGGATTTTGCTTTTAGACCCATATCACTGTATGCACTAATATTTAGGTAAACATAAATCATCCTTAAACTAAAACGGAGTATATAAATTTCATTAGACAGAAATCATTTCCCAGATCTTAACATAATAAATGTGTTTCAATATCTTTTATAGGTTTTACTAGCTGAGATTATATTAATTTAGGATTGCAATTCACTCATCCTGGCATGATATAGATGATGGAATGGTGGTTATAATATTTATTCACGAATATCAACTAAATACCATGAAATCACTTATTTATCTATGGTCTTTAAACATTTATCTATCCCATTAATTAAAACGTGATGGTGATGTTGATGATAATGATAACAATAATGGTTTCAACCACAGCTTTAGAACTAAGCCTAATCATAAAATTTAGTTTCAGAAATTAATAATTAGTGGCTAATCTTAGTATATCTAATTGGAACTTAAATAACTAATATTCACCTTGATGATGAATGATTACAAATAATAAAAAAATACTCTTAATGAAATATATACGCCTCGTTTAATAAAACAAATTCACATTTATTACTGCATTTCTAACGTATACATAAAAATTTCTATATCTACATGAAAATTGATATTAGCAATAACAACAATATTCATAATCGACTGTTTTAAAATCATAACATTAATTTTAAATTCTTCCCCCTTTCCCATAACTGGTATATTAAATTGGATGTCACATTGACCATGATTTTCACTCCACAAGAAAATATCTCAAAAAAAAAAAAAAAAAAAAACACTCTTTTTTTTTTCACTTTTCTCTTTTGTACACATACCTTTATAAATCTAACATGTAAAGTAGAATGATAAAAAATAAATGTTAGTAAAATTGGAAAGAGCAAGTTTTAGAAACAAGTTTAAAGTACCTTCCCCCCCCCTCCCTTCTAAGCGCTGAAATGCTATACTTTAACTTAAAACACAAATATTCAAATATTTTAATACTGCCTCTTATTTTACATTCACACACAATTACACATATGCAACAAGTATTATTATGTATGTGCATGTTTATCCCCATGAAAACTAAAAGATTATTTAAAACCAAAATAATAATACAAAAAATATATATATATTTTACATATCAATAACATTTCATAACTTTAGGTTAATAGACAATCATAATTTTAGTACATATAAATTATTAATAAAGGTTATGGTTATCACTAGTAAGAAATTTTTGGTTTCAATCGATCTTAGCTGTTTTAAAAGTTCTGAGATAACAAACGAAAATATACAACTTTATTGTTAAAGTTTTACTAAGTCTCTGCTATCATAAAGAAAATATATATAAAAAATTCATATTACCAGTTCTATTCTTTGGTAGTGACTTCCAATGATTCAAATTTATCTTGTTTAATGTCTACAGTTTGGCAGCAACAATTTCCATGTTTCTTTGGAACCGTCTCTTTAAGTGTATAATTATTTGATGGTGATGATTCTACTGAGGTTATTTGCTTTAATGGGAATCATATTGGCCACTAGAACTTTTCTTCCCTTCCTGTTAAGCATGATTCTTTTAATTGATGAAGTATATCAGTTGTCTTCAGGTTTATACTTTTTCTTGGGTTTAAACTCAGTCACTAGATTCAATTTGTAGTAGATGATTCAATTTGTACTAGATGATTTAATACTTATCAATCAATTAATTATTTTCCTTCAGCTTTTAAATGCAGGTGAATCTTTTCTCTTACTGAAAATATTGCATTTCTTTCAGTCATCAGGTGTATAATATTTTAATTTTAGACAAGACTTTATTATTATTATTATTATTATTATTATTATTATTATTATTATTATTATTATTATTATTATTATTATTATTATTATTATTATTATTATTATTATTATTATTATTATTATTATTATTATTATTATTATTATTATTATTATTATTATTATTATTATTATTATTATTATTATTATTATTATTATTATTATTATTATTATTATTATTATTATTATTATTATTATTATTATTATTATTATTATTATTATTATTATTATTATTATTATTATTATTATTATTATTATTATTATTATTATTATTATTATTATTATTATTATTATTTTTATTTCTATATGATGTGCTAGCTCTGGGGTGAATCAGGGATTTTCCCAGATGAGATTTATATTTATTTTAACCTGCCATGCTGTTTTTAATCTTCAAAACTTTATATAAAAAATGATTTTAAAATTGATATCTGATGAATCAAATGCTTGCTTCCTTAGTTCAATATTTTTAAAAGTCTCTCCTACTGATTTTTATAGTTTATTTTTGAGTCAACTCACCCAATTAGAGTGATAGTGTGACTTTCTCTGGAAACATTTTTAAAAATCACACTACCTTGATTTTTCAGACTAATCCTGTTTTGAAGTAAAAATTGTCTTAATCCTTTTTTTTTCTCATGTATCTGTCACAACTGTCTGAGTTTTTAACAGAAAACCAACTTTTACAAAAACAAAATTGTTTAAAAAAAAAAACATATATAATTTAATAGATCTTTCCTTTCTTTTTCAATATGTAATAAAATGTACATTTATGTATGTAACATACACACACACTTATTCAGCTCATTTATAAAGCTGGACTATTACAATAATCTAAATGTTTTTTAGAAATTATTATCTTAATATTTAAAATTAAATTTTTAACCTTCCAATCCCCAATTATAATCATTTTGAAATCATAATAATACAATCATAGAAAAACAAAAATAGAAACAGATAATAATAAAATAGAAATAGAATAAAACATTAGAATTTAGCAAATGCAGGTTAGCTTTGAAGAGAGTTTAATATTTGAAATATACAATAATAATTAAACAGTTTACACACACCCTTCCTATATATGCGTTATTATTCTACTTTTTAACAAAAAAAAAATAAATACTGAATAATTAACTGTGTGTACTACTCTTTTTGAGTTTTTTTTTTTTTTATCAACACACAAACAAATAAAGAATATAACTGTTGCCCCCAATCTCTTTCTGTCTTAAGCTTTTAGAACTGGATCTTGTAGGATTTGAACTTGGGTGCCCTATAGCTTCCTTAACTATATGAAAATGTGATGATGATTTTTGTCCCACATTTTCTTTCATGCACATTACTACAAATTTAGCTAAGGACTAAATTGTAATGGCACAATATATATATATATATATATATATATATATATACATATATATATATATATATATATATATATATATATATATATATATATAAACCTTACAAGCATAAAGCTAAACTAGTCAATATAATATCAAAATTACCCCAAATCCAAAATTAAACCAGACCAGCATAAAAATAATAATAAAACACAACCTAAGGTTTCACTGCTACAAGCAGACTTCTCAAGTGTAAAGAACTACAATAACTACACAATATATATAATATTAAAAACTACCCACAAATCCATTCACTTTCCATCCACCCTTTATATTAAAAGAACTCTTAAATAAGATAATTGCTTCAGAATAATAAATTTTCAATAATAAAGACTCTTTAATTTTTCTTTTGATTTCATTTCTCTCAAAGAAGACAATCTTAGCTTCATCAAAATCAATAGTGTGGCCTGTATCTTTTTCATGGACATACAAAGCAGAACTAAGATATCTATTTTTAACTCTACTTTTATGAACTTTTATTCTTTCATTTAAACTCAAACTACTCGGACCTATGTAAACCTTCTTACTAAATAAACAAGGGATAAAATATACTACACCAGAAATAGCCTATCAAAAACTTTTTTTGTATTATTTAATAAATTATTCAATGTAACACCCCTTTTCCAAGCAATTTTCTTATTTTCAAACAATTTACTATTTTACACACAATTTTATAAGAAGACAATTTAAATGGCAAAAAAATAAAATCATATTTTTCTTTAACCTTTACATCCTTACAAATATTACTATTAAATAAAATACTTTTAACAAATTTATCAGAGTATCCAACACTCAAGTAATCTTTATAAAATTGATATTTCTGAAACAAAGCTACCCCACTAGAATTATTTAATTTAATATTCCTATGACAATAATTCCTTAAAGCAGCTACTTTATGAGATACAGATTGATAGCTATCAGGTTTAATTATAAATCTTAATTCTTTACTTTTAACTAAATGACTGCACAATAAACAATTAGTTTCTACATTTCTAATCACCAAAAGATCTAAAAATTTTAACTTACCAAAATCTAACCCCCTCCTTCTAACACAAATTTTATAGAAGAATCAAAACAATTAAACTCATTTACAAATTCCTTCAATTTATCATTCTCAACAACAAATAAACAATCATCAACATATCTGACAAATAACTTTACAAATAAACAATTCTTTTTAATAATAATTTCCTCTTCTATATAACTAATATAAACTGAACATACTAAAGGAGAAATAATATAACCTATTATCCACCCTTCCTTAATCTTATAAAAATTACCTTTTTTTTTTTTCATATGTCAGCATCGGCCGGGATGCGAACCCACAACCATCTGCAACCAACTACTTTCTTGCATGGCTGCTGCGATACCTGTTGGCTAACAATGCAAGACAAAAATTACCTTTATAAGTAAAATACATAGAATCTTCCAATAACAAAAGCAAATCTTTAATTACTTTAATTTTATTTTTTGATAAAAAACTTTTCTTAATCAATACAGACAAAAGAACATCAATACTGCTTAACCTATTAACAGACTGATACATATTTTCAATATCTAAACTTCCAAATACCCAATTACTTTCCATTTTAAAATTATTAATCTTATCAAAAGCCTCAAAAGAAGAAGAAACTGTGTACTGACCAAAATCAACAAATTGTTTTAAAAAATTATTCAAGAATCTAGAAATACCTTCTACAACACTACCTGTAAAATCAAAAATAAATCTTAAAGGAAAACCATCTTTATGAGTTTTAATATTCACAAACATCTTAGCTGATGTAAAATCATTAGGATAACATTTTAAATAATCTACTCTATTAAAAAAATTAAATTAACCATTTTCTTCATAATATCTATCAATTTCCTTTTAATCAAATTACCTGGATCTTTATCTAACAACATATATTTACCATTAGTTAATTCTCTATCCATTTTCTCTTTGAATTCATCTCCTTTCATAATAACAAACCTACCAGCTTTGTCTTCACGAGAAATGATTACATCATTAGCAATTAACCTATTCTTAAGATGTTTAATCTCAGCAGGATTAATAACAAATTTTTCTTTCCTTTTTAAACTTTTATTCAAAATCGATTGAATACCAACTTTCTGCTCATCACTCAAATTACTAGATTCAATAGACAAAATTGTATCAAAAACTATATTTTTTGAATGAAATGGAACAAAATTAGGGCAGTCATTTAGTTAAAAGTAAAGAATTAAGATCTATAATTAAACCTGATAGCTATCAATCTGTATCTCATAAAGTAGCTGCTTTAAGGAATTATTGTCATAGGAATATTAAATTAAATAATTCTAGTGGGGTAGCTTTGTTTCAGAAATATCAATTTTATAAAGAATGCTTGAATGTTGGATACTCTTATAAATTTGTTAAAAGTATTTTATTTAATAGTAATATTTGTAAGGATGTAAAGGTTAAAGAAAAATATGATTTTATTTCTTTGCCATTTAAATTGTCTTCTTATAAAATTGTGTGTAGAAATAGTAAATTGTTTGGAAATAAGAAAATTGCTTGGAAAAGGGGTGTTACATTGAATAATTTATTAAATAATACAAAAGAAGTTTTTGATAGAAAGACTATTCCTGGTGTAGTATATTTTTTCCCTTGTTTATTTAGTAAGAAGGTTTACATAGGTCAGGGTAGTTTGAGTTTAAATGAAAGATAAAAGTTCATAAAAGTAGAGTTAAAAATAGATATATTAGCTCTGCTTTGTATGTCCATGAAAAAGATACAGGCCACACTATTGATTTTGATGAAGCTAAGGTTGTCTTCTTTGAGAGAAATGAAATCAAAAGAAGAATTAAAGAGTCTTTATTATTGAAAATTTATTATTCTGAAGCAATTAACTTATTTAAGAGTTTTTTTAATATTAAGGGTGGATGGGAAGTGAATGGATTTGTGGGTAGTTTTTAATATTATATATATTGTGTAGTTTTTGTAGTTCTTTACACTTGAGAAGTCTGCTTGTAGCAGTGAAACCTTAGGTTGTGTTTTAATATTATTTTTATGCTGGTCTGGTTTAATTTTGGATTTGGGGTAGTTTTGATATATATTAGCAAAAATGATTCACATGTTACATGACTTATATAGCTTGTATTACCAATATATATTATATAAAGAGCCTGCTAATAGTTCTAAATGAGCTTTTTTTAAAAATGATAAATGCTACAAGAGAAAGTACCTGAAGCCTTTATCTATGATGGTTCCTATCCCCAGACTGGTTTCAAGCTATGGCTCTCATCAGTGAGGAGCTAGGACATTAGATTCAAAATACGTACTCAAGCCAAACATTTATCTAATTCTTAAATATTAAAAAAAGATCTAAATCTTTAGACACCTACATGTCTTCAAATTCAGCTCTTTAACTACAGAAATTATATGGGCCTGAATTAAATTCATTGATCCTATATATTAGTAGGCTTAGCAATTTAATATAGCCAAACCCTAATAGCAAAAATATATTAGTAAAAATTAGTCAATGTCACATGACTTATATAGCTTGCATTACCAATATGTAATATGTAAAGAGCCTGCTAATAGCTCTAGACAAGCTTATTTATTTATTTTTTAAATGATTTAGAGCTATTAGCAGGCTCTCTCTCTCTCTTTATATATATATATATATATATATATATATATATATATATATATATATATATATATATATATATAATTAACTAAGATTGGCTTGCACTGAAACTCAGGGTTTTATATTGAACCTAAAAACTAAAGACATAAACTTCAGTTTAATACTGATTAATTAAATTATGGAATTCAGAATTGGTTATACAATATCACTGATATGTTAAAGCATTGGAAAATTACACTAGCAATGTGCCCTACAGATAGATTAGAGTCAAAGGTTTTCATGACTAACACCAGTACCATGGAACTGAGCATCCTGCTGCTAAAGGTCAGGGTGGCTAACATGACTGCCTGGAATTATATGTCAGGTCTTACTTGTGTGCGCCCTGAAGGAAAGTAAGATGGGATGGACTTTCTGAAGGTCCCATCTTAAGGAGAAAATGCAGCAAAATGTTAAACATTGAATGAGAATTTAAAATATATAATCCACCAACAAAGGCACGACATTAATTATTATTGCAGGAATACAAGGGCAATAGCCTGACCAGTCATATTATTCTAAGCCAATTTTAATTACACTATATAATTATATAGCACTTGAGGGATAGGAAATATATAATAAAATTCTTGTTTATAGTTTTCAATCTATGTGGATAAATTATTATTACAAGGGACAGAAAAGTATATTTGGTTGATTAGCCAAATAATTACTGAATATACTTTCATGTTACCAAGACTAGTGCATTACTTTATTATCATAAATCCAAATAATATGGAGATTTCATAGTAGGTCACAATAGACATTAAAAATCAAATAAGAATTTTATAATAATGAATGCTGAGTGATTCATTATTACTACAGATGAAGGAATTCAAACTAGCGAGCATGGATAATATCACTGAGAAACAATTATGTGAAGATATTTGAATTTATATCTTCAAATTTTTATTATAAAAAACTCACTGCTTCAAGGCATTTTCATATAACATAATATGAAAATAATAGAAAAGAAAGATTATAGACACAACCACAGCCATAGATAAAGAAGTTAATGTAGGTTACATTTACTTTAAATATGAGATTTATCAAGAGATAGGTAAGTTATACAAGTTATAAATTATTCAATTTAATGATAATTTATAATGAAATTATTTTATAGGGTTTAGAAAGTTACATTAATTTATGTTGAGCTATCTTCAGATTTTTAAATTGATAATTTAAATTTAAATAATAATTAGTTATCACAGAGACCTGCAGTTATAGGTTGGTGTTACCTATTAATTGCTGAACTGGAGAGGCAGGTGTTTGACTTCTAGGTGTTGAGGTAGTCTTCTTGGGCAGAATGTAGCATCTTCATTATGAAAGTAGGATGTTGATGGATGGTTCCATGTGGCATCTCCAATGATGGAAGGCTTCAGCTAGCAGTTCATACACCATTCTTCCATGGATTAGAAGCAACCATCACCTTTCCCCGGCCAATCCTTTCAAAGATCAACCTGGCATGGGTTATGTATAGTGATGCTCTTCTAAAGTGAAGTGACTCCATAACCTAAGCTTAAAATATACTCTATTTATATTTTTATTTTAAAGCACTTAACTAGAGAAGAATTTATTTTGCCTGGAAACCCATTAACTCTAAAATATAACATAAAATCCTAAGATATTCTGATTTGATCCAAATACTTTTGTTTAGATTTCCAAGGCATCTTAAATCCTTCTTTAGCTGTCAAATAGTGCTGCTTCAGTGATTTTAATGTTTACACTTTTGAGACAACCAAATTTTAGTGTAGCAATGATAAACATTTAAACTTTTATTTAACCACAGGTGCAGTGGTCTTAATGCAAATGTGTTTAAGGCTAAATTTTTATTTTTAATTAATATATCTAAAGGCTTCTGTTATTTTGCAAAATTAAATCATGCCACTCTCTATATATTATTATATAAGGTGAATCATACATCCACATACACATTTATATTTAATAAACTTAATAAATTGACATTTTTACTATTTAAAATTATAACATAAATCATTCCTTTATAAAATATAAAATTTAAACCATTATGTTTGCTGTAACACTTACTAGCCTATTTATGTACAGCATTTATTCATATATGCATATATAATGCTGCACACCCAGCCATGATTCTAAGGTTTATACATTTATTTTAATAAATATTTTAGTAGGGTTTGAACCTAGCACAAATGGGTTTGGTTGTTAAACTAAAACCTGCAATGAGAAGAGATTAAACCTGACCATTGCAGTATGAAGATCTCAACAAAATGTAAGAGAGTAGAATAAAAACTATAAAAATAAAACAGAATTGTTGCACACAGGATACATGAGTAAAAGTTAATTTAGAGATGAATAAGTCCATTGTGATAATAAGATGTATAACATCATAGGGTATACAAGTAGAGATAATTTCTTCAGAGGAAAAAAGTGCAGATAATAACAGTAGCAAAAATGATGGGCAAACCAATCTAATAAAAGCCTAATGTATACAGATCAAAATGTTTAAAGTAGATGTAGAAGAAACCTCTTTGATGTACATGAAAAGTTTAAGAGATTTATTCCACTTCCATAACTTGAGAGAAGAGAAAATGATAGCTGTTGCATGTAATCATCTTCATCGAGCATCTAAAAATAGTGGTATTTATTAGGAAAAAACTACATGCTTTCACTAATTATTAACTATGATTTTAAACATTTTTGGAGAAAGTAAAGACAAAATGGGATCATGTACAGAATATCAAGAAAGGAACCTAATAGCAACATGAGAAACCTTACACTGTTCTTTTATAATTCAGATCTCCATATTGAGATCTTACATGTTTTTTTTTTATCTGAAGACCAAATTTTCTGCATTATATACCACAAAATTTTATCTACACTACAAGAGATAATGTTTGGAAACAACAAAAAGTCAATTAAGGATATGACAGAATTATTAACAGTGATAGACTTCAGAAATATGTACATAAGAACCACTAGACATATTTCAAATAAATGGGTTATGTTTCAACTGCATCCATCCAATATTCATATGGTGGAAATTATATTTATCCATTGATAAAACCCATCTTCCAAAGACACAATCATAAAAGAAGGTGGTGAAGGCAATCATATACACCAAGGAATATAACCCCTATACAACTGAATCAAAGATTCAGATCCTATGATATAGTCTAATCCACTATTGAGAGATAGATAGATAAACTATATGTGACACTAAAGAGAACTTTATTATAGATTTACTCCAACAAAAACACAAAAAAGACTGAAATATGTAATGACTTAAATAATAGGATAATATAATGCAGGGGTCCCCAACCCTATGCCCACAGGCACCATGGCACCTGCAGACCATTTTACATGTGCCCGCCGCTATCCGAACATGATAAAAAATTATTTACCTGATACAAATAAATTTAATTGTTAAAATTTCTTATAAATTATTGTATTATATTGTAATCAAATTGTAGGGCATACTATACTTTTACAGCGTAAAAATATAAATGTTAATTATATGTTAAAATTTTATTTTTGAAATAAATATTTTTTTGTACATTATGTGTATTATTAATAATATCCAACTATAAATTTATATTGAAAAAATAAATGGTGCCCGCCACCTGTCCGGTATTTTAGAATGTGCTCTTAAGTGCAAAAAGGTTGGGGACCCCTGATATAATGTGTAAATTATTTACTTTGTTTATTATATAAAGAATTTTTGGTACTTGTGATTTTCGACCCATGTGGCACCAGGGGCGCTGGTCTGTGTCAACCACAGAAATACTTAGAGTATGGGGCCCCAAATGCAGCAATGCAAATTCCAGCTGTTAGGTGGCGCTGTTCACAATGCGTAAGCACAGGAACATTACACCAACCAGCTGGATGGCAGCAAATCTGCCCGCTTGGTGGCACTGGTCACAATGCATAAGCCCATTTAGCTTACATCGTCTGCTACCAGCAGATACCAAGAACCTAGGTGGCGCTGATTGCTGTAAACACATCTAGCTTATGTGTCATCTGCTAATAGCAACTACCAAGATGCTAGCCCACTACGTGGTGCTGTTTCTCCATGGTTACACATGGAAAAACTACGCAATAATAGAGTTTATGTACATATTACTTAAAACATGAATGGCATATAATATACAGGTGTGATTAATTAAGAAGCTACAACTACTTAAATATGCGTTCAAACTTAATAGTGTCACATGCTTTTTCACAGTTTTATAAATGGATGTATTTTTAAATTATTTATTTTTAAAAATCGATCTTTTTTTTTTAATCATTTACTCTAAAAGTGTTTTTTTTTTTTTTAAATTTAAAAAAATGTAATTTTTATGACAATCAGTTTTTTTTAAAAAAAAAAGCTAATTTGTCCCCCTTCTTTCAAAACTGTATTATTTTAAAAGATGATTGTTTGTAAAACTTTTTTTTTTACACTTTCAACCAATATTATCCAATAACTTTTAAAGTAATACAAATTATATTTCGGTTTATACATCTTTCACTTAATATTTCACAAACGTGTTATTTTAAAAAACTGTTACATGGCAAACAATAATTCGAAGATTAAATTACTGGAGAAAAAGCAAATCAAACTCTCCTTTAAATATCTATTCAGTTCAAATTTAAAGGAAGTTTACAGTACAATTTATGTATACACATACATCTATTATTATAAATCATTCAAGTTTTACTATCTTTGGTAAATAATAAATTCATTAAAATTAATATTATACAGACTCAGAAATGACAATATAGCAAAAAGATTCTGTTTTGAAGGAAACAACACAAGATGTAAATTAATGAAGATAGGACAGTAATCCAAGATATGTGTAGTGTCATCCACAGATATAAGTTGCAGGTTAAAAAATATATACATTTAATATAATGCCATGGTCTATAAAATAAACACAGATTGAGGAATTATTTTTGAAATTTGGATTGTTTAAAAGATTAAGAAAAAAATTGCATTTAAATTATTAAGAACAACACTGAAAGCATGAGGGTCCTTTGAAATAGATGTAAATGTTTGACGCTTATAACCTACTCGACTGAACTAGTTTTGAACCTATTCTAAATGTCAAAATGTTATGTATAAGTCAAGTGGTGAAATTTGCTATCATGGCATCATCCATTTACATACAAAAGTACGCTATAATTAGGCAGGTTTGATAAAATTATAGCATAGAAATCCTCATAATTATTCATAAAATATTTTATTAATCTATAAGTCAATTCTAAATTTTATATTTGTATTGTATTCGTATGTGGATGGATAATTTAAACCATGAAATTATGGCATAATGATTTGTACATATAATATTTAAGATTAAATAAAAATAATGTAAAATGTTTTCTTTAAAATATATTCATGTTTTTCTGATTTAATATTTAATAGATATAATTGAAACTAAAATATTTTTTTTATAAGATCTGTCAAATATGTTTTTTTTTTAAAATAAACAATATAAAGAAAATGTGTAAAAGTTATTTATATCAAGTTAAAATAAAAGTCATCGGTTTATAATTAAAAATGGGAATTTTGTGTAAACAAGAAATCAATTAGTGACCGCACCTGGGGTAAAAGTAAAATCTAGTTCACTGATTGAATTTGTTTCAACATAAGATTTTGTCATTAAATCAGGCCAGAGCAACAAACAATGTTGCCTTAACATGCTTATAATAAATAGAAGATTCCATAATCCGTTAAAAGAACTCACCGTCATTCAAATTCAACTACCCAAAGTCCAGCTATAGTAATACCATCTTAAATCGTCTACCAACTAAAGAGAAGATGCCATAAGCCTCCAAAGAACTCACCTTCATTCCAGCTTGAGTATCTCCAGTCCAGGTATAGGAGAACTGTTTTAAAATTATTAAAATCGCAGAGCTCTGTGTAAAATTCAAAATAATCATTATTGCTTCAAAATCAGGTTAGCTAACTATATTGTAAAGCCTTTTTAAATTGTCTTATCAATAAAATTTCAATTCTATAAATGACATACTTTTGTTAATTTCTTTTATTAACTTCTTGTTTTGCTATATAACTTAATCACTGCAGTTATATTTATTTCTCTCTTGCTTATTTTAGTTATTATTAATTATGCCTATGTTTCGAAACAGTGCACATTTAGTTATGAAATATATTTTTTTTGAAGATATTATTTAAAATCTTTATATTGTATTAATTATAGCATCATTTAGCACTCCATTTCAAAACCCTAATTTATAAATAATGGTGACCCTTTGTGCTCGTTATTATTTTGTCATTTAGTAAATAATTAATGTAAATATAAAATGTGGCTTATAAATCCAAACTTTCAACCTTTAATTATTATGTTACTAAAGATTAAATGAGCATGGAGTGTAATCATAAGTATATTTTTCTTATTAAAGTATTCGTAAGTCCCTTAAATATACTTTCCCCTTTTAAAAGTTTATTAATTATAGATAACTAAGAGATTGAACGGAATAAAGTAAAGTTTGTGTATATATATATATATATATATATATATTCCCATCAGTAGCATATATGTATTTCTCATGCTACAGAAGAGTTGGCTCTTTTGATTAAGCTGATAAACACTAGTGTTCATTTAATGTATGGTATTTAATTTATAATGTACTTCGGCTTGGCGGATGTGAAATTCATCAATATTTTATCGTTGTGCTGTTTTTATATATATATAAGATGGAGTCACTTTATTATTATATTTTACTTGTGCATAGCGTATTAGTAAAATCTTTATAGCCAACTCACCTCCATAATATGCAATCTTCGGCTTTGAACAGAAGCATTCTTGAAAACTCGTTCGATATAAAGCTATCTGTGAGGCTTTATATGCCCATATTTAATATATAAATTTATCATAACCAGATGTATTATTAAGCTTCACTCCAGACTTGGTTTGATTACATGTATAATAGTTGTATAATAGCCTCTCGAACTGATGATGAAAGGGCATAACTAATAAGTGGAATGTAGTGATTTATTATATAGCATAAAATTAGTGCAATTAAATAATAGCCACAAATTTATTTTGCTAAATGGCTTAGAGTAATGTTGTTTAGTAAATAAAATGCCTGCATGCATTATCCAACACTAAGTAATGGATTATATCAAGTATATATGAAATTGTCAATAAATATAATTCATCATATATCAGTTTCTGCCTCATTATTAAATCAATCCAATAGTAAAGCCCCTATTAATTAAATATATTAGATTTTATCTTTGGAATTTCTCTAGTTTTGAAAGAGGGGGGGGGGGGAATTAGCTTTTTTTTTAAAAAAAAAAAAAACCCGATTGTTGTAAAAATTACATTTTTTTAAATTTAAAAAAAAAACCACTTTTAGAGTAAATAATTAAAAAAAAAAGATCGATTTTTAAAAATAAATAATTTAAAAACACACCCATTTATAAAACTGTGAAAAAGCATGTGACACTATTAAGTTTGAATGCATATTTAAGTAGTTGTAGCTTCTTAATTATTCACACCTGTATATTATACACCATTCATGTTTTAAGTAGCATGTATATAAACTCTATCATTGCATAGTTTTTCCGTGTATAACCATTGGAGAAACAGCGCCATGTAGTGGGCTAGAATCTTGGTAGTTGCTGTTAGCAGATGACACATAAGCTAGATGTGTTTACAGCAATCAGTGCCATCTAGGTTCTTGGTATGTGCTGCCAGTCAGCTGGTGTAATGTTCCTGTTCTTACGCATTGTGAACAGCGCCTGCTAATGACTGGAATTTGCATTACTGCATTTGGGGCCCCTACTCTAATATTTCTGTTGTTGACACAGACCAGCGCCTCTGGTGGCCACATGGGTCAAAAATCACAAGTACTGAATTTTTTTATGGAATGAGTAGTTCAAATGATATTTAAAAAAAATTGCTCCATCAGGGTGGGTATATTAAATAAATAGATATATCTATTTTATATTTATGTCACATAGTTAGCAAAAGATAAGGCTATTTGAATGTATAGTTATACATTAAAATTAAAGTTTAGAAAGTCAGCAAAATGTTACAAAATAAAATTTCACAATGGAATTAAAATTTTCAAGTATGTAAGTATAGACACATTTTTTAGAATAAAAAAAGATAAATGCTTTGTTAAAAAATAAAGATAATTCTTTTTAAGAATTTAATTAATTTCTCAGCTCAGACTAAAACTGGATGGTATATTTTTGATATAATTAAGATTTAACATATTTTGAAAATTCAGAAATTAATTTGTATTGAAAATGGTATGTTATCAAAAATTAATTAATTTTCATATTATAATATTAATCTGATACATGTAATCTGTAATTATACTTTGCTGTAATATTCTTTATTTTGCTATAAATCTTTCATTAGCGAAAAAAAAAAAATTCTACAATACATTTTCTTTAATAATTAAAAGATTAACATTCTCTTATATAAAAATTTAATACAAATAATTTGGCAACAAAATCAATTTTGTTGACTTTTTATGCTGATCTTCATCATCTCGGCTGTGCACCAGACAGAAGCTGTTAAGTTAATATGCAACAAGTATGAATCTTCTTAAGTGCTATGAGAAGTTTTTAGTATAAATTGCTACTTTATCTGGAGAATTCCCCCTTGGTATAGAGCTAACATTAAAAATAATTTCAGGAGTGGCTAATCATCTACAATCAAATCAATTATAAGTTAACTAACACTGGCTGTGACAAATATAGTGAAATATAAGTACATAACACTCTGAATTAAACGTACTTAAAATAAATGAGTAAATGAACTGTAATTACAAATTGTTATGAAATATTGTTAAATACTAAATAATTACAAATGTCACACTTTAATAATCCTAAGTAATCATATAATAGTTATGTTAAATTTATAGACTATATGAACTTTGTTTAAATTTCAAAATGATTTCTTTTTAAGTAAAATTTTGACTTAAATTAATATTATTTTATTTTGTCATTTATTCTTTGAATAAAATCCTCTCATATTCAGGTAATGATTATTACGCATTGTATATTCAAAATGTAATTATTTTGAGTCTATTTAATGAAATACTTTAGTATAATTATGTTAGTTTTAAGTTTCAAAATAAGAAAATTAACTGTGGAGGTTAAGCTACACATATAATTCTTGTTTTTTAAATTACTTAACCAGAATCCCTAGGTTAATTCTTAAAAAATACTCACCCTTAAGTTTAATTATATTTTATTATTATTTATGATATAATTTAAGTTATAAAATCATAGATAGGTAGTAAATATGTATGCAGGTATATCAGTGAAAATTATTTATTGAAATTGAAGCCAGAAAAGCTAACATATCAATCAAATATTTTGTTAGAATTAAAGAATTAAAAAAAGGTGAGAGCTTAGGAATTTATTAGTAACTTATTAGAAATAATGTTTTGATAGACATGTGTGGATTTGATTAGAGTAGATTTGAACTTATTCATTAGAAGTTTTAAAACAGATTTCAAATTTATAATATAATGTATTTGTTACTTACAAGTTTATATCACAATGAAGATATTGAAATAATTATATGAAGTTTGTAGGTATTTTAAGAAATTTATGCACTTCCCTTTTATATATATTTTGAAGCATATCTTAACACCTCACTGATGACAACTCGCAGCTAAAAACTAATATGGGGATAGGGATATTCAGAAAAGCTTGTTAAGAGCTATTGACACTCATTATATAACATTACAATACAAGCTTATTAAACTAAGTTATGTGATATATAACTTGATTTCCTTGCAATTATAGTCTTGTGCTTGAGGCTTTGGTAATGTTATGTTGCTATTAATTTATGGTGTATCAGAATTTAGTTCAATCCCATATGGCTATTTAAGTTAGACAGCTGGATTTAAAGGCATATAGATGTCTGAAAATTTCAGATTTTCTACTTAATAGTTAACCATTAGATAAATTCTGGACTTGAGCTGGTATTTTTAGATCTAATGTCTTAATATCCTAGAACCTCACTGATGACATCCAGCAGCTAGGAACTAATCTGGAATAGGGATATTCAGAAAATCTTGTTAAAAGGTATTCACACTCATTATATAAAATTTGAAGCATATGTATAGTATATTAATAATTCATGTACTCCAGTTTATCTGTGTGCTTATTTAATATCTATTTTGAAGTAATTCCAAATCTAATATAATTTCAAGGTATGCAGTGAATTATTTTTTACACAATAATAACCAACCAGCATTTTCATTGAATACATATTGTGATGATTAAAAAATTGTAAAACTTATATGAATAATTATTATAAGCTTGCATAATTAGAATCTATGTTAATCTCACTTACTATAATACTACATTTTAAAGCAATATCTATGTGCACATACTTGACTTAGTTTGTATATGTCCAGTCAACTGATATATATATATATATATATATATATATATATATATATATATATATATATATATATATATTTATTATTATTATTATTAATAAATTATTAAAATAAGATACATGATAGTATATTGAAATAAGTATAAAAAATTTATATACTTGAGAATATATCATGTTATGCACTAAAGTTATTGTCCTCTGATATATTATTTTTTATTTATGCTATAGATTCCATAAATTTTAAATAAGATAAATTAATGTAAAATACAAACCCAAAGAATATTTTGTGTTGAATGTTAAATTGTAATAGAAAACAGATTGTAATAAATAGTTTTTTGTTTATTTTGATATGAAATTTATTTTAATTCCTATCATACTTTCACTTATATAATTTTAAGCTATAGTAAACCAAATATTCAGTTTTCTCAGATCTAGGGATCATATAAATAAAAATACTAGTAGGTTGAGGATTTGTGGCATCTGCCATTGGATATTTTTATCAGTAAACTTTAAATTTTCTATGTATATCATTACATGAAATATCTGATGAACATTGATATTAATTGATATTAAAATTCTGTCATTTACAAGGAAAGATAGGAAATTCTATTTTGTAAATCTAGTGATGCTCTCTGACAACTGATGTTGGCCATATCTGTAGTTCTTCAGCTGACCATTACATTATATTTTCAAATGAGCCATTGCATCTGTTTATACAATACTTTAAAAAAATCATATTCATATCACTGTTAAACATTTGTGTTTATTTTTTCACCACATTTATTAATTGTCCAATATTTTTCTTCAACTTATATACAACCATGTTTATGTTTTCCATTTTTTTCTTTTCTTAAATTGTCCTATTACCTCTCATTAAGACTTATCATTTTTATTTTAATCAGCCATTTTATACAATTCTCATAAAAAAATTAAAAATAATTCACTCTTATTCAATATTAGTTCTTATTAAATTTTTGTAAGAATTAGACTCATTAAGAAACAATCTCCAATTTAAAAATACAGATCATTACCATATATTTATTATTATGTTTTTATTTCCTTTATAGATTTTGCATAACCGAGCATATTTTCTTATAACTGGGTTTGAATGTTTTTTAGTTTTTTCATGCTTATTAGTTGGCATTTTTCAGTAATAGACTTAATCTAATCAAATCCAATGGCCGTTCAATGCTCATAAGATATGTGTTCAAATGATGTAACAATATTTTTTTCAAGAATACAAATTACACCATCATGAAGTGAACTTTTGGATTATACATTATTTACAATGCCAATAAAATGGAGTTTATTTTTTGCCAGCAGTTATACATCATATCATGGCCATAAAGAAAAGCATCTGGATATACATGCTATATATCCACTTTTGTAACATTAATATAATGATAGATGAACCAGGATGTCTTAAAAACGATACTCTGAATTAAAATATTAAGATAGTCAATCCTGGACATAATACTAATCTAAATTCAGAATCAAGTAAACAATCAATTTATTTGTTATAAAAAAAAAACTAATTTTATAAGACTCCTAGAAAAAAGTAATAATAAAAATATAAATATTACTATATGTGATTGTGACAAATACAATTAATGATATAGAAAAAGGGAGAAATCATGAGGCTATAATCATTCCTCCAGAATAAAATCATATGTATTCTCATTAAAGGAGGTTTAAAAGATGTCAATATCATTTTCAATTCTTATTACATTTTATTATGAGTAGTGTGGTGTTTTTGTAACAACATAATATTGTTATATAAAAATAAGGATTATTATCTTAATGTTTGCTCAGCATGTAAAAATACATAGTTAACAATAAGCTTTAACCATTTTTAGTTAACAATGTATTTTTGTTTTACTCAGTGCTATTAATTTGTGTGAGCATGATATCATTTGAATTTAAATCTAGTTAATGTTTTGATGTTCTTAATCATTTAATTTTAGAAAGCACTTTTATAATTGAAGTACAGAATAAAATGAATGAACAAATTAAAATCTTTTTTCAAATACAGATATCATGACTAAATTGTTTAAGAAAAATAGGTAAAATATATGTGATAATTTCCATGATAGAGATTAAAAAGTGTCATTATTCATATAGTAGTAACATACCCAGTGTCAATAAGTTAGAATAAGTTACTTGATGTTTTCTTTGGTACAAATAAATAAAGTAAAGAGAGACCTTATAACTTGTGCAAACATTTTTTTAGTAGTTAAGATATTATTTTAGCTAATATTAAATCCTCATCTAGGCATACATATGCTCTAACATCTCACTTTTGAACATACTATCTTCATATTTTGTAAAAAATATATAAAATCAAAAAAAAATCAGTAATAAATATTTCCCCCCATACATTTCACTATTATTTTTATGATACTACAAATGTAATCATAACTTCAAATTAAAATAAAAAAATGATTCATATTAAAACAATATATAAAAAAATCAAACTTTTCTTAATGTTGAAACATAACAATAGAGTTTGCGGGACATCTCTGAATTAGTTAAATCTCAATTTGTCTCTTAGTATTTTAATGCAAGCAATTGCTATTGAAATATTGATCCTTTTAAGTTATATTCATAACTCTATTATTGTAATTAAAGCTGAATACTTCAATGTTTAATTCGAATACTTTATTTTATTTTCATCATTTTATTATTCTTAATCAGTTCTAATAAAAGACTTTTGCTTTATGTCATTTCATGTCACTTCTTTTTCTAGCAGAAGACTAGGATATAGTGAATTTGTGCATTTCAATTAAAATCTGAAATATCTTTCTTCAAATAAATAGAGCAATGAATTAAATAAATATTTATAATGAAATTCATTAATCAACAATGACATTATTTGCTGTATTACTGTGCTTTGCTACAAATCAATTGATAGTTATAAGGTTTTTTTTTTTTTTGGAAAAGCATGTCAGACAGTGAAAGAAGAATGCATAATATTGGATTTGCTGTAAAGTCTAATTTGATATCATTTATTGTTGGAATTTCTCATTCTATTAAGAAAGTTTAATGGTGTTAAAACTCATCTTGCAGAGGATACTAGCGGTGATTTTATTAATGCTTATGCTTCAATTTTAAATTAGAGATAGAATCATTTATTTTGTATTGGATGGCATTAGATATTGTTATGCACATGTTCATACAGTGATTAGACTTTGGCCAAAATGTTATTTGAAATAATGGTATTGATACTGTAAATTCAAATGATTTGTTACTATTGAATTTTTGTACAACATATGGATTGGCTAATGCAAACATTTTGTTTAGACAGAAATTGTAAACAAACATGAATCAATCCACACTCAAAGAATCATTATGAATGTAAACACTTATAGACATACATTGTTGTACAGATTAAAGACTAATATGCACCAAGATTAAAATAATACTTGTATTAAAAACAGATATCCCAATCATGTTCATAAGAAAATTGATGCCCATTCTTTAGAAAAATTTACTGTATGTACTAAGTTCCAATAAGGATTAACACTAAAACCACCAATTTGGATCTTTAGAAATGTCATACCATTGAAGCATGGAATTCTCTTAAGGTATATTATCAACGCAAATAAAACTATTCTTGAGTTTACTAGAAGAGAAATTTAGAGCATTTTTCTGACAGTGATTTTATTATTAGTGATTTAATTAAAAAGCAATATATGACATTTTCTGCTTGACAGAATAATAGATTAAATATTGTGCCGGTCAAAATCGTGTATTCATTCAACAAGAACAATAATCCAAGCAAAAGTATCTCGAATCCAACCATGCACAAGATAGAGATGTCAGGGCAAGGGTGAATCCTAACCTATTTGCCTGAACTATTGCCTTTCTGACTAATGGATAACGTTTGTGATGACATGAGCAGTGCTTGATTTTATTCCATCCCAGCTGGAGGTCATGGTTCACAAAGAGACTCAAAATAATAACAGGTTTATATAAGAAATTAATGTTTTAGTGAATTGCAGAATAGTACAGATGTGATTGGATATCGATTACAATGGTTTGAACCGTAATAATTATAATTCTTTTGGCAACATTACAAAGAAGTGAATTTGATCAAAGAAATATTATAAATAAATAGAGTAATTAACCTTAGAGATTCGGGGTGATGACAAACTAAGCTTATTTAAAATAATAATATCACAGGAATTTATTAAGAAATTTAGTTACGAAATAAGTTATGTCTTTTTTTATACAACTTGGTTATTTTCTTGAATTCATTTTTGATGTGGCTTTGATTAACAAAGTAAAAAAAAAAGATTAATTGGTCTGCCAAGAACCAATCAGCAATAAAATATTAGCCCTCTTTAAGATATTACAAATAAATCTATTTTATATATATATATTACAAGATATGAAAGATGGGCATTTAAAACACTATTACATTTGAAATCATTTGTGTGTGTATATATATATATATAATGAGTGAGGAAAGCAAAATAGTTCTTAAATAAATAATTGACAATTATACAGTCAGATTTAATTAATTAACGAAATTGGTTTGTGTAGGACATGCCATCACGGCAGAGAGCATTTCAGGTTTGTAAATAAATAAAAGATATATATAATGGTGAAGGCAGTATGCTATTATAGATTACCAAAAGAACATATGAGGTCTGTTATGAATCTCTAGGTGACTTTCTAAAAGAATCCTTGGTATATACAGGTAGATGATGAGAAATGCTGGCCCTCCAGCCAAAATATGTCTCTGAATAATAATAATAATATTTTGATGTGTTGGACTTTCCATATACATCTTAATGACAATGCCTGAAACAAGATCCCTTGGTATAAACTATGTCTACTTTGAGGGAAAGTGAAAGATTGGACTGGTCATATTTAAACTTCTGAAGGTCCTAAGAGGTAATTAGCAAAGCAAGAACAATAATAAAGAAATAGTTGTAACTATAAATTACATAATGCCCTAGACATATCTATATATATAGTGGATCACTAACAAAATTAATAACTTAATTCCTGATTAAAACAATTGGCTTCCTGACATGATAGAAAGTCCCCAAAAGCCTTAGGCCATTACTGAATGGATCATAAATTATAATATAAAAAGAAATGTAAGAATTAAAACTAAAATATAAATTGTTTTCCACACTTTCCAAATATTTCATTTATTAATAAGTTATTAAATATAGTTTATCATTTGTAATTACAAAATAAGGCTGTCTTTTAACTAACATAGACAGAGCATTGGATATCAAACTCACTTATGGTGAATTTGACAATATACAGCATAACAAATTGTACATCAAATTTTTTACTATTTTTTGACAAATAAAATATATATGTATGAAACATATACTGATAAAATGCTTTCAACAATTTTTTTAAGACATTTGTTTTACAGAAATCGTAATAGATTTAACTAACTGATTTAATTATGAGGGCAATTTTAAATTGGAGGTAATAATAAGACACATAACTTTTAAAATCATTTCGATCATTTAAAAATAGATTTATAATATGATGTACAAAACTAAACGAGCTTTCTATTAATTAATTTTGGGAAATAAGTTACCTGTAATGATTTTGACTGGAAAAAAAATAAGAGGGAGAGAATTTAAAGTTAATAGCTTGTTGAATTTTGTACTTGGCAATTTCAGTAAGTCAATATTATAAATAAACCAACAAAAATTTATTTAAATTTGCTGCATCAAAATAATATGAGATTTTTAGAAGAATTGATATTTTAAATTTAAGAGAAAAATTAAAAGATGCATTTTAAACCAAGCCATATAAACATTACACAGATATATAAAATAGAAATTAATATTGATTTGGAAAACAAGTAAAATAGAATCAATGGCTTGTGGCGAATTGGACATTACCTCAGAATCAATCGGTAGGCATTCCATGGCTTGAAACAGGCAGTTACAATCAGATCATTTAGCAGGCTTCCTTGACATGATAGTCTCCAGCTAGATGTTGAGAACACTGGAAAGGCATTGATGAGCTGGTGGGACAGAGCTCTGGAAAGCAATGGTCGATCTTTTTAGTCAGTCATTCTTTGGTACGATATACTATATATACTAATTACTTCTCTTCAATGAACTCTTTTCAATAATAATTCCTTCTTATCAAAAATTTCCACTATTTATTTGATCTTGCTTTATCTATAGGATTCAATCTATACTGACCTCCACCAATTGTAATTGCTCTAAGCAGTTCTCTGAGGTTAGTGCCTGCTTTGGAGGGAAATCTATAGTTCTGCATTAACATGCCCCAAGGGTTGATTTGCTAATTAAAAAAACAACAACAAGCATATTAAACTTATCAGTCATTGTATTAACAAAGCCTACTTAATTAAGGTTTAGATTAACAAAAATGTAGATTTTATTCAGAAAAATTTTAGGAATTTGGTACAATGACTTTCAAACTGATATTTGACATAAACTTAAATAGAAATTTACAAAATATTTTTTATAAATATTACATTGTTTAAATAATTGATTCTCAAATGTACATTGATTAAAAGATAAGTATAAAATGTTACCAACTGATTAATTTAAGAAAAATGAACTTTAATAAAGAATTTGAAATATTTGTAACATTTTATAGATATCTATGATTCAATTCAATTTAATAAAATATAGTTTTACAAATATTATAAAATAAATAAACTATTATAAAAGGTTAGTTAATCATAAAATACAAATTAATTAGATACAAGATTACAATATTGCTTATAATTATACTCCCACCAATTATGATGTGAGTGTCAGTTATTATAACAGTATGGGTTCAAACCCATACTAGTGCTGATGACATTAGCACTAGGTGAAGCAGAAATATATACTATATTTCCAGCTTCAATATGAAACTTCATAATAAATAGTTTGAGGGTGAATGTTTAATGACTCAATAAGGAATAATTGGTGGTTTTAAAATGCAAAGAAGATACAGTCATCATCTGTTTTTTCTGTTTTTGAAAAACAGGCATTGATAATGCTTGTAAAGGGAAAAGGTAATTAAGATGTTCTTTGATAAACATAACATTGAAATAGGACTGAGATAAAGTTTGAATAGAAACAATTTGATTGTTTTTCAAAAACACTTGATAACATATAAAAAAGAATGTAGCTGTAAATTTAAAGTCAGAATGTTTTATTGCCAGAGAGCATAAACTAGAAAAAAAATTATTGTGAAGACTATCTGAAAAGCTATCTAGGCACAAAAAAGAGTGCAATACTATTTATGTAAATAATGGTTTGTATGGATATGATTTAAATTGTATTAAAATGAAGAAGGTCTTGTAGTTCAGATCCTGGTTGCATGGTTGTTCCAGGAATAAAGAAATAATGTCCATCTTTAAGTGAAAAAAAAAGATCTAGCATGAAAAATAAAATTTGATAGCACTGTCCCATCTCTATTATAGATGTACAGACAAAAACAAGATAAACATTTACTGCCTGATAATGAGTCAGCTAAAGTATTACAAATTAATAAATCAGTAATAGAACTGTCCATTTTTATACAAAATAGAGCATGTGTGATCTATTCCATTAACATGTAAACTCAACAACTTTTAAAGAACCTCATGAATTAAATTGTTTATCTGCAACCCAGTCAGGAAAGTCTTTAAGATTAATTATTGAGTTAACACCCTTAAAATCTTGTTGCCAAATGAATAATAAATTATAATCTTGAGGATTGCTACCGTCAAATGATTTAACCCATTAACCTGTATCAATTTTTATTTGTACTAACCCAGTTACTTTAAATATTATGCATGTTTGCGTTAGAATAAAGTGCATATTTATAATTTTGTGGTGCATTACTAATTCCTAATTAAAGTATTAAATACATGTGCTATTAATATCTTTACTCACATATAACATGTAATCTTGATAGTGTATCTGGAGCAATAAAAATATTTTGTATGGGTGTGTATTTATCTTATTTATAATAGAGAGAACAAAGGTGATGTAATTTATCATTACTTAGTAATACAAATGTTTTGTCAAGAGGTTTTACCATCCATTGAGGAATATATGAATAACTTACTACCTGTTACTATTACTGTGAATAACTGTTGTTAATATATATATATATATATATATATATATATATATATATATATATATATATATATATATATAGCCTTTACTCACTTTTTCATTTATGAATTTCACCAAGTTAATTGAGTAGTGCAACATTGCTAATGAGTTTCATGAATCCCAAGATTTGGTGTTAACAGGATTTCTATTAAAGGGTATAAGTTCAAATCTAGGTTTCTGGTCGCACCATTATGGGTCTTTAACAATATAACTAACTCAAATTAATAAATATTCTAATCACCTGAAGTATCATGTGTTATATTTGTACAATGATCAGAAAATATGCCTCAGCATGCTCATCATAGTTTATGATAGGGATAACAAACCATTATATTATGTGCTTGAATCTAGTTACCTTTGGCTGTGCAAATGTGGCCTGACTATCTTATGTGTTGTCCAGTTGTGTTCAGCATTACAACATGTTGCAGTTAATTCTCTTACAACCATTTTGCGGAGTAAACATAAACCCTGAGAGGAATAAGATGATGTTGCACAAATGAATGTGAAATGCAGGAATGAAAAAGTGGATAAAATAGTGGCATCCAACATTAAATAAAATTAAAAATAGCATGATATAACCATACTAACAAGAGCTGGGGAAAAGTAGGGCTGCATGTGGAAATAAACAATATGGAGTTGCTATGTGATTAAAGGATGTATTCAACAATCATTGATATTTATATGTAGAAAGGAGTACTAGTTTTGTTATAAATGATAACAAAAAGTTAAATAAAAATGCAAGCTCAAAAATTGGAAGAAAACATTGTACTGTTAGCAGAACAGACAGACATAACAGAGTCCAAAAGGCAAAACTCACTATACGTATTGCCACACACAGCATAACAGAGCCAATAAGTAATGAAAACAAGCTAAAGAAAAATCTAAAATTTCAAAAAATAGCAACTTGAAACAACAATATGAGATAACAAACTTCATGAATGAGATGATGAAGTTATTAGAAAGATCATAATGACAAAATGAACAAGTTTTTCAAAGAAAATAAAGTTGATACTGCAGAAAAAGACAAAGCTGCAGATAATGTTGTGCAATTGTCTTAAGAAATAAAGATTAACCTTGAGTTATATAAATCAAGTGAAACTACAGGTAAATACCCAAGTGCATTTGTTAATGATAGTGGTAAAACTTTGCCATGTAATTTAGAAAAAAAATAGTGACATAATAAGTAGTGATAAAGATAAAATAAATAAAACACATATAATAATAGTAATGCTATGAATAAGCATAGATTGAATATTAAAACCTTGGTTGATGATTAAATGATAGTGATATCTGTATTATATCTAAATGTTTGGATAAAAATACCAAGGCAGACATCAATGAAAAAGAAATTGATGAAAAAGTGATAATGATGAAGAATGGAAAGAACACTTTGTTATATCTCACCCTGACATTAACTAGTTCAGATTTCATCTTATCTTGAATTGAGCATTCTTCACCATGGAACAATGTATATACAAATAATTACCATACATCTAATGCAAAGGAAAAGGGAAGGCTAATAGGTGATGATGCTCACCAAATCTGGCCATAATAATCAAATCATTTGAAGTTATGACCAGATAACAACTGCCTGAAGTGAATAACAGTATACACATTGTCAGTTATGTGGCTGAGCAGTGATAAAGTTCTCTCTAAAACCAGATGCTGTTCAACATAAATCAGTCATGAAGCAAGCTGTTGCAGAACTGCTGGAAAAGTCAGTGTACCTATTCACAAAGCAAGATGTCACAGTACAGTTAAAATAGTAGATAAACATATAAGGGCACCTGAAGTCACTTCCTTATGTGGTGCATTATAAATAATGCTATACCAAGCAAACAGTATCACAGGAAGTTATAACCCTATGCAATTACATATTTATTATATATATATATATATATATTGAAACAGTTATGCTGTTACTCATATAGATATTCAGAAGACCCCCCCCCCATTTAAAAACGTCTAGCGTGATTCAATCTAATTGGGAACGCAATAAAGCTGTAATTTGTTAAAAAAAAAAAAGAAAAATCACATTTTTAATTTTGTGATTGATGGATTTAAATAAAATGTTAAGTTATCTTATTTTTTTTTTTATCTGTCTCAATAAAAAAAAAAGAAAAGAAATTAATTATCCAATCATTAAAAAGAAAAAAAGAAAAGATACTTGAGTTAAACTGAGGCAGTATTCAAATTAGGAACGTCGTCGGAAGAAAAGAACTTTTTTTTTCCTCTCGTCTTACACAGAGAGGCAGAACATATTAAATTTTTTGTTTTAAACAAAGTGTATTACTTAATTCTTTTGACATATTAAAATATAGCTCTAACAAAACGTGAGAATGGAAAAAGAAAACTTTGCTAGAGGAATTATGAAGACAATGGGGTAAATTAGCGGCTTCAATCTCTCCATGCTGTGCCATGACTCTCCATAAATGAAATAACCCGCCTTCTTTATGAATAAACTGGATCGTAAAACTGGAAGGTAATTATGTTATAAGAATATTAAAACATCTTTATCTTACGTTATAAAGTGAAGTTATGAAATAATTACATAGAATTTGTTTTATAAAATATTAAAACATCTTTATCATACGTTATAAAATGAAGTTATGAAATAACTACATAGAATTTGTTTTGTAAAATATTAGAACACGTTTATCATACGTTATAAAATGAAGTTATGAAATAATTACATAGAATTTGTTTTTTGTAAAATATGAAAACATTTTTATCATACGTTATAAAGTGACATTATGAAATAATTACATAGAATGTGTTTTATAAAATATTAAAATGTCTTTATCATACGTTATAAAGTGACATTATGAAATAATTACATAGAATTTGTTTTATAAAATGTTAAAACGTCTTTATCATACGTTATAAAGTGAAGTTATGAAATAGCTACACGCAAATTTATTTATAAAAATATTTGAATGTATTTACTATATGAATTAGAAATGCTTTAATTGCATATTACTTCTATCTGGGTAATGTAACAGAGTTTATGTATAAGAATATACTTTTATATTTGACTAAATTATAAATGCTTTAATTACCAAATGATGAATACTCCACAAACCAAGAATTGCTGAATTTAAATGTTTACCAATCAGTAATAATTCATAAGATAACGAAATGTTATATAAATCATAAATGCTTGACTGCTTCTAAGGTTCTTACCTTAAATGAATTCAAAATGAATTATTGTATAAACCATAAGTGCTTGACTGCTTCAAAATGAATTATTGTATAAACCATAAATGCTTGACTGCTTCTAAGGTTCTTCTCTTAAATGAACAAATGAATTATTGTATAAACCATAAATGCTTGACTGCTTCTAAGGTTCTTCTCTTAAATGAACAAATGAATTATTGTATAAACCATAAATGCTTGACTACTAAAATAATGAAATGCTGTATAAACCATAAATGCTTGACTGCTTCTAAGGTTCTTCTCATAAATGAATTCAAAATGAACTATTGTTGAATTAGAATATTCACAAGCTTCTTCTCATAAATGGATTCAAAATGAATTATTATTGAATTAGAATATTTCCAAGCTTCTTCTCATAAAGGAATTAATGAACTATTGTTGAATTAGAATATTCACAAGCTTCTTCTCATAAATGGATTCAAAATGAATTATTATTGAATTAGAATATTTCCAAGCTTCTTCTCATAAAGGAATTAATGAACTATTATTGAATTAGAATATTTCCAAGCTTCTTCTCATAGAGGAATTAATGAACTATTGTTGAAATTGCAAATTAATTGTTATTTAATAAATTTTGTTTTTGTTACTAAAATTAAATTGGTTATCCAGTTGTCCAGTTTTGTTTGTTTTATCGCATCACTCACCAATTATAGCACTGGTTCATGAGAATCTCATGTTCTCTGAGCTACGTCTGACATAACTTGACCTAGGCCAGTCAGGTTGTAGTGAGATGGAACTCTAATGGCGCTCTTTGGGAAACCAAACATAGAAATATTTAGATGTTTCCAGTCTCTATGTACTACATCCTCTGATGAGCAGGAAATATTGTTGTAGAGGGGCATTAACATCTGCATTAAGAATATCAATTGATGGTTCCTTCCTGCAGTATGCTCATCAGAAAATTGTTACAACTGACGTAATAAAACGGTTGAATGGCGGTCCGGTTACAATATATATATATATATTGAACCAACCACCTCTCAACTCCATCTAAATTTACTACTTAAATATGGGAAACAACAACTATCAACAAAAAAAAAATATCAATTAATATTTTATTTACTTTGTCCTCCCAAACTTCCCTTTCAGAAAGTAGTTGGTTTTCAGGTAAAGTGTCAACTATCATTAGTAGCAAACGACTAATAACACCTAATGCTTGTCTACCAAAAATCCACTGACCAAATAAACACTTTATTTTATTCTTAAAAGAAGAAAGAAAATCCCGTAGGTGCCAGCTAATCACGTTAGAATTAGAATGTCTATCTGATCAGCATAATTTGGTACCTGAAATCCTGCTAGCTCAACAGGTTTCCAACCATCCACTAATAAACAAACAAAATGTATCTTAAATGCCCCCTTGAAGCTACTACTACTTTTTTAAAAAAACTAAATAATTCCCCGAACTATTCAAAATAATACTTCAATCCTTTAAAACCAATAATAATAACATTATACTGAATGCCAAAACATTTATATCTTTAAATTAGCGAATCTATTCCTGAAATACTATTATTAATAATTAGATTTTTTCCTTCCTACTTTTATTAGAAAAATATATATTTATACTTACCCGCACGTATCAAAATAAACATAAATATTTTAAGAAAAATAATTTAAGTGTTTTTTATTTAAAATAATTAATCATTTTATCTTATAATGAAACACACACACCTTCTTTTAAAAGATTAAAATAAAGCATTTTAATGTATTACTTTAGCAAATAAAGTATACACATTACATTATATTTTATTTCTTTTTTTTAAAAAAAAAAATCAAATCACACATACATGCATGCAATTGTTTCAAAAATATTACTTAATAATAGAAGCTGATTTTATTTATTTTATTACTGCACATATTACCTTTTGAAGTTTAAAGTTTTATTTTTAAGATTAATTCATAAAGTTCAAAGTTTTTTCTAATAAAGTCTATTTTTATTTTAAGAAGAAATCGGGAATGTTAAGATATCAAAGTCAATAATTACCTAGGATTTTTAATACAATGGAAACAGCATATTGGAATTATTTTCTAACTTATTGATGACTGGTAAATGACTCCTCCATAGATCCTGTGACATAGTATGATTTTCATGGCTGGTTTGGTGTATGTACACTCCGCTGTTCATTTAGTCTATTTAAACATGATCACTTTCTGAACTAATTGCAGATCTTAGATTCATAGGGCAGCTTTGGTCAACTGCATACCACATTGGTTTTAACAATGCAACATTTTTTAGAGATATTACTTCAAAAAATATTTTATTAAAATGAGAAAGTCAGACCAGAATAATAAAATGTTGAGCTATTTATACTGTTTTAAACAATGGAACACTTTATTAGCAGCAGCGTTTTTAGTTTCGTGAAATAAAATCAGCTTTTGCATCTATTTTTTATTAAAAATTACATACACACATGCACATACATTTAATTATTTTATTATAAGATTAAACGAAATCTCTTTATTATTTATTATAAATTCAATTAAAGAATATTAAATCATTTTTTTTAATACAAGACTTTTTTTTCATCTTTTAAACAAAAAAATCTTATTATTTTAAAAAGCATTTATAGGTTATTTTTCTTATTATTTTAAAAAGCGTTCACAGGATTGTGTCAACTGTTTTAGATCAAAGATCAACCCAACTAGTTGCATGGAAGTGTTAAATTATTTTCTCATCTTTAAACTGATTTAAATCAAAGATCAATCCAGCGGTCTGTTTTCATTTCTAACCAAGGCAGTTATAGTATAGGTGTTAAAAAATATAAAAACAAAGAGTTGCTTAGCAAAAGTTTTTATAAATACTGGGTTAAATTTTCGAGAAGGGGTCACAAAGAAAAAGAATCAAGACTGTTAAAGCCAAGCAGTGAAAAAATAAAAATAAAGTTGTTGGCAGTGAAAAAAGTTTTTTTTTAAGGCAAAAAGTTTTTAAGAGTCAAAGTGACTCTCTCTAAAGGACCAATTGACTATATTTAAGTGGCGAATAGATCCTTGCTATGGTCTGTGAGTAGGGCAAAGTTTACCTTTCTTTTTCTCTGAAAAAATTTTCACAAAATGCATCTAAAGAAGGGGAAAAAATTCAATTGATCCCATGTGTGTGCCAGAAAGAAAATGGAAAATGAACTTCGAAGCCAGTCTATCCTGAGTCCAGTAAGGCCCAAGGTCGATCCTGACAATGAGTGAACCAGTAGTAAAATATCTGTCTCAATCAAAGTGACACAATAATCCATTGCAAGTATAAACTTTCAATCTTTAAAAATATTTATATCTTAAAAATGCCTTTTATAAAAACTTGAGAACATTTATTTGTCTGAAGGTTTGTAATGATGGTATATTATAAGATGTAATATGTTGGACTATTTCCATCATTTATGAGTGAATATTGAATGTATAGAAAATTTTAAACTTTATTTAAACTTTTCAAATACAAACAACTTATTAGTAATAACACACAAATAGACCAACCTGTATTGTCTATTTGTGTGTTATTACTAACAAGTTGTTTGTATTTGAAAAGTTTAAATAAAGTTTAAAATTTTCTATACATTCAATATTCACTCATAAATGATGGAAATAGTCCAACATATTACATCTTGAGAACATTTAATTTCCTCAGATTTATAAAATTCGTAAAAGACTATCTTGAAAAGATGTTTCAAAGGGACAGTTATATATATATATATATGAGTGTTTTAGTTATATATATATATATATGAGTGTTTTAGTTTTTTATTATTATTGTTTTAACAAGTCAATTTGAATTATAACTAGAGTACTTATTAATGGTTAAAAAAAAGAGAGTGTAATGTATAATTCTAAGTGGAACAAAAGATTATTATAGAGTCTATAAATACAGCTTTTATATGTTTTATTTTGAGATATGCCAATATATGCCAATCTAGTCAAGTATGGGGACAAATGATATTGTACTATTAAACCAATTTATATGTAAATTTGTTTGCTTTATCCCGAATCTAAAGTGGGAAAGGGGTAATGATTGTTATAATGGTAAAATAAGAAACAGTCAAAGTTAAATTTCTTAAATCGTGTCTAATTCTGGCTTAGTTAAAAATGTCATTTATTAAAAAAAAAGGAGAGAGAGAAAAAAAATCACACATCTGTATAAAAAAATCGCCCTCTTCCCATATATGCATAATCACAGTACCTTGGTAAAGGAATTTAAAATATAAACAATGTTAAAATTATTTTATTTTGATTTAGATTAAGATTATTTGTGACAATTAAAAAATGAAATTTTATATATATATATGCATTTATTTAAGTGTTGAAATAAAAAAAAATAATAATAATGATAGTGCTTCTTTCTCAAGTATAAAACGGGCAATATTACCAATTGCAAAGATATGTGTTCATCTCACTCTATATATATTTAGTGATGCATGGATTTGGGGAAAGAAATATCTCAGCAGTAGTATTTTTTTGCCTCTTTAGCATTTTATGGTTAAGATTTATACTTGAAACACTTGGGCATTTTATAGCCTATAATATATGGTTGTCTTAAATTTCCCCATTATTACTTATTAAATACAGGTTTAGGAAAATATCTATGCAGATATAAGTTAATGGTTTTAATGTGCAAATATATCAGTGGCTTAATAGAATGATCTGTGCCTATATGGCTTTTAATAAAGAATATATGTTGAGTAATGCTATGCAGACTGCCAGACAGATATTTTACCGGTCCTGGCAATACGAGATAGCCATGGCTTTCTTTGAGCCGATGAATGCATAGACTCTATAACGATAGGGATTCAAAGCCCACACTCTATTATTTCCTACACAAGCCAAGCTGAATGCGGATGTGTTATCATAGGAACAAATATTTTTTATTACTGTTTGACAAAGGAGATTGTCCCGTGTTTCCCGATGCTAATAATATAGCCAGCACAGGATTCAAACCCAGATGCCACTGAATGCTGTAATTAGATTTCTTAATCATACCTGTTGTTAATGCTGTGTGAAATAGATAAACCATATTTATCATATAACTATTAATAATGAAGGGAGCTAAAATTATGCTTTGGTCCATAACTCCTGCTGGGAATACTAACAGTAAAATATAATAATAATAAATATATATATACTTAACTTCCCCTATGTATGTAAAGATACGCATAAATTTATTTTATATATATATATATTTGGCCTCTAACTTAATATAACCAGATATTGTGTTTGCTCTCCATAGTTGGCATATTAATTTTATAGTGGCATATTTTTTGATAAAACATTATCATTCTTAATATAAAAAAAAAATTGGTTTATGCTGACACACAGTATAATACTGATTATTTACTGTATGTGTAACTATCATTTCTGGTTAATTTCTAATTATTGTTTTGATTCACAATTGTTGTTGTCATGAATTCCAGTATGACTTCATTATAATGCACACACACATCTAATACTGATGTTCATTATTATAATTGTTATATTTAATAGTTCATAACCATGGTTGTCATTATTGACAGGTGACTTCTTTGTAAAAATCATACATTTATCCTAGTGATATATAAATACTATACTTTTGTAAATAACTTATGTTTGAATATTGTAATTCTCGGTAAAATCATATATTTATCCTAGTGATATCTAAATACTGTACCTTTATAAATTATTTATGGTTGAATATTGTAATTCATTATGAAAATCATGTATTTATTCTAGTGATATCTAAATTCTGTACCATTATCAATAACTGATAATTACACAATGTAATTATTATTTTTTTTTGGTTTAAATGTAACCCCATACATGGATTATAATAAGATCCAAACATGGTTATTATTATTTACATTTTCTAATGAATTGTGTTAATAAATTGTATATATCTATACCATTGTCATGTCATTCCCTGGTTTATCATATCCATTCAACCACATCCACACTTGATTAAAGCATATATGTATGTATCCAAAACCTATGAAATATAAAAAAATTATATTTTGAGCTATATTGAAGTATTTAGTGAGTATCTTAGGTTAAATTAATAAAGTCTAGTGCATGATAGGCTAAGTTTGAATTGAGAGTCCTTGTTTCTACCCTGACCACCGGGACCGAAAAAAAGCAATGACCATTAGTAGCATCAGGAGCATTGGTTAAATAGTGGAGATTTTGGAGCACTGGCAAATAGGTTAAAGCTTAGTACTGTTCCATGACTACCATATCCTGAACATACTGGGTTTGAAGTACATTTTCTAGGTCTCTGAATCTTGTTGGCTGATCACACTTTTCTGTCCACCATGGTTATATATTTTTTCCCGGGCTTGGCTTCCCAACATGAGCCTTCGATTATATAAAACTCACACACCCTGAACACCTGAGCAATTATTTTGACTTAAATTTTTTTTTGTATGTAAAATATGTAGAGATATTTTTCAGGTTTGATGCCAATATGAGGCAATTGGATTTATTCACTCACTTTCATAAAAGATAGAGATTGTTTCTCAAGCCTGTTACATGGGTTTTGATGTTGCATTGGATTGTGGTTCGTGACATGGCTCCCAGAGATAATCTTTGAAAAAGAAATTTTTTTTTGGTTACTCTAAATAAATTTTGTCATCAGCCAGGATTCCAATAATCATTGTGGATATTACTTTGGTGTGTGGATTGATGATGATGGGAGACACAGACTGATGTGGATATAAAAAAGGGGGGTGACATTGGGGTAATAGAGTGTGATGATTGTGTGAAAGTTGTCATTTTTATATCTTAGCAGTTTTCTAGGTACAGCAGAACAAGAAACCTGTAAGCAAGGGGGGGAGTGACTGGTCTTAAGAGGGTAAGAGAAATTTTTTATGTACTTTTTATATATATCTATGTACAAATTTGTTTTGATTTATTTTATGGTGCATGTGATATTTATGTCAGTTGAATAATAGATAGGCAGGTATGAACTTAGGATGAATATAAGGGAAGGAACAGGCAGCACATGGGAATGATGGGGAAAAGGACAAAGATGCATAGGAGATTAGAGGAGGGGAAGGTATAACCTTTTATGAAAATTTAAAAAATAGTACAAAAAGAGTATTGTTTAGATGAAGAGATAGTTATAGAAAGCAAATAGACTATTATAGTGCAAGCAAAAAAATGGAGGTGACAAATCAAGACCTATACCACCTAATGCTAACCATAAAAGAGAATAACCGGAGAAAAGAGGAAAGAGATAATACACTTTATAAGATGGCAAGTGAATGGCAAAGAGTGTATGAGAAAATGCTGAGTGAATTTATAAAGAGGGAAGAGAACATAAATAAAACTTTAGATAATCGGGAAAGGCTCCACAGGGGAACTCCAAGACTATCCAAAAAGAAATGCAGAATGCACAAGGACAGCAGGGACTTGCAACCTGATCAGCTGGGAAATATTGAGACAGTATCCCAAGTAACAATTCAAAAACCACCAGTTGAATTTGTTCAGGTATTACAAGAGGTGGAAGTTAGGCAAGAACAAAGTGCTAAATTAGTGTGTGAAACTTCCAGTGAAAAAGATATGGTTGAATGGCAGAAAGAAACACAGACTCCTCCAGAGGAAGAGAAATACAACCTCATTGCTGAAGATCGAAAAAGAATATCAACCACTAATAAGGTTACCATGGATGATGTGGTAAAATATAGTTATTCTGTGGATGATAACAGCACAACAGCAGCAGTCAAAGACCTAGTCAAACTAAAAGCTCCAATGACTCAACAGATAGTCAATTGTGATAAAACTGCAATTACAATCAAATGGGGTGAACCTGAGGAGGATGATGGCAGTTCCATGTGTAATTATATAATTGAAAGATGTGATAATATTAGTTTAAGATGGGTTACATTCAATGCTGGTTTTGAAATAAGTGAAACTTACTACACTGTAACAGGTTTAACTGAAGGTTTAGAGTGTGAGTTCAGAGTGATTGTCCAAAATGCTGCAAGTATGGGAAAGCCCTCACCTCCATCCAAATCTATCAAAGCCAAGGCATTATTTGTTGCTAAATCCCTAACCACGATAAAAAGGTTAAATGATATTAATGGTTATATTTATAAAGATGTTACTCTTCAGTGTAAATTTAGGAGTGATCCTTTTCCTACTGTCATGTGGTGTATGGATGGAAAAGGACATGAACCTAGCAATAAGTGATTGATGACTTGTATGAAAGCTACAATGACAATGGCTATTGTTAAAGCTAGCATTGAGGATTCTGGAAAATGTGTTAGTGAAATAAGTGAGTATCTGAAAAATAACATGAGAGTTGGGTAGAGCCGATCAACTGTAAAGTTAATCAGGCCACTGACTTTAGATCAATCTGCTTTCATGTTGGTCATGGCTTCCAGAGTATGAGTAAAATGCCATTATCAACCGAGGGAAAGAGAATTGATAAAGGTGATCAGAAGGAAGCCTTGGAACACTTAAAGAGAACTGAGGAGAAACAAAGAAAGAGGGGCATACAATTATTTGATTTCCAAGTAGGTGACCATGTGTGGGTCACATGCAAGTTGTTGGGGACTCATGGCAGAATCAGTGTAGAAAATTCTCTCCATTATATTGTCCGCCCTTCAAGATAAGAAAGCTTTGTGAAGAAAAGGCATTTCTCATTCAGGAATATAAGGAAATCAGGAAAGCATGTGAGGCCCTGAGTTTAAAGCCCTACCACTAAGTACCTCCAGATCCGGGAAAAACTTAGAGGGTCTTAGAAAAAAAGGTAATGATGGGTACTGATTTTTAAATGAATAGGGACCATGAATTTTCAAATTATTCCTTAAGTATATAGCTATGTAAATTTTTTTTGGGCATGTATGTTGGGTGTAGGGGAATTTTAGTCAATCACTAACTATAGAGTATATTAATATTTTTGTTATGAAGCAGTTTGGTTACTCTTTCATATAAACTTCAAGGGTCTCTGCTGTAGAAAAAAAAGGATTTTACCAGAGTAGGTTTGATCATTTTTTTTATTGTTTTCTTTTCTTTTCATAACTTGAGGGATATGAAGTGATCAGTGTGTAAGAACACACAGAGCTTTATGTTAGTTGTTGGAAATAGTATACGTCTATAGATTTTTAAAGCTCAAATATCTATTTTTTTATTTTTGTTTGTTAAAGGAGATAATATACAGATGTGTGTGTGTGTCTTTGTGAATGAGAGGGCTCATATGTATATATGTCTTGTTTTATTGAAATGCATTTTTTTGTATATATTTAGAAAGAAAAATATATTTCCTTTGTCTTATATATTTGTCCTAAAGGGCAATTCTTTCCTTGCAAATAACATTTTGATGGTTCTGTTTTTTTTAAAACATTCCAAAAGATGTTGCAAGGAAGTGTTAATTTATTTTCTCATCTTTAAGGCAATTAATATTTTTATACCTTGGTGTAATCTTAACAGGATTATGTCAACTGTTTTAGATCAAAGATCATCCCAGCTAGTTGCATGGAAGTGTTAAATTATTTTCTCATCTTTAAACTGATTTAAATCAAAGATCAATCCAGCAGTCTGTTTTCATTTCTAACCAAGGCAGTTATAGTATAGGTGTTAAAAAATATAGAAAACAAAGACTTGCTTAGCAAAAGTTTTTATAAATACTGGGCTAAATTTTCAAGAAGGGGTCAGAAAGAAAAAGAATCAAGACCATTAAAACCAAGCAGTGAAAGAATAAAAATAAAGTTGTTGGCAGTGAAAAAAGTTTTTTTTAAGGCAAAAAGTTTTTAAGAGTCAAAGTGACTCTCTCTAAAGGACCAATTGACTATATTTAAGTGGAGACTAGATCCTTGCTATGGTCTGTGAGTAGGTCAAAGCTTACCTTTCCCTTTCTCTGAAAAAATCTCCACAAAATGCATCTAAAGAAGGGGGAAAATCCAATTGATCCCATGTGTGTGCCAGAAATAAAATGGAAAACCAACTTCAAAGCCAGTCTATCCTGAGTCCAGTAAAGCCCAAGGTCAATCCTGACTATGAGTGAACCAGTAGGAAAATTACTATCTCAATCAAAGTGACACAGTAATCCATTGCAAGTATAAACTTTCAATCTTTAAAAATATTTATATCTTAAAAATGCCGTTTATAAAAACTTGAGAGCATTTAATTTCCTCAGATTTATAAAATTCGTAAAAGACTATCTTAAAAAGATGTTTCAAAGGGACAGTTATATATATATATATATATCAGTGTTTTATTTTTTTTTTTATTATTGTTTTAACAAGTCAATTTGAATTATAACTAGATTACTTATTAATGGTTTAAAAAAAAGAGAGTGTAATGTATAATTCTAAGTGGAACAAAAGATTATTATAGAGTCTATAAATACAGTTTTTATATGTTTTATTTTGAGATATACCAATATATGCCAATCTAGTCAAGTATGGGGACAAATGATATTGTACTATTAAACCAATTTATATGTAAATTTGTTTGCTTTATCCTGAATCTAAAGTGGGAAAGGGGTAATGATTTTTATAATGGTAAAATAAGAAACAGTCAAAGTTAAGTTTCTTAAATCGTGTCTAATTCTGGCTTAGTTAAAAATGTCATTTATTAAAAATAAAAAAAAAGGAGAGAGAGAAAAGAAATCACACATCTGTATAAAAAATCCGCCCTCTTCCCATATATGCATAATCACAGTAAAGGAATTTAAAATATAAATGAATGTTAAAATTATTTTATTTTGATTTAGATTAAGATTCTTTGTGACAATTAAAAAATGAAATAATATATATATATATGCGTTTATTTAAGTGTTGAAATAAAAAATAATAATAATAATGATAGTGCTTCTGCCTCAAGTATAAAATGGGCAATATTACTGATTGCAAAGATATGTGTTCATCTCACTCTATATATATATATTTAGTGATGCATGCATTTGGAGAAAGAATTCTTAATATAAAAAAAATTTTGTTTTATGCTGACACACAGTATAATACTGATTACTTACTGTATGTGTAACTATCATTTCTGGTTAATTTCTAATTATTGTTTTGCTTCACAATTGTTGTTGTCATGAATTCCAGTATGACTTCATTGTAATGCACACACACATCTAATACTGATGTTCATTATTGTAATTGTTATACTTAATAGTTCATAACCTTGGTTGTCATTATTGACAGGTGACTTCTTTGTAAAAATCATACATTTTTGATATCTAAATACTGTACTTTTGTAAATAACTTATGTTTGAATATTGTAATTCTCGGTAAAATCACATATTTATCCTAGTGATATCTAAATACTGTACCTTTATAAATAACTTATGGTTGAATATTGTAATTCTTTATGAAAATCATACATTTATCCTTTTATGAAAATCATATATTTATCCTAGTGATATCTAAATTCTGTACCATTATCAATAACTGATAATTAAACATTGTAATTATCATTATTTTTTGGTTTAAATGTAACCCCATACATGGATTATAATAAGATCCAAACATGGTTATTATTATTTATATTTTCTAATGAATTGTGTTAATAAATTGTATATATCTATACCGTTGTCATGTCATTCCTTGGTTTATCATACCCATTCAGCCACATCCACACTTGATTAAATCATATATTTATGTATCCAAAACTTATGAAATATAAAAAAAATAATATTTTGAGCTATATCAAAGTATTTAGTGAGTGTCTTAGGTTAAATTAATAAAGTCTAGTGCATGATAGGCTAAGTTTGAATTGAGAGTCCTTGTTTCTACCCTGACCACTGGGACCGAAGAAAAGCAATGACCATTGGTAGTATCAGGAGCATTGGTTGGATAGTGGAGATTTGGGAGCACTGGAAAATAGGTTAAAGCTTAGTACTGCTCCATGACTACCATATCCTGAACATACTGGGTTTGAAGTACTTTTGCTAGGTCTCTGAATCTTGTTGGCGGATCACATGATTCTGACCATTACAGTACATATTAGAAGATATAAAATCAGCCTGTTATGCCCTTCTCAATTTTGCTTTAATCACTGTAAAAAAATTATAGAATCTAATGTTTTTCATAATCTACAAATCTAAAATAGTTTTTTCAGCAACATATCTCAAACTTGGAAGTGATTCATTGTAATAAAGCCACTATATATCCAACTTGTTCTTGTTTTTTATATTCCAAAGCTTGCTATGGACAAATTGTAATTATCTTGACTAAAATATTATATAGAACTGTTAGATGATTGATAAGTATGCACTTTTTAATACCTTCTTTATCACCTTTTTTAAATATCAATAACATTACTGAATTCTTCCAAACATCAGGTGCATCATATTATTATTTAGGTTTGTAATACATAGGAACAATTTGTATATTTCTTCACCAGTTTGTCTAAAATGTCAACATTTGTTGTATCATGTTTGGCGTTTTTTTTCTAAGTAGATTTAATTTCATGTTTCATCTCTTCATTTAAAATATTAGCAATTCAGAAAATGTAATAAGTTTAGTGATTAACTAGTTTTTTTATATTTTTTATTACTATATAATTTTTTGTAGAATACCTTTTCACACATTTTAAAATATCTTTTTTTTTTTTTAGTAAAAGTTTATTCAACTACTTTTCTTCAATGCCTAGAGGCTGTTTTACATTAATTTTTTTCCTCATGTGTCATAGCATCAGCCGGGAAGTGAACCCACTAACCCAGAACAACCGCTTTGTAAAGCAGCTGTCGCTGACCTCTTGACCACCAATGCTTGACTAAAACTTCCATGCCAAATAACAATTATATTTTTATATCATTTTTAATTTTTTTTGTACTAATTTAAAAAACTCTAGAATATTCAATTCTTTTAATAGAACATTATCATTTTTTTTTTCATATTCCTTTGTAATTTTTATATATTGCCTTGTCTTCGAAAATTTATTTGAAATTTTTTTTTTTTCTACCAGCTATCTTTCTTGCAGTTCTTAATACATTATGAATTATAATCTTATTAAATTTTAATGAAGTTTGAATCATCTTCAAATGTAAATATTTTAAAACAATTTGCATATATTAATTTGAATTTATTAGTTTCTGAAGATTGTAAATAACAATTGTTAATAATGCCTATTTTTAATGATTGTTGTTTTTTAATTTTGCATTGACATATATTTTTGATTTTACTAATGGATTATCACTTTCTGTGTTGAATCTATTGCAAATATTACTATCTTATATATATATATATATATATATATATATATATATATATATATATATATATATATATATATAAGTCAAAATATAGTCTAATTTTGTTGTATTGCCACTTGGATGCTATGTTCTTGTCCATTTCTGTTTAGCATTTTTCTCAAAAAAAAAAAAGAAATCACAATTTTTCTGTCTCTGTAAATTCCACATATTTTCATCTTTTATCTTTCTATCTCCATTGTCAAATTTATCTATAGCATGTGAATCTTTCAATTGTTTAATAATTACATTTTTAAAGTCTTCATAACAATTTTAAAATGTTGTTTGGTACCATCAAAATATAAAACTCTTCTGTGCCTTCATCTTATCATTCCATCTGATATATCTTCATTCTCTGCAATATTATTCTTCTATTTGTTTATTTATAATGAATCTCACTCTATTTGTGTTTTAAATCCTTATATCTTTGTAATAAACTACATATTTATTGTTTAGATCAACTGAATCTTTACCTTTTTTAAAAAAAATCTATAAAGACCAATCATGTCACAATTAATATTAAACAATTTTTCTTACAATTTGTGCTCTTTTATTCAATTGAAATGAATCTGAAATTTTAGTTTTATATATATTTAAATAAATAGTTATAATTGAATGGCAGCCAACACTCAGAATCAGGGAATTTTCCAAACTTTCCCCTTCAATTACTAACCTTTACTTTGGTGTTTTACAGCTTTCTTGGAATAAAAACTATAATTTAATTTTGTTTATTATGATTGTGAACATCTATAATAACAAAAAAAGACTCATCAATACATTCTTCCAGTCTTCAAAAAACAACTGATGCTGTAATTAAAAATATCAGGCAATTAAGAAAAAAGACATTGGTGTTTCTTCATCAACTATAAGAAGTATGGATTGGACATTAGAAGTTTGTCATGTTTGGTTCCTTTAAGACATCAAAGATAAATCAAAAAACGGTTTCCTTTTTTTTAGCACCCAACTTCTTTTATAATTAAAATTACCCCACATCCAAAACTCAACCAGACTAGCCAAGAAAAAATCAAATCAAAAACACAACCAATGCTTTTACTGCTACATTTCTCTCAAAGAAGACAACCTTAGCTTTATCAAAATTAATAGTGTGGCCTGTATCTTTTCCATGGACATACAAAGCAGAACTAAGATATTTATTTCTCACCCTAGGTTCATAAAAGTAGGGTTAAAATTAAATAATCTTTATTTTTGAAAATTTATTATTCTGAAGCAATTAACTTATTTAAAAGTTTTTTAATATTAAGAGTGGATGGGAAGTAAATGGATTTATAGGTAATGTTTGATATAAATTTGGTGTTGTTTTGTAGTTTTTTACACTCGAGAAGTCTGCTTGTAGCAATGAAACTATTAGTTGTGTTTTTGATTTTTTTTTTGACTAGTCTGTTTGAGTTTTGGATTTGAAGTAATTTTAATTATTTATTGACTAGTGTAGCTTTATGCTTTTAATGTAAACTTCTTATATATATTGTAATGGAACAGGTTTTTATATGCTATGATAATAAATTAGCTAGATCATCATAGTAGTAAGAAAATCTATCTAGGATCTCTGCATGTATATATATCTATGCACACTTCAAGTTCATTCCTGGGATATGGGGTATTAATTCTCAAAAGTGTATCAATCTATGTCCATATACTTACCTCATTTTTATAATCTTTAATTTCCTTTATTCCCAGATTTCAAACTCGGGAAGAATCTGCATAATTGTCTAGTTCAGGATATTTCAATATCACTTAATATGTGCAAGCATGTGTCAATATATGTTGAGTATGTATGAAAATATATGACAAATTGAAAAATTGAATCTGGATAAATACAAATCATAGACTTTTTTTTCATATGTCAAATGCATTGATCGAGAAGTGAACCCAGGCCAGCTGCGTGGAAGGCAGCTATGCTAACCACTAGGCCATCAATGCTTGACTACAAATTATATACTTTAGCATAAAAATATATATATTTAACAATTTTATTTACAGTAAGTATAAATGTAGAAATGACATTGATAACAAAATACAAATAATTTAATTTAACATCGATGGATATTCTTTATCATTAATTTTAATCACTGGTCCAACCCCTTTTTTCCTTCAGAGAATAACCATTTGATATCCAAATTAACACAATAGAAAATTATTTTACATCTTATGATTATTTAAATCATCCTTGCTTGCTAAATTATTTTATTAAAATTATAATTTTCACTAACCTGATATATTAAATCACATCAATCACATGTTGATGATATAGAATCCCCTTGTTATAGTGTTTGATTATGATAAAGACAGGAAAGGCTATTTATATTAGAAATAGTTAGACAGGTACACTGAAAACAATTAACTAAATTTACTAACAACAAAAAAACATAAATAACGGTGTAACTCTACAAGTATTGGCAATTAATATATATTAAGGTAAAATATTATCTCTCCCTTGATGATAATTAGACTATAAGCAAGCAAGTTCTCATCAGAACTTTTATTTTAATTTACAACAAGGCCAATACTATTTAATTCTTCTATTATGTATCAATAACTCATATCTCCTCTTTATCTGTATTAAAGGAAAGAGATAAACAAAATAATTTACATAAAATAAATAATTAAAGTTTATGACATCAACCTAAATGTAACTTGGGAATTCATAAGGCAAATGTTTTAGTAAAAGATTATAATCATCCTCTTTAATCCATTTGAGGTACAAGGTGGTAAAATTCAAGGTTTTTAGAACATCCACTATGTCACTTATAATTTCTCTCCTTAGAAGGCCTACTTTGATATTTTTCAAAAGTAAATTTAATGTTACACAGCATAGATGGTAAATGCTAGGTCAATTTTATTTCAGTTTTGGCAATTATGGTCCATGGGTGATGACTTTCTTTCTCTGATGCCACATTTGATTATCAATGCATGGTTGTTTGTATTACTATTTATATATATTTAGTAGAATATTTTGAGTGAAGTAAAAGCAGTATTTTTAGATATCCTGAATTAGAGTTAATATCTCTGGCTTAAAGTTAAAAACAATTCGGAAATGACAAATAATTTGAATTTTTGAGATTTCACTTTAGTATCTCTCAGTTGGCTAGATTTTAATCTATATGCCTTTTATTTCTTACTGAATATCCACAGGATTGTTTCCATTAATATTTCATTTTAATGATGGCTGAATTCTTTAACTGAATTGTAAGTTCAATTTCTCAGTTTAAAGTTTATGCACATTGTTCAACCAATGAGCTTTTATTGCCTGAACCTTTAGAAGAAGCTTGTCAATTTTTATATTTTGTGTAAGCTTGTGGTTAAAACACCTGTAGAGGTCCCTACTATCGCATTTTATATGCATATTATCAAGGTTATAGCCTCAGTAAATATTATTTTCTAATTAATAAAATGAGAATGTTCAATATAATGTGATTTTTGATAGCATTAACTTGCAAATTCATGATTATAATTTAGATTATTTAGGTCATTATTAGTGATTATATATATATATATAATACATTAATAACAATAAAAATGTTATTTATTATTTCTTTTTTTAAAATAATTTTTTATTTCTTACTTGTATCTAATTTATCTGATCATATTTCCTTCTTATTGTTATAATGTATAGGATAGAGGTCGCCAAGACAGTGACTGCAGTTGATCAGTTGACTTCAAGGTCTCTGGAAGTCGACCATGAAGCTGAGATGAACATTGGAAAATTATAGTGATAAGTTCAGAACTGATTTGAATATAAAAAATAATAAAAAAATTCAAAATTCAAAATTATTCTCATTTAAAAATAGTTAAATTTAAAATAATACCTGTTATTATTGTCAATCTCAAAATAAATCCAGGTTAATTGCCATTTTCCTGAGAAAAAATGAAAATAACTTGTCCTGGAGAAATAAGGATTTTAATGAACTGGTTTTTAAGTCAAAGAAATTGTGAACTTTTTAAAACACTTTGCTTAGCTAGAAAATAATCCCCAAGGAGATTTAAAAAAAACAGCACTTCAAACTGTTATTTTTTTCTGTTCCAGTTTTCATTCTGGCAAAAATAACATTTTTTTTTCTGGTTTCCAGTTTGATGCCCTTAAAAAGATACTAATATTTTGAAAAGGAGTGTTTGCAGTCTTTATGTTGTACCATTTTAGATTAAGTCCAATATTATCTGTGATTCCTTTTATATAAGGAATACACATCCTAATAGTTGTTTTTTCTTTTTATTTTTCATTTTTGTTATTTTTAGCTTTAAATAAGACTCGATTTTTAATCTTTGTATTATAAACATTTACCAACAAAACATTATTTATATGATGTATTTCTTTTTCTAGATATAATATATATGAAAGATTAATTGCTCTGGTAACAGATTTGATTACAGAAAATTTCTGAGCTGGATGATAATGAGAAGAACATTGGGGGTGCCTGTCAGTATTTATAGTTTTTTTCTGAAAACTGAAAATAATAAAAAAATATTATGTTTAGAGACACTGTTTACAGCGCCTCTACAATTATATGGTATTCATTTTCCAGTTGAGGACTTGAGTGATCAAGTTGAAACGTTGGAATATCTAATTAAAATCTTACATGGATGAATCCACCAAATATGTCTTTTATATATATTAAAACTATCGATAAACATAGATTTTATAGTTGAAATTTCAATTATATAACATATAAAAACATTCTGAACATTAAAATAATAGGTGAAGAATTAGCTTTATATTAGGATAATATATATATATGCCATCCTATGTAATAATTTAGATACAATAAAGTACTTCAAACGTAATAAAGATTGTCCATCAAAAAAAAAAAAAAGAATGTACTTTTTATAAAGGTCATGTTTATTCATTTCAAAGTAAATGAGCTGAATTTAAATTAATTTCAAAACATCATAAATCGTAAAAAAGATTTATTGCTTATTTTTATTAAAAAGGTATATATCTGAATTTTGCTAACGTTTATGTTATAGTACTAGTAGTGTAATGTTAGAATAATTTGTGTTAAAATAGCGACGCTCAAAGCAATCTATTACCGATAATAACCATTTAATATCGATTGATCTACAGTTCTTATTTACCAAATTATTTTATCTACCTTCAGGCAGAGTACATAATATATATTCATATTAATATCATGTATAGTCACATGACCTTAATATATATATATATATATAGAAGTTGGTAATAATATTCCATTGCAGCCGTCACGCACACCTTACAATTAAGCATCTATTCTTTTCTCAACTGTTAAACACTTTTTTTGTTATTTTGAGATTCGCTAGTGAGATTATTTAAATGGCTTCACTTCGTTTTGCGTGCAGATTCTTGAAGAAAAAGAATTTAAGTGATTTATCAGGTTTTGTATACAGTTTATAATTTTTGTTTATAAAATTTATCAAATATTTTGGATCTTATATTATTGATTTCTAAACGAATCGGTCTTACTGATTTTGTTTCTTGCTTTTTAATTAATTAGGCTAAATATCAAATAAAAAGAGACATTTTTTATTAAATTTCCTTAACACCTTTTGTAATCTTTTGTGAAAATTTGAAATTATTTAATGTTTACAATATTTATTATTTTTAAATGTTTTTCTGAACATATTGTTATTTTTAATTTTTTTTTTAAATTTGTTTCAATAAAGTTCGTTTAGTAACATCTCTCTCCCTCTGTTTAGAGGCAAATCCTTTAGAGTAATATAATTTTAGACAATTTTATTTAATGTTAATGTTATGATTAACTCATATAAGTTGATATATAACGAGTAAAACACGATGCACACATTCATTGTCATCACATATGCTTGCGTTAATTAAAAGCTATTCCCACCTGAAGGTGAAACTCTCATTTTGAAAATTTAATGGAACTCTTGCGCTCATTGTTAGTTTAGTGGGCTAACATCCTATGACCTTTAATAGGCCTTAGAATCATTTTTTATTATAGATTGTTGCTTTTTTTGTGGGAGTGTATGTGTGTGTACGTAAAATATAATAGCAAAAGTCTTATTGTCTAAATACCAAAAGTATATACACTAAAAACATAAACGTATAAAGAGAATAAATAATGACAGAATAATTGCAACTGTAAATCAACTAAATGTCAATTAATAGTTATTAAATATATATTTTTGTATTGCTGGTGGAAGAGAACTTTTCAATAGCATTCCGGATTATGTTATACACATAAAAACTTAGGGATGTTAAAAAATAATTTATATTATATATGCCTTTTAATTAATCTTATTGTCGGTATTTCAGGAGATTAAGGAACATTTAGCCATATCGTGAAAGTTGTCCAATGTGTGGGTTTTTTTTTTTTTTTAATTGACCAAAATATAAAAAGTAACACAGAATTTGTAAAATTGTTCAAAATTAATAACTTTTTAAATTAGAAAATATTTTTATTAAATATTTTAATTATAAAAGTAGAAAATGGTTTTTTTTTTGGTTTTGATACCTAGCTTTTACATTCGGAACTCTGACATTTTTCATAAAAACTCTCAATATTTTCAATTGCAGAGCTTAGATTATTTACTGTGATTTTCTTGGCTGTTAAATTATCAGGGACTCCCTGTTTTTTTCCTTTAATATCCATCATTTAAAATCACTATTTTTTTTCTTGCTATTTTATATATATATGAGGATACCTCTCAGAATCTTGCAGCATAATATGACTATTTTCTTGAACTTCTACTATCCATGTCAACGGATATGTAATATTTCTACCATTTTTTTAACATTTGATTAATCAACTTATTAATCCCAGCTTTTTAGTCATGTGCCCTTAAACTTTTATTTTATTTGGAAATTTACCACTTTCTTTAATTATATTTATTATATTATAATCGTCTATCTAGACATGTATTTGGCTTTTTAGTGAAGAAATTTAAACACTTTTCTCTCGTGTTCTTTTACAATTTATTAATGGCTATTTTTTTTTAGAATTTCTTGTATTCATAAATTTTACCACGACTTAAATTTAAATTAAATACTTTTAAATTTGCAAAGGCGTTAGTAATATTATTCTTAATTTATTTTGCATAAATATATAATTCATATAATCTAATTTTATTAACTAGAAGCTTTTCATTCAATTTTCTTGTTATTTTTTATTCCCCTATCTATTATTTGGATATTCATTGCAAAATAACGTCGACTTTTTTTACTCATTTATTGCTGTTCCAATTATATTAACAATAGAATCTAATCTTTTATGATAATTGCACAACCTTTTTTTTTAAATTAAATTTTCTACTATTTTGATTTGTGGAATCTTCTTATTTTTATTATGCTCATTAATCAGTATATGCATTAGTATAATCACTAGTGTAAACTTTCAGAATGGTTTCAGAGCCAAATAATAATCATCATTTTCAGAAATTCTATTAATAAAATTACTTTTTATCACTACATCCGATATGATTATTCATTATTAAATTTTTGTAATTTTTCCCCGTATTCTTTTATTCATCTATTGTTTTTGCACCTAAATTTCTATATTTTTGTTTCTTTCATTTGCCCCCCCCCCTTTTTTTTTTAATTGTTGCTTTAACGTTTTCAGTCATTTAAAAAAGATATAGAAAAAATAACTATAAATTCCTTCATAATATTATTTATTTTGAAAATTAATTGGGACCCTAGAGTGATATATTTGTCATTTTTATATTTTGTTACACGCATCAAATTTTAGCTTTTTATTGGGTGTGTGAATATACAGATATGCATATATACGTAATTATGTAATTGAATACCTATAAATACAGTAATCAGATATATTTTAAAAATTTTATCCACATAGGAGTGCTTTCGACTATCCTTATAGTTTTTGTCAACTAACACTTTGAAAGGATAACCTTCCCACAATTCTGTGATCTCAACGTTTGCTGCCTGTCTGTTAATTAAGTCATGTTTGTATATATGCACATATATAGTATTTAATCTAATAAATATGTTTGTATTGATACAATAGCAATATAGGCAACTTAGACTAGAATGTGTTTTGATTTTGCATAAATCAAATCCCTATTCCAAATTGTTCTTAAAAGAAATTTTTCTGTTTATGACTATATCCTAAAAAATCTGTTGTTAAGTATTCTTCTGCTTCATACCAATGAGAAAAAAAAACGCAGTTTGAATGAGAGTGTAGTTAATGAATTTCTCATTTAATTAAGCAGTAGAACTAATAATGTGACAATGTAAAAAGGAATAAGAAGTAGATTTTAATTTGCCAGTAATACTTCTTAATGATCATATTCATTAAAGGTTTAATGTGTGAACTTGTTTTTTAAGCAAGAACATATCATCATTTGCATATGCTAGTGTTGAAGACAAAGCTATTCTTCCAAAAATTTACTCATAAAAATAATTTTGATAAGAATTTGAGTAAATAAAGAAAATAAATTATGCTACTTACTCCTAAATAACATTAGATATGATTGTGTTTCAGTCTATTATTGCAAAAAAAAAAAAAAAAAGCCAAAAGGTTATATTCAGATTTTGAGATGTTTCCTTAGGGTTGGATAAAAAAATAAGTGTACTATTTTTATGGGATTAGCAGTAATATTAACACACTTAAAAATTTTCTATCTTTTTATATCCTTATAAAAAACTTATCTACTTTAGAAAAATATTTCTTTTGATTAAATTAACATTATATCAACAGCAAAGATGAATTTCCTGTATTCTATTTCTGGAGAATCAATTATGAATACATTAAAATGAAGCAGGTGAGAGAACTAAACCTTATGGTAAACTGTTCTGTAAAATTTTACATGACTATGATTGTTATTTAATGTCACTTAAATTTTTCAATTGGAGAGCATTTTGTCAAATACATTAACATTTTTTCTATATTTAAGAATTCTGTTTAGAAAACCATTTTTTAAATCAGAATCATAGGCTAAGGTTAGATCAATAAATATCATACCAGTTTTTAATTTATTTTGAAACCTATTCAGTGTGAGTTGTTAAAGGTAAAACTTGATCTCGGCAACTTTATTCTAATTTAAATCCTTCAAACAGATAGATGACAATTAAAGCCCATATTCTTGTTAATAAGCTATAATATTTTGCATCATTCTTGAATTTATTTAATTTTTAAATAATCAGGAAAAATGTTGACTGTGCTTGAGCTTCTTCCTGGATTAAATAATCTAGAGTATGTTCAAGCTAACCAATGTCTACAGATTTTATCAGATAAATATTAAGACATATTGTGAAAGTAAAGATTGCAAATCTTCACTATTGAAACTTTTTTATTTTCTTAGTATTAAGTTTAGTAATAATAATAATTCATTAAACACACTTTTACATCCACCAAGCTTCCTCAAAAGTAGCCAGGATTTATAACTAAATCTTGGAAAAATTTGTTTCTCTGTGGACTTTTTTTTTTTCACTTCATCCATAAGTTTTTCAGCTATTTATAGATCTTTAAATGAAAAAAAAAAATATTGGTCTTAAAGAGTGTTGCTGATTTTGTTCCAATCTGAATTAAATTGCCTTGATATCTATGAGAAATTGACATTTTGGCATGTATTGTTATGAGTTTGTTAAATTCATGTGTAAGACAGGATACAAAATATTTTATTAATACTTTGTTCAAGTTATCCAATATATCATATCATTTGTTTTTCTTAAATTCCATCTTGAAACAGGATAACTTTCAACTAAAGAAATGTGTGTTAGATGATTAGATTTGGTATATATTGACTACAGTGGAAAGGATCCAATATCAGTAGTTCAGCAGGGAATGATGAAACATTGACAACATAAAATAATTATATAATCCATCCATTCTAAAAGTTTTTAATCTATTTAGTCATTTACTTATCACCAAAGACTATTATAACAATTGAAAATTTATATAAGTACAGAAATGTAAACAGATCTGAAAAAAAGACCAAATTATATTATTATTATTGTAAATATAAATTCTTATTAAGCACAATGTCAGCGCATAATACTTATATAAGGCTATAACCTTAGTACATGTGCCTCGAGTGATTAATCTAGGAGACTTTTACAAAATTTTAAATGCAAGATTTGACTTTGTAAAGATAAGAGCAGCCTCTTATCTTCAACCTATTTTTCTAAATATATAGGCAAATCTAAAGCATTTTGATTTGAGAGCATGAAGCTAATAAATTCTTTACTGATTAAGTCCACTATTTCTGTTAAACGTTAACCTTCATGAAATCTTTCAATTTACAATGAGTCAATAGTCAGATATTAAATTTAGAAATATTTTGAATCTATTTAAAATTATAAATATAAATTCTTATTAAGTGCAATGTCAGCATGTAATACTTATATAAGGCTATAACCTTAGTACATGTGCCTTGAGTGCTTAATTACTCAAGGTGCATGTACTAAGGTTATAGCCTTATATAGGTATTATTATCATCATATCATCATCATCATCATCATCATCATCATCATCATCATCATCATCATCATCATAATAATAATAATAATAATAATAATAATAATAATAATAATAATAATAATAATAATAATAATAATAATAATAATAATAATAATAATAATAATAATAATAATAATAATATGATGGCACTAAGTGGGGATCCCTGTGAAAGTGATTTAGTTGTTGTGAAAACTGGTGAATTTCTGCCATTTAGAGTGATGTAAAGTTCATGATTTAAGAGTAAATTTGTTATAACATATATATGTGATTTTGGCATTTTGGTATCATTCAATAATCGCAACGGTACAGACACATCAACATTGTCAAAAGATGAAGTGATATTCAGCTGTACAACAATCAGGCCATATCTTTTTTTCTCTAACTGATGTCAAATAGCCTTAAATAACATAGGAGTTTGTGTGGTAGACAAATGTTTTTTTGCAAATTGAGCAGGAGAAATTATTGGCAAAATAAATGGTTCTATTTTATCTTTAATTACTTCATTTTATATATAAATCCTCTTCTTGTTTGGCTACATCAGGCATTTGAGGGAATAAAGATCCCAGGCATGGATCAAATATTGACCTGCATTGCATACATGGATAATATTACAGTTTTCCTGACATCAAAAAAGCAGATACCAAAACTACAGATGATTTTAGAAGAATACACAAAGGAATTTAAACTAGGTTTCAATCAAGAAAAACAGCAGCATGGATCCTTTTCATAGGAAGGCCATGTATGTCCATCTTTCAGGCAATGCCAGGATCATTCCTCAGGTTTCCATTTTTTCTGGGGACTACTGGCATGAGATGTCATTTGCAGAACAAATTGAAAAATGAAATCCAGCAATTAGCAGACTCTCTAGCCAATACCTATATGTCAGTATATTCTAAGATTCAATTAATTAACAGATTGATGATGACTAAGATAGTTGACTTTATGCTGGTGGTTGCATTCTCAAAGGCTTTTATCTCTAAAATTAAGACCATTTGCAATCAGCTACTATGATCAAGGAAAGTTGTGGCAATATCAATGACAAAACTATGTCAACCACTGAATAAAAATGGTTTGGGGTTACTTGATATTGGTATTTTTGACAAACAGAAAATGAGAAACAACATAATTGATATTGTTAAACAATTTCCTGATATTGTTAAACACTTTCCTAAAATTAAGCAGCTCATAGAATTCGTTCTGACTGATAAACCACTGCCAAAAAAATATATTTTGAACAATTAATATATCATTGTAAAACAGAATCAAAAATTCCAGAGCAATTTATTAATAAGTACAAATTCTGAAAAATTTATGAACTAATAAGTGAAGATAATAACACAATTGCTTTGGAACTGATACTGGGAATTAATAATAAACAACTGGTTAAAAGGTATAAACGATGGGCCTTAGAACCAAAGTTTTTCAATTTTCTGATAAAACTTAACTTATCTGCATTACCTAACACATATTTTCTTTGCCATAAAAGATTGTATACATCAGTTGATCCCTTTTGTGGGTTGTGCCATCAAGCTGAGGAAACCCTATCACATCTGATATATCACTATAAGGGACTTAGGCAGATCAGAAATCTGATAACTAAAAATTACAGGAAGTCTAATGTAACAATGCATCAATTAATTTCTGCATTTAGAGAGGGATTAACACCAAGTGTCAGGGCAGCAATCTTTGTGCTTTATGCATACATGTGTACTTGATGTACCTTCCTAATTCATAACAATTCTAGGAGACATCTGGATACTTTTTCAAATAAATTTGCAATGATACAGAAAAGGGATAAGTTACTGGCCAGACCTGACATTTATGCAGCCACCTGGTTGTTACTTAAAATTAAATCAATGTTATAGGCAAAAATGATAAAAACTCTCGGGAACCAGTATTGTGTGGGCTTTTTTTTTTTTTTAGAAAACCTGAAATGTTGAAACCTCAGTGAATTCTGGGAACAGGACACATTTAAAAAGAACATAGGACCAAAACTTGGGAGTTAGATCTATTAAGATCTTTGTAACAAGGACAATTTAGCAATAATTTTTCCCTTCTGCTATAAATGTTTGATTTACTAATGGGGTTCAAATGATAAATTATATCATGAACCATTTGAGACATAAAATAAAATGAAAATTGTGTTATAACATTTGAACTGTTGACCTAGGCAGAACAGACAATCCAGGATATTAAGTTCAAATATATAGACAAGAACTATGATTTAAACTTCTGTAAATCCAGAAAGAACTCTAACAAACATGACAATTTAAATGTAAAAATTTGTAATCGACTTGTAGCAGTGAATTTGCTATGTAACCGCTAATGTATTCTTTTGAGTCAATAAAAGGCCTTTTGAAACATAATAATAATAATAATAATAATAATAATAATAATAATAATAATAATAATAATAATAATGATGATGATGATGATGATGATGATGGAAAATGTATAAATATAAATTAACTATTCAAATGGAGATTGAAATATCATTTGAATTATCTTCAATAGAAATTGTTTGTTTCCAAAATGATTTAAAAGTTAATTATCCATAATATTCAATGTAAACACAGAAATTTCAAGAGGATATACATCATTACAAATGATCTAATATTAAATGGAATATTATTGAGCTTAAAGAAATACGAAGAAAAAATGAGGAGACAAATTATTTAAAAATTAGACTATACTTTATTATAAAGGTACAAATATTGAAAGAATAAATGAAATAGGATTCATTATAAATAAAAAGTGAAAGAATAACATTGTTAAGATTGATAGTATATTAGATACATTGCAAAGATTAGTTAGTTTCTCAAATTAATGGAAGATATCAAACGTAAATTATTCAGATTTATACGTCAACCGGTTCTCATTATGATGAAGGAGCAGAGGATTTTTATGTAGATGTACAAAATGCTTTTGATTAGAAAAAATAAAATTTATTACTAATATTTGTAAATGATTAAAAGATGAAAATTCTATGAATAAGTTTGATTATAAAAAAGAGTAAGTAATTGGAAGAAAAAGAAAAGCTGTATATTATGAATTTTTTTTTAAAAAAAAAGATAAATGGAAATGTACAAGGAAACATCCAATCAAAGATACAAAAATATTGAATTACATTTTGTCTAACAGAATATATGTGTTTCAAGATTGCCGTATTCTTAATAAATTCAACAGAGGAAGTGATAATCGATATGGGGTAAGATAAAGATTAATGCAAAACTAGAAAAATGAAAAGGTATTAACGACTGATATTTCTAACCAAACTTTGCAAAATGTTTTAAAAATAATAATAGACTTGAAAGATCGTTCAAACATGACTGAAATTAAAATCAGAAGACAGCTGATATTCTATTAAAAACTATTCTATTAAAAACTACGGAAAAATATGGGGTATTAAAAGATGGCAATTTATCAATAAATTTTTTATTGCAGCAAAACAATAAAAGAAAAAAAGAAAAAAGTTTTTTTTAAAAATAATCTATTAAGAAGAATTGTTTATTTAGAATTTGTAATATGTTATGAAAAAGAGCTAATGTATCATCTTTAATTAGCAAGGGAACTACAAAAAATAATAAAAGTCTGAAAAGTATAAAACAACATCTTGAGATTAGAAAATAAGTTATTACTAAAAACAAAAAAGATGAAATTATGAAATGGATGAAAAAGTTCTTTAAATGGTTATGTAGATTTAATAAAGTACACTACTATATTTTCTAAACTGCTAAGTGTTTTATAAATGAAAAGGTGCAAGAGCAATTAAATCTATGAAGAAAGAAAATGTTGAGAAAATGATGGAATCATAAAAAACTGGTAGAAAAATAGAAGAATTGTTGGCAAAGCTGTAGACCAAATATCTAAATCATAAAAATGTCCAATATTTAGAAGAATGTAGTAGTAATGGCTACATTGGTATGTTAATAAAAATAAAAATGAAGATATTAAAAATTATAAAACTATCATACTTATATAAATTCTTTATGTTGAAATTATAACAATTTATCTACAATAAACTTTTGATTAAAATTAATCCAAAAAACAAGCTGAATATAAAAATAGTATTGGCACAGTGGATTACATTATAAGTACAATTGAATATTAGTTGCTATTATGGTTTGAATTTGTGTACTATAAATAGGTATTTCATTATATATGCATTTTCATAGAGATTAAATCTTTGTTTCATAAAGATATAGATCTAGGATACTGTTGCATTCCGAAAATTGTTTATCAAACTGTAACATCAGTAATTATAATTTATGATGATACTATGAAGATTAATATTGAGAAAAGTGTTTGACAGAGAATTCATATTATCAAAACCTTTTCAGCCATTTCATAAGAATTATTTTATCGATTACTATAGAAAACTAAAAAAAAAAAATGAAATTTTTTTAAGTCATCAAGATATTGCTAATAATGTGGTTGATTTTGCAAATAATGTTTTAGAGCTTCAGAAAATATTTCCCAAATTATCCAATGAAAGTAAAAATGTAGAACTAAAGATAAATACTAGAAAGTTGACAGAAATGTTCAATGGATTTGCTCAGAAAAAAAGTCAAGGAAACAAGTGAACATTATAAATATCTTCATAAAATCATTTATACAGATTGAAATATAACTAAGAATTAATATAAATATACCTACCTATGAATTTGAAAATGATTTTATAATATATGTATTTTACCAATCTGAGACTTGGATACTTAAAAGCAATATAGAAACTTTGTGCCAATGAATCAAGTATGGAGAAATGAATGTTAGGAATAATAAGAAAAATCAAGAATATATATATAGGTAAAACTACAAACAGATATCACTGAGATCATTGAAAAAAGAGATAAGAACAAATTTTAAAAAATAAGATTAGTCAAATACAGTACTACTTTAAATACACCTAATTATATATATATATATATAAACATTAAAAGCATATATATATATATATATATATATATATATATATATATATATATATTGTAATGCTTGCAACATATATGTTGTAAAACATAGACATATATGGTCTTTAATTGCTCTTTCCTTTTTCTGATTATCAATTCCCACCTACCCAGCATTATAGAATAGTCATTTATAAAAGAAAATTTTCATGTTTATATTAAAAATGCTAATACCATTAAACAAGTCCTTAGAATCTCTTCACTATACCTAACCACATAAGAGTATAACATTGTGCTCTCATAACATAATCTAGCCAGATGACATATAGAACATTATATAATCATATTATTGTACAATTTATTCATTTATTTATCCTTTATTAGTATGTAATCACTATTTATTGTTAATAAAATTTTTATTGAAATGAAAACATAGACATAATATATATATTTTTATTGAAATGAAAACATAGACATATATATATATATATATATATTTATTTATCTGCATTATCTATGTTAATTAAAAAAACAAATTATGAAGAAAAAAGAAAACAAAAATAGCCACTTACAAGTAGGTTTTAAGAATGAAATTAATAAAAAAGAAATATTACATCATTTTTAGATAGATTGTTTTTATTAAGAATCATATGGGGAAAGAGAATCCTGTCAGATAAAGATGTAAAACCTGTTTGCTTTTTGTTATAATTGAAAAAAAAAGTAAATGTAAAAGATTTTAAAATAAGATTTTCAATAAAAGTAAGTAGTGGAAAAAAATCTTGTAAACTATCTTATTGGCAAGAATGCACTTAAATGTTAAAAAATTCCTAGTCACTAAGATAGTAGATAAATCTTAAAAAAAGATTAGATAAATAAATGTAAATTGAATTAAACACCAAATTAAAATTATAATAAAACAGACAATGGGAGAGGTAAGAATAAAAGTGATGGCTTAACCATTGTTATTGCATTGGTTAATTATTAAGCTAATATTTGATTCATTATTGATGAGAATATAGTCAACAAGATCCACATGGAGTCAATTATTGCTTGCTGCACAGAATCTAAATGTAAAAGCAGTAAAAGTCGCAACATGCATTGCTAAAGAACTTTAGGAATATTTGTCTGGATTTTGTGGCTCAGATCTTTAGCTCCATAAACTTCTCTCACCTGGGGTCAATGCATAAACCACAGTATAGATGCTGATACATATTCTCTCAATCCCATTGTTCATCAGAAGCATTGAAAGAAAATAAAAAAGCCATCATGGGAGATTGAAAGATCAGCTATATGGAAAATCAGAAACAAAGAAAATGGGTCAATTGCAGAAAGATGATGTCATCTGACCACAATAAAAAACCTAGGTAAATATAACTTTGCAGTCATAAATTAAATGTCTAGACATTCTAAAAGAAATGAATTATAAATGAAGGGTAATTAATGATAGTGAGTTACTGATAATTATTGTATAGTTATTTATGTTTTTCTTTTAAATGTACTAAATATTTATTGGAATGTATAGGTATGTGAATAAAAGGTATTTATTTAAATGTTCCTTGATCTATACTCTCACTCTTTTAACTGACTCACCAGGAGTTTAAGATTATAAATATTTTCATGTATTAGGTAGTATTGTGCTGGGCATTCTGTTCAAACTGTTTGAGTTAGCTAAGGTAAATTTCAAGTGCTGGGCCTGTCATTTAGGCATGCCAGCTGACTGTATGGCACCTGAGATTTGTTCTCAAGACAAATAAAATGCTTTGGATGATGAGGGTGATCCCAGAAGTATGGAGGGGTGCTATGGTTAGGAAAAATTATCAGGGCTAAGCATTTGTTTAGCCTAAATCTGACTGTAGGTATCATTGATGGTTAACTATCAATGATGTTCTCCCTCTCTGCTTGAATGTGCAGTCACTGGGACAAAGAGGCAGTAAATAAAATATTAATTGAAGCATAATAATAATCTATAATAAATGATAACAGATGTAATGTGTTAATTAATCATTAATAATCTTCATTTTATAATGATAAAATTTCTGTGATTATTACAAATGTCATTCTATATGGTTGCCCATGTGCCATGAATTTATTAGCTAATTAAAAAGTATTGTTTCAAACTAAATTTTAAATAAACATTTAAGTTGTGTAATAATGAAAAGTTGTAGTCAGTGAGCAATATGATGAGAAAAATAAACCAAAGTAAATATAATATTAAGAATATAAAATAAAAAAAGAAAAGTTGTCATTGTAAATAAAAAGAAGAGTGGAGGAAAATTCAGCCAGAGAAATAAAAAAAATTGTTATTAAGGGTTCTTCATTGGGTCAGGTGGAAATGTAGAGAGAACTGCGAGATTTTTTAGGGTAATTGGGCACTCCATTCGAATTAAATTATAGAAAATAAATAAGTTGCATAGTATTATTAAAAATAATAAAGTATAAAATTAAATTAGTGCATATGAGAGGCAAAACAAAAATGAAGGCTCAAAACAAAGAATTAGAAGTAATTAATGAGAAACAGAAAGTCATAGATAAAATAGAAAAAAGTAACATAGAAAGTAATGACATGATTAGTTTTTTAAAGAAAATTATGGATAGGCAGGAACAAGCAGCCAAAGAATTGAAAGATACAATAGAACAAACAAATGGAAAAATAGAGCAAGGTACTGAGCAGTTAAATGGAAAATTGATAAATCAAGCAGAAGTGCTTGAAAAACTAGATCAGTGGATCCAGGTAAATAGTGACAAGTTAAAACAAGAAAACACACTAGAAGTTAATGAAAATATAAAATGAATAAAAAATATAATAGAAAAAATTAAAAATAAACAAAAAGAGGGAATGGAAATAGTACAAGAAGGAAATGAGAAGGTAATAAAAATATAAAAACAGATATGAATAAATTATCAAGAAATATAGAAATGACAGAAGTGAAAGGTGAGGAAGTTAAGGCAAAGTTAGAAATAAAGAATGTTAATATTGACAGTAGGAAGCAGATGCTTATAGGTACTGAAAAGGAAACAGTCAAGCAAATGGCCAAGCTACTGAGTTGTTTGATTGCACTAGCCCAAATTATGAAGCCAAGGAAAAGGGATTCAAACCTCTGGAAAAAGAGAGGAATAGATATGTCATAAATTTTGGTCCATATAAAAATGAATGGGTTGAAAATACTAGGCACAGATCATCACATAGTCCTAGGGAAAGGGGGTGATAAATATACCAGCAGTGACACAGAGATCAACTGCCCAGAACATCATCCAGGCCTAAGAGTAGATCACAATTCCCCAGTCTGAATGGATATATAAGAAACTTGAAAGAACTGCCTGACAAACACTAAGTAGGTCTATAATAATTGGACAGAGCATCAGGCAATGAAAAAATTATTTTGTACTTGGATTATGAGATTGGAGAATCAATATATGGAAATAAAAATAACTGTTAAATAAAATAAAGAAAAAAAATTAAAAAAATGATGGTTGCATTGTAGCTCATCAAGTTATGTGAGGTGTGTGTATATAGAGGATTAAAGAAGGATTCATGGAATAAATGAATGTTGATGTAGGCCATTACTTTGTGAAATCAATGAGTTGTAAAGAGAATTGATAGAATGGTGTCCCATATTTTTTAGAATAAGATCTCAGTAGAGAAATTTCATCCAATGCACTGGAAGAGTAATTCTCAGTATATCTGTATAAAATATACTTTTTTAGCATAAGTCAAATGGTCAGATGTATCCTGCCATTTTTAGCATACACTTCTTTTCTATGATAAGGAACCAGTAGAGAGAGTCCCAGATCTATACAATTCACTGGTAGACAAAGTTCCAGCAAGTCAATAATAATTAGTTTTTTTGAGTATGTTGAATTTTCAGTAGATGTGTCCTGCCTTTCACAGATCCCAACTCTCCATTACATAGCCATAGGAATATCTATTTATCCCTGATAGTTCTCACAATAGACATAAATGATATATTCAATGTAAAATGCAGTGTAGGAGATGAGTCAGTATGAAAAAAAGCCACCCTCAATAGTTTGTTTGTTTCCAGCAATTTCAAAACTGATTTAAAATAATAATAATAATAATAATAATAATAATAATAATAATAGAATCAGTTGTCAAAGCTAAAATGCATCAAATTGATGCATTTTATCTATCAAACTGAGTAGAACAGTGATGCAATACTCATAAGATATGTTGTAAAAACACATACATATACCTGCATTACATATATTAATAATTTGATAAAATAAATTATGAAAAAAAGAGAAAACAAAAATAGCTTAAAAGTAGATTTTAAGAATGAAATTAATAAAAAAGAAATATTGCATCATTTTTGGATAATACATTGTTTTTATTAAAAATAGGGTAAGAAAAGACACTTCTATCTGATAAAGATTTAAAACCTACTCTTTTCTTTATGTAATTAAAAAAAAAGTAAATGTTATAATGAGGAAAAAAATAAATATATATATATAATTTTAAAATAAGATTTTCAATAAAATTAGTGAAAGATATTGTGTAAACTATCTCACTGGCAGGAATGCACTTAAATTTTGAAAGATTCATCACCAATACGATAGTAGATGAATCTAAAAAAAGATTAGATAAATGTAAATTAAATTAAAAACTAAATTAAAAATTATGATAAAAAATTAGACAATGGGAGAGATAAGTATAAAAGTGGTGACTTGACTATTGCTATTGAGTTGGTTAATTATTGAGTTGATAGTTGATTCATTGTTGATTTATTATTGAGAGCACAATCAACAAGATTCATATGGAGTCAATTATTATTTGCTGCAAAGAATATAAATGTAAAAGCAATAAAATAGCAACATGCATTTCTAAAAAACTTTAGAAGGGTTCACCTGTACTTTGTGCCCTGGATAGTCACCTCCATCAACTCTCATCTGGGATCAATGCCTATATCATAGTATTGACACTGCTGCATGCTCTATCTCATTATCTGTCAGAAGCATGGAAAGAAACCAAGGAAGCCATCCCTGGAGATTGAACAGCCAACTATGTGGAAAATTAAAACCAAAGGAAATGTGTCAACTGCAGAAGGATGTCATTTCACCATAATTAAAAATGTAGCTAAATATAATTTTTCAGTCATAAATTAAGTGTCTAGACATTCTTAAAAGAAATGGAACTATAAATGAAAGTCAATTAATAATACTGAGTTACTGAAAGGTAATGTACACTTATTTATTTTCTTTGTTTAATTGTACTAAATATTTATGTGATTATGTGTATTGTAACAGTCATATTTGAACATCCACACAACAAAATCCAGAGTTTTGGAAAATTATACCAAGGCTGATCTAGATGAGGGTTTGAGACCAAATCTGACCGCACCTCAGCTCCTTCACCAACACTCCCTGACTTACTACCTTATGAATAACATATATGAGGTTACACTCGTAAACTCTCAATTTCCGTGCCGGCAATAGCAAAGGGTAAAACGAGAGACTCGGGGATATTTAACTAAATGTTTTATAGCTTAACCAAACACACTTACACCACCTATGGCTGATTATCTCATGCATATAAAATCATTATGGATGGTGATTTAATATAAATAAAGTGAATAATACTGCAGACGTTAATAGATTTTAAAATTATTTAATATTGACAAAACACAAACAATCACAATTTAATATACACTATATTCCACTCACAGGTGGGATGGTGAAAATACACACTACATGTTCTGTAATCAATTGTACTTAACGATCATTATTTTACTATATCGTTTATACGTTAATAATTATTTTACGTCTATACTGATGTCTAAATTATGTTTTGCCATTCCTACTCAGTATGTTAAGGGTTAAACTCTAAGAGAGTGGGAACTTTATACAATGTGTAATTAAATTTATCATTATGCGATGAGCAGTCAATGTGCTCTTTATGCAGATATTCTTACATAAACTAGATCTTAGGTTCAGATCAATGCTGAACAATTAATATACAGCAGATGAACTGGCATTTTGTAGCATAACTTCTGAGGCTATGGTGCTATGCAAATTACATCAGATGCATCTTGAATGCACTTTTACTCATGAGATTCAGCAACGTTTGCTCAGTTCTCAGATACCGCTCGCCTGCTATACATGAACTTTTAGTTCGGATGCTCGAACAGACATGATATAAGATGCTGGATTCCAGTGTTCCAGTTCTGGAGGAGGTAATGGGAATGACCCTTAAAATCACTATCCCATTCAAGAGAGGGCTGTCCGAACTAAGGATGATAAGATAGTCCTTAAAACCTAATCTTATATTAATAATTATATGATAGCAAGGTGGAATGCACCTCAGTGCTTTGTAAAAACTCATTCACAATGCTTTTGGACTCTTAATTATAACAACTAGTAAAGCATGAAATCTACAGTTTCTTCTGCAAACTACCCTACGCCAGTTAATTAAATAAACACTGAAATTGTGCTAAAGAGGACTATTAAAATTGATCTAGTTTATTAATTAACTACATATTATATGCAATTACATTAATGGGGTCTAAAGCATATCTGGGGCTTAAACTTGGCTAAATACTGAATATGCCTTAAATTAACACTCTCTTTTATTTAACCAAACAAACCTTTTAAAAAGCAACGTATATGATATTAAGCTATGCATAGCAGTTCAAATAATACATCAAAGTAGGTTTTGGACCAGAGAAAATCTATAGATATGCCAAACAGCATAATTACTTTACTTGAGAACAAAACGTCTCTTTAAGTTTATAATAATTTATAGTCTCTGCTCTGAAGACAAAGCATAAATCAATAAATGCATTTTAACAATATATATATATATTTATTATATATATATATATATATATATATATATATATATATATATATATATATATATATATATATATTTTTTTTTGCAAAAGTATAGACGTAAATAGAGAAAATAATAAGGCAAATAAGCTTTTATAAGTTGAATTTAAAAAAAGAGATTTAAGAATTTGATCAGGCAAGATTTACATTTAACTTTTAAAGTATTTTAAAATTATACAGGTTGAGATACATTTATCTAATACAGTTAATTACTTTAAGAGAGAATACACCTTTTAAACATAGTGTGATTAATTTATAAGATTTGAATGGAAGAGTTTGTGCACGTTACTTATTATATAACTAGCTTTAGGAAAGATTTATAGATGGCTATAGCTTTTAGATTTAGCTTGATTGAGAAGTGGTTACCAGTTATTTATCTGGAGGCTTACAGCTGGCAGTATAAAACACACATGCATGGACTGATTTATCTGAGCTGGTTCATCGATGGGCTATTCTTTCAGTAGGGCTGTGGTTTGGGTCTCCGGTCTCCATAAACGGTTCTTCACCATCAGGAAGATGGCCTTAGCTTTTCTAGCCTCTTATTTGCATGGTAAAAACTGGGCCCATGGCCTGGATATAAGTTGAAACACTAGTAAAGCAAAAACGGATGACGATTTCCTTTCAACTGCTTTTTTATATTTCTTTAACCCCCCCCTCTTACAGTTCATTCACAATATTTATTTTTAGACTTTAAAACCTAAGAAGTCTTAATTGCATCAACTTTAAACGAATCAGTTGATTGATTTCAGGTTTATTCATTGTTCCTTTTATTTTTTTCAGATTCCAGTTACAATCTGGATTTCAGTGCAGGTTTAATTGTCCAATTTTTATTTTATTAAGAATCCTAAAATCTTGATTTGTACCATCGGTGTCTCATGAGATTGGTAAAGTTCTTTTTTTTTCTTTCTTTAAACATTGGATTGCTTCTCCTTTTCTTTTCCTGAAAGAAATTTAAACTGCTAGCATTTTATCATAGACATGAGAAATCTACATTTGTTTTTAGTTTCTCTACGTGATTAAGTAATTGGTTAACCTCAAAGCCAGTTTGAAATACCCTAGAGAATTCTGTTCTTATCTAATACAATTTTCCCAGCTTGAAACCAATTCAATTATTTAAAATCATAAGATGAATATTTATAAAATTATAAGGTGTGTACATTATATAACGATAATATCATTCAGATATGAATATACCATTTTTTTAGCAAATAAAATTATTACAAAATATATACAATTATAGCAGACGTGTGTGCATATACAATTACACACATATATGTGTAAATATACGTTTTTATACATGTTAAATTCCCAATTATATTGTTATATATATGTGTACCTTTAGGGTTTAAACTAGGGAAATGAAGGCTACTGATTTATAGAATAGGTGAAACATATGATGATGAAATCATACTGTTTCATATCAGTGAAGTCCGGAAACAAAAAAAAAACAATAAAAAAAATGAATTTATTATTATTTAAATGAGCAGTCATAAATCATTTTCTGTGTATAAGATTTCTGAAATTTATTTCTCACGTTGTATCAGCACCTCCCATCCTAACTTTGGTCTACCCAGCACATAAACAAAAACAAAAAAAAACAAAACACATGACAAACAAATGAATCCTTTCACTCTAAAATCTGATCCATTTCTCACTACATCTAATACCTCATCGTTCATAGGGATAAAATATACCTATGCCTTACTCTTACCTATATATATATATATATATATATATATATATATATATATATATATATATATATATAATCATTTCTCTATATCTACTAAATATGCTACCACATCTATGATTATTTATATTGGTGAAATAATAATAAAAAAAACAATATAAATAAAAAAACTACCTCTACCAATAGGCTTATCACCCTACCTATATATATTTTTACTGGTAAAATGTGAACTAGGTCCTTAGATATTAACTATTCCTGATGCATCTGGGGGGTTTGTTTTATAGTCTATTTCACCTTTGGCTCTAAGCATTAGAAACCTTGTCAGCTTTGCAACCTTATTCTTTGGAACATTATCATTAATCTCTCGAAACCTTGTTCCACAAAACGTTATCCATTTTCTCATATTCGAACCATATGATTTTTTCCTACTAAAGACATAAGTATCTTTTTTCTCCTCTTCCTTTTCCACCCTGTCTTTCCTATTTTGGTTCTGGCAGTATCTGGGCTACTCTCACCATCAAAAATCACTCCATCCCCCAGGCCTTGATCTCAGACTTAGCTCCACTATCTTCTGCCCCTCAATCAAACATTTATTTTGGAAATTTCTGAGAAAGGTCTGTCTTTTAAAACATTCCTATCTATGTAAGTTTCAGTAACCTCAATTGCCTTTAGTTTTGGTACTTCTGGGTAAGATTTTGGCTTAATTTCTTCAATAAAAATAACATGATTTGATGAGGTTGAAAGAAGATTTACTTTGTATTCTTCGTCATTTCTTTCCATATCTATAGAGTCCTCAATGTTCTGAACTATCTTTTGTTGTTCAAAAGATCAGTGCATGATTTCATCAGGTTTCATCCCTTCCATGTTTTTGATATCAATTTCAGTCTCTGAATAGATTTTTGAATCTTCTGATATCTCCATATTGATATTACAATTATCAATATTCACAGCATCGATTTTATACTTTTCCATGATCTCACCACTGATGTTGGACTCTGTTATAAAATTTACATCAATTTTAGATTTTATTAAATAAGCTTGCGACTCCTCAGCAGTCTTTGTATCCCTTTTAAACTCTTCTACAGTTTCTTCATCAAGTCTCAACCCTTCCTCAGTTTTTATATCAAAGTTAAACCCCTCAATCCCCACAACTATTTTGGAGTTTTCTATTACCTTCACATCCATTTTACATTCTTTTATGGTGTTTAATACTATGTCTGTCCTGACTTCTGTATGTACTACCTCTCCTTTTGCAGTTTTAGCGATATATTTTACAATTAGCTGCTTTCCTGAAGGTGGATTGGCAATTTCTATATCACTCTTCATAATTTCAATTTCTTCCTTTTTAATAACCTGGATTTTTGCTTTATCAGTAATAGGATTTTCAACCTGTGATTCCCCTGAAATATCTTTGGTTGAAACTTCTAAAGTTTCTTCAACTTGCTTTATCTCAATGGTATCCTCTGGCTTCCTTTCTGTTTTAACATGTTCCTCCACTAAACTATTTTTTCACTCATTTCCCACATCTCTTTTTGAATACTACCTTGCAACATTTCTTCTACAACCCCTGACTCACTTCTTTGCTTTTTTGATCTTATTTCAAAAAGAGATTCTGTCTTTTCTACTTCCTCTGTATCTACATCCTCATGGTTACTCTCCTTGTTATCAGTTTCTCTACCTATCTCTACAACTTCTTCCACCATTTCACCCTTAGTTTCTCTTAGTTCAACCTCTTTTTGATACTATATTACAGCTTCTTTGTCTTTTTCAGTAACTCTCTTCTCTAGCATTTGATAGTCTCTCCTATTCCTGCTTGGCTACCTTGTCCCTGGCTTCTTTTTCCTTCTTAATCTTTTGGTCCCTTTCTTCTCTCCCTCCATATGGCATATAACCTATCATCTCTTTCTTTCTCCCTTTTTTCTCTCTCCTTGTCTCTTTTTTCTCTTTCCTTGTCTCTTTTTTCTCTTTCCTTGTCTTTTTCTTTCTTTTCTGCTTTTTTCTCTGCCTTATTTTGTGCCAGTATGCTGAATATGGCTGTTAACACTCCCTCTCCTTCCTTTGCTGTCTCTTCCAAAGCCTTCTCTGGCTTCCCCTCAGATTGCTCCCCCATGACTGGGTTGTTTTCCTTGTTTTCAGCATCCCCACTTCTCGTACTTCTCCCTACTATATCTTCTTCTGTACTATTAATTTCTACTATTTCTCTTCCCGATCTTAACCTCTTTCCTTTACTCTCCACTCCCTCTTCTAGCCTTTCCTCTCTTGCCTCACTCTTCTCTACCCTTACACTCTCTTCTGTACTGTTATTCATTCTGATTTTTGCTAAATGTACTCTAATTTATTCTCAACAGCGCATTGCCATTTTCCCCAATGAAAAGACTGTCTATGGATTCTGCCCTACCACTAGTAACTACTTAGAACTGAACCAAGCCCTTAATTTATCTAGCATATGAGATTACAACAACAACCAAAAAAAATTAACTAATAATAATAAAATTGTTCTTACCCATGCCTGTCTTCCACTGTGTTTTCTTTCCAACACTGCAGAGCTGCCATCACTATTTCTTTTAATTATGATTGTTTCTCTTTTTTTAAAAAAAACTTCATTTCCCTTTTAAGTACACACACACATATATATATATATATATATATAGAACAATCTTGCCTGATCATTTGTTTATTCACTCTATCTAGCACAATTGAATCACCAACCAAACTTCCCAACAGTGAGTCTTTTCAATTATCTCACCCTGACAACAAATTTATATGAGAAACTCTCAGCTATTTAAGAGCCCCGGGTGCCAGTTGCCAGTGGATGAGATACCCATATCTATACATAAACGGTATTGGATCTCACAATATGCATTGCTGTTTATATAACAAAATTTAAAATTTTTCATTTATTTCTCATTACAAAAATTATTTTTATCAGCCACAGTGTGTTTACATTCCAACTCTAGCGAATTTGATTTGAGAAAGTGTGTTATACAACACATAACATAGACTAGAAATTTACATTTTTCACCCATACATATATACATAACTGTGGATAAAATTAGAACAATTTTAGTCACTACTTTCGATTACAATTGACCGCTCTTTTGTGGCAAAAAAAAAATTACCATTGACACGCATACATATATATAAAATATTTCAAAACGTTTTACTTGTGTATAAAATTCGAAATCAATCTCAGTCATTGTTTTCAATCACAATTGAATGCCCTTTTGTGACAAACAAAAAAAAATTTTACCATCAACACGCATATATACGTATAAAATATTTCCCAAAAAAAAATTCTTCCTATTTAACTATTGTTTTTAATTGCACTTGAAAATTTATTACCGATGCGCGTATATATACAACTTAAAATCTATTCTTGACATGTGTATATATATAAAATATTTCAAAACAAAAAAAAAAAAAGATTCCCTTCTTATTTACTCACAGCTTTTAATTGCCATTGGAAAAAAAAATTATTATCAATGCACACATATAAAACAATCTTGAAAAAAAACCTTTCATGCTACCTACCGATTCTAGCATTTATGTTTAGAAATCTTATTATAAATCATATGATCCAAAACAAAACTTTATTTTTCACTCGCCTATATATAATTGACAAAAGGACATTAATTGAGGCAGTGTTACCAATTTTAACCCTCTGCGTTGGCGTTTAGAAATCTTTTTCGAATTCTATAATCTAAACGAAATTTTACTTTTTCACTCGCATATATATAAAATTGATAAAATGTGAAATTAATTGCTACTGCCTGTAAATAATAATGAATCAAAAAATCAAAAATACGAAAAAATTAATAATCAAACGCTTCTCTGAGACAAAATAAACTTTCACTACCAATACGCATATTATACATATATATATAAATTTTACGTATATCATACATATAAATTAATTCAACAAAATATAAAATTGAACTTCAACATAAATCTACATGATTTGTGCATCAACATCTGTGAAAAAATTTACATATCTATCTCTTTCCTTTCTCCTCCTTCCCTCAACACGCATTTAGTTCAGGGCGTGGAGAAAATTAACGAAACTCCCCGTTTGGCGTTCATATTCGGAAAAAAAATCCACACATATATAATAAGTGATATGAAATCACATCTATGTTAACATCCTCTCTCAGGTATGCAGGTTTATATTCGATGGCCCCAGTTGGCGCGACATTCCCGGAAAAAAAAAATACTATGTAACAGTCATATTTGAACATCCACACAACAAAATCCAGAGTTTTGGTAAATTATACCAAGGCTGATCTAGATGAGGATTTGAGACCAAATCTGACTGCACCTCAGCTCCTTCACCAACACTCCCTGACTTACTACTTTATGAATAACATATATGAGGTTACACTCGTAATCTCTCAATTTCCGCGCCGACCATAGTAAAGGGTAAAACGAGAGACTCGGGGATATTTAACTAAATGTTTGATAGCTTAACCAAACACACTCACACCACCTATGGCTGATTATCTCATGCATATAAAATCATTATGGATGGTGATTTAATATAAATAAAGTGAATAATACTGCAGACATTAATAGATTTTAAAATTATTTAATATTGACAAAACACAAACAATCACAATTTAATATACTGTATATTCCACTCGCAGGTGGGATGGTGAAAATACGCACTACATGTTCTGTAATCAATTGTACTTAACGATCATTATTTTATTATATCGTTTATACGTTAATAATTATTTTACGTCTATACTGATGTCTAAATTATGTTTTGCCATTCCTACTCAGTATGTTAAGGGTTAAACTCTAAGAGAGTGGGAACTTTATACAATGTGTACTTAAATTTATCATTACGTGATGAGCAGTCAATGTGCTCTTTATGCAGATATTCTTAGATAAACTAGATCTTAGGTTCAGATCAATGCTGAACAATTAATATACAGCAGATGAACTGGCGTTTTGTAGCGTAACTTCTGAGGCTATGACTCTATGCAAATTACATCAGATGCATCTTGAATGCACTTTTACTCATGAGATTCAGCAACGTTTGTTCGGTTCTCAGATACCGCTCGCCTGCTACACATGAACTTTTAGTTTGGATGCTCGAACAGCCATGATATAAGATGCTGGATTCTGGTGTTCCAGTTCTGGAGGAGGTAATGGGAATGACCCTTAAAATCACTATCCCATTCAAGAGAGGGCTGTCCAAACTAAGGATGATAAGATAGTCCTTAAAACCTAATCTTATCTTAATAATTATATGATAGCAAGGTGGAATGCACCTCAGTGCTTCATAAAAACTCATTCACAATGCTTTTGGAATTTTAATTATAACAACTAGTAAAGCACAAAATCTAGTTTCTTCTGCAAACTACCCTATGCCAATTAATTAAATAAACACTGAAATTGTGCTAAAGAGGACTATTAAAATTGATCTAGTTTATTAATTAACTACATATTATATGCAATTACATTAATGGGATCTAAAGCATATCTGGGGCTTAAACTTGGCTAACTACTGAATATGCCTTAAATTATCACTCTCTTTTACTTAACCAAACAAACCTTTTAATAAGCAATGTATGTGATATTAAGCTATGCATAGCAGTTCAAATAATACATCAAAGTAGGTTTCGGACCAGAGACAATCTATAGATATGCCAAACAGCATAATTACTTTACTTGAGAACAAAATGTCTCTTTAAGTTTATAATAATTAATAGTCTCTGCTCCAAAGGCAAAGCATAAATCAATAAATGCATTTTAACAATATATATATATATATATATATATATATATATATATAAATATGTATATATATATATATATATATATATAAAAATATATATAGATATATATATATATATATATGCAAAAGTATAGATGCAAATAGAGAAAATAATAATGCAAATAAGCTTTTATAAGTTGAATTTAAAAAAAGAGATTTAAGAATTTGAGATCAGGCAAGATTTACATTTAACTTTTAAAGTATTTTAAAATTATACAGGTTGAGATACGTTTATCTAATACAGTTAATTACTTTAAGAGAGAATACACCTTTTAAACATAGTGTGATTAATTTATAAGATTTGAATGGAAGAGTTTGTGCACATTACTTATTATATAGCTAGCTTTAGGAAAGATTTATAGATGGCTATAGCTTTTAGATTTAGCTTGATTGAGAAGTAGTTACCGTTTATTTATCTGGAGGCTTACAGCTGGCAGTATGAAACACACATGCATGGACTGATTTATCTGAGCTGGTTCATCGATGGGCTATTCTTTCAGTAGGGCTGTGGTTTGGGTCTCCGGTCTCCATAAATGGTTCTTGACCATTGGGAAGATGGCCTTAGCTTTTCTAGCTACTTATTTGCATGGTAAAAACTGGGCCCACGGCCTGGATATAAGTTGAAGCACGAGTAAAGCAAAAACGGATGATGATTTCCTTTCAACTGCTTTTTTATATTTCTTTAGCCCCCCTCTTACAGTTCATTCACAATCTTTATTTTTAGACTTTAAAACCTAAGAAGTCTTAATTGCATCAACTTTAAATGAATCGGTTGATTGATTTCAGGTTTATTCATTGTTCCTTTTATTTTTTTCAGATTCCAGTTCCAATCTGGATTTCAGTGCAGGTTTAATTGTCCAATTTTTATTTTATTAAGAATCCTAAAATCTGGATTTGTACCAGCAGTGTCTCATGAGACTGGTAAAGTTCTTTTTTTTTCTTTTTTTAAACATTGGATTGCTTCTCCTTTTCTTTTCCTGAAAGAGATTTAAGCTGCTAGCATTTTATCATAGACGTGAGAAATCTACATTTGTTTTTAGTTGCTCTACATGATTAAGTAATTGGTTAATCTCAATGCCAGTTTGAAATCCTTTAGAGAATTCTGTTCTTATCTAATACAATTTTCCCAGCTTGAAACCAATTCAATTATTTAAAATCATAAGATGAATATTTATAAAATTATAAGGTGTGTACGTTATATAACGATAATATCATTCAGATGTGAATATACCATTTTTTTAGCAAATAAAATTATTACAAAATATATACAATTATAGCAGACGTGTGTGCATATACAATTACGCACATATATGTGTAAATATATGTTTTTATACATGTTAAATTCCCAAGTATATTGTTATATATATGTGTACCTTTAGGGTTTGAACTAGGGAAATGAAGGCTACTGATTTATAGAATAGGTGAAACGTATGATGATGAAATCATACTGTTTCAGTATGTATAAATAAAAAGTGTTTATTTGAATGTTGCTTGGTATATACTCTCTCTTAACTTTGTTACCAAAAAATTAAGATTACAAATATTTTCATGTATTAGTATTGTGATGGGCCCACTGTTCAAAATGTTGACTTACCCTGGGTAAATTTTAAGTGCTGGGTTTGTGTACCTGTTATTTATATATGTTGGCTGTATACAACTTATATGGCTGGATGGCACCTGAGACTTGTCCTCAAAATAAATGAAGTACTTTGGGTAATTGGTGTTGTCCCAGAAGTAAATAGGGGTGCTATGATCAGGAAAAATTGTTGAGACTGTGCATTTGTGTAGCCTCAATCTGGCAGTAGTTATCATTGATTGTTAATCTATTGATGATGTTCTATACCTCTGCTCAGATGTGCAATCACCAAGGTAAAGAGACAGTGAATAGAATAATATTAGTTGAAGTAAATGTTAATAAATCATTAATAATCTTTGTTTTATAATAATAAAAGCTGTGATTGTTACAATATAAATATTAAAGCAGTTAGTCTAGAATGGCAACCCAGTAAGAGAGAAGAATAAAGAAAAAACAAAAATAGATAGAAAGCTATTCAATTGCTTTTTTTTCTTTGATCAATCAATTTACCAAATTTTGTAACAAATGAAAATAAATATTTTTTTGAAATATTAAAAATATAACCTGAAAGTGTACATAAATGCTGAATAAATGTAAACATACACACTCAATTCTATGTATTTATTTGTTTTATAATAAAAAATAAATAATAAGAGTGTTAATAATAAATTTCAATATTTAAGGTCAATCTTTCTGAAGATCACTTTAATTGTATAAAATGATATATTCATGTACAAAATTTATGTGTTTTTATATTTAAAATAATCAGCTTTATCAAATAGAAAAAAAATGCTCGAGTGGAAAAGGCAAATAAAAAAATAATATAGATTTAACATTGCTATTAAGCAGAAAAAAGTTTGTAATTAGGATTTCTTAAAATAAAATAAAAATTATTTTTGAATAAATATTTTTGTCTAGAAAGCAAAGAAAAGAAGATGGATGAGATTATTCTTTTTTCATTGGCCAGTTTTCCATATAGATGGAATTAAATAACTGACATAAAACTTTCACCTCTCTACTGATATGATTAGTAGTTGATTCATCAATTATTCTGATGTTGATATAATCTAAAATATTGAGAAAAATAAATCACAATAATATTTATTTCAACCAGTGAGATATTGCTATGTGAAGCATTGCTTTCAAATGCCAAAGGGATCAAAGAGAAATAACAACAGACTTTTGATAAATAAATAAAAATAGTGCACTTTATAAAAACTTAATGTAAATGATAACATTATTTTATTACTTAATTTTTTGCTTACTACAAAATAATATATTAGTAGATATTATTTTTTGTAATTCTGAAGATTGGGTTTAATATTGATTTAGTGACTATTATTTTAAATGAAAATACTTTATTTTTATTTACTTCAATTCCAGGAATGACTTAAAAAATGTAAGAGATATCTTACTTGATTAAACATATACATACATGATATTAAATGTAAGCTTTATCATACATTATTCTATGTAGGCATTTGTGGCATTATATTTGTTCATTATTTATATTTCTTAAAATAATTATAAATAAACATAAGAAAGGTGAAATGCTTACAAATTGCATATTGTTAATACAAGTGTAATAATGCTTAAGGCTTAATGGGTTTATATGTAATCATTAGAAACCAGTCAGCACTTAGACAATTCCAATATCAATAACAATCAATAATCTCAAACTGTTGTCAAGACAACTTCTTTTTAACAATGAAGGTGAAATCCCATTTTTATTTATATAGTCACTCAAGATTGCAACTTGACTATATAATTATTGATACAAAGAAGTTTAAATAAACCCATTTGGGCTTGAAACATTATTACACTTATTATTTAAGTAATATATTGGGTGCAATTTGGAAATTATAATTGCAGTTTCTAATGGTATAATTGACAATTTATTAGTTTGCATTCAGAACAGGTTATATTTACCTGTTTAAGGATGTTTATTTAACCTTATTTATATCAATAATTTCAATCTCTGTGGTCAAATTGCAATCTTTAGTGTCTGTACAAATATATTGGATCATAAATAAAGGTGGGATTTCAACTTTATTGTTAAAAGAAGATTGCTTTGACAACAGTTAGAGATTGTTGTTATTGATATTGTCTGAGTGTTGACTGGTTTCTAATGATATTTCTAATATATAGCAGCATGGCATACATATAATCAAAATGTGATAATAAAATAATATTATTAGTATTTCACAAATGAAATAAATACCTTTTCACATAATTGTCAGATATATTTTTTATATAAATTAATGAAAAATATATATTTCTCATTCATTGATTATTATTTATTTATTAATTAAGGTTTTTAATAGATGTAGAACAGATCCTTATCAACACATTGAAAATTTCATGCTAGAGCAGCAATTCCTAACCTGTGGTACATATATCCCTGCGACTACATGGAAGTCTGGCTGAGGGTATTTAAAAATAATATTAGAAATTGTTTAAAACATAGAATAAGAAATTAAACAAAATTGTAGAATTTTGGTTTACAAAGAGGAACTTATGTGAAAGTTGTCACTAGATCTGTACACCACTAGTCATATCATATGATTGCACTATGCTATTTCTTTCTTTGCCAAAACTGTCACTGTGATTGGATGTGATCCATCATTTTACTGTTCAATTGAGCTTCAAGTAAGTAATGTGCATTAATAGATCTAGATGGTTATTTTTATGCATGATTAATTAAAGGTATTCAACTATTATTTATTGATTTGAGTAACTTTCTATTAATATTACTTTATGCCTCAAAATGTATAAATGGTTGAAAACTGAATCTCTTGAAAGAGCTGCAGTAGCAGTCTGATTATTTACAAGTGCAATGAGATCAGGGTGCAGCCACTGATAGGCCTGTCCTTGCAAGAGATAAAATTAACACTAATAGAAAACTCAAAATATCAGTGCATCCCTAAAGAACAAAAAATATTCTGTAGAATATTTGAGATCTGGATTTCATTCATGGAAGTTAAAGATTTCCCAAGACCAGTGTGTGTTGTTTGCAGAGAGATATTATCTAATGGTAGTAATAAACTATCTTTATTAATGTGCCATTTAGAGACAAAACAACTAATTTATAAATGAAAAGATGTTAGCTTTTTCCAGTAACTATCAAACAGCTCTTACTTCATATTTTTATCTGCAAACAACATAATGAGAATGATCACCATTTCTTATGCTTTCAAAGCTGTTTATGCAGAGACTAAACTCTCTATAGCACCACCAGTGCAAGCCAGAGTAATCAATGGATGCAAGCTACAAGCTAGAAACTAGTCTGGGGATATTGGATGAGTAGGCACTAGATAGGAATTTTATGCACAAACTTTTTTGCATCCATTGATTACTTTGGCTTGCACTAGTGGCACTACTGTATGGAGAGTTTAGCTTCTGTCTCAATGAAAATGCAGTTGAAGCATTGCACAGAATAAGTTATCATATTGCAAAAAAATAATACAATCATACAATCACTGAAAATTTGTCATTTCTTTGTATGAAAGTTGCTGTTCAATATATATTATGTCCCAAAAAATAAACAATCCACCTTTTTCAAGCAGTATAATTAATAAAGAATTAAGGATATGTCTGATGATATTAAATCTATAGTAATTGAAAGAATAAAAAAAAAGTTTTTTTTTTCAATACATGTAAATTAAAGCGCTGATGCTTCCAATCTGTCAATTTTGCTCATTATTGTAAAATATTTAAATGACAACATGCTTTAAATAAATCCTTTACTTTGCTATCCTCTCACTAAAAGATTTAAAGGTGATGACAAATTTAATATCATTCCATATTATTTCAATAAAAAGAAGGTGATAGGACCAATTGCTGTGGTGTTTGCACATATGGTAAAAAATCTGTGTCTGACTGTTAAGTAGGTTTACACCATTACCTCAAAGAAGTCATTCACCATGTAGCTTGGAATCAGTGCTCTGATCAAAGGCAAAGCAAAACCCAAACTATTTAAATCTCTTTGTGAAGCCATACTGCATTAGTTTTACACACAGAATGAAATGGTTTTCATGAGAAAAAGCACTCATAAGATTGTTTGAATTGAGACATGAAGTTAAAGTTTTTTTGAAGGCCATCCTTTTGAGTTGAGTTTTAAGTTTCACGAAAGTGAATGGCATTATCACATTTATAAAATATTTGATATTTTTTCAGAAATAAATAAACTAAACATAGGATTACAGAACAAATCCATGACCATTTTAAGATGTCTGACAAAATTGACTTTATGATCAAGAAATTGGATTTTTGAGAATCATATATGATAAAAGACCTATGTGAAATGTTTAAGACAATTCCCAGTTTTTTATCTGAGAATGAGCTGAAATTGTCATAATTAGAAAAAAGTAGTATAAAACTGCACTTAAAATGATTTATAGTGTCATTCAGATGATATTTTCTAAATTAAAATAGTGAAAAAAACTGGATTTTAAATCCATTCAATGAATTGTTTTTTTTCAACAAACCGAAAAACTATGTTTCTGAAACACAAAAATTGATTGAACATTTAAGTGGTTCTTTTTTACAATCTGATTTCAAGAAAAGAAATATCATTGACTTTTGGATAACAGTGAAAAAAGAGTATCAAAAACTCAGTGATAAAGCAATAAAATGTTTATTACTTTTCTCCAACACAAAGCTTGTCAAAAGAGCATTCTTGTCTTATGCATAAATTAACATTAAATATCACAATAAGCTTGACACACACCCTAATTTGAGGCATCTATCATTATTTAAACTTAATTTTAATAACTAGTATCCATAAAACAAGCTCTAGGATCATGTTAAAATTATTAACTGCTAGCTATATTTAAAAAATTGAAATAAATTGTTAAATGTAAAATCAAACATAAAAGGAAATAAATGTCAATATGTTAATTTGAATTATTTGATTATTTAACTAACCTAAAAAGATTGAAAAAAAAACAATCATTTTGGAGAGATCATTGGGATAATGAGGAGAGGAGATACTAATAAATTGATATGTAAAAGAGGTAAAAACAGAATCAAGGGATATACAACAGGAAAAAGTTAGAAGTCCACCATACCAGGGTGAGTCTCGTTTTATGCAGATTATTTTAATGTGATTTTGAAGTTATGCAATTCATGTTTCTTCTTAATATCTTTCATATTTCACTATATTTATTAGATATCAAGACATTTAAATTATTAATAACTTATTTTGACTTGAAATACTTTTTTTTTTCAAAAATATAATGTTATATTAGCAGTTAACATGAATATGGTCTGAAGCTGTATTTAGAATCTTAGTTTTCCATATGTCATATCTTAGTTTCTATGTAAATAACTTACTTATATTAATGAGTAAATAATAATAATAATAGATTTATTTACATATAAAAATATCGCAATAAATATTCAAAAATTTTAAACTTTTAAAATGTAATTTGTTGGATATAACAGAAATAAATAATCTTAGATTTTTAAAATAAATAATGAAGATAATATTTATTTTATAAACTGAAAATAATCTTTCTAATGATAATGTATAATCTTTTTGTTTTGACTGTGATCTCATTTTTTTAATATAGAAACAAAATGTGAACATTTAAAATTTATTTCAGTAGTAAAAATCAGTTGTCAACAGAAAAAATAAAAAAAGGGGGATTTAGATATAAAAGCCATAGAGTTGACAAAGATTATGTTGTGGAAATGGGATGGAGCAGAATATGGGAAAACCTAGACTGGGAAATGTAAAATAAAGTAGCTAACAGCCTTCTCTGGGCATAATTGCTGAGAGATTCTTAACTTCATTTAAAGAGAAGCTACAGTACATCACATCATCACATCGACAAATCTGATTTCTTACCAGTTTACAAATGAACCATGTGCATATTGTCAAATAGCAATAATGACTAAAATACATATGAAAAAATGTAAAATTAAATACTGTAGTTAATAAAAAAAGGAAAAAAGTTTTTGTATCAATTTTTTTCAAATATTTGATATTTTTTTATTAGTCATACTTTATTACCTTACTTTTTTAATGCGAATTTTAAAGTAATTTTTCCTTCTTGCTTTCCTTTTATGCCATTTTTGAAAAATTACAAAACCTATCCCCCATTTTTCAAGGTAAGTTAAATCTATTTTTGTGCAATTTTTTTTAATGTGCATTTTCTGTGGAACCTATCTACCACATAAAATGAGACCAAGTGTATATAAGTTAAACAAAGAGATATGTTATTGCATATACTGAAAAAGCCTAGAGAAATCAATACCTTATTTTTATTATCATTTATAGACAAAATCTAATATAAATACAAATACTACAATCTCAGGTTCTTATTAAAATTAAATCTATATACTGGGTTTTTACTTTATCTACATGTCATGGTTTATGCTTATACTTGATACATGGAATAATTATTTTACTAAACACTTAAATATTACTAAATGCAATAACCATTTAAGTTTTTATACATTAAATGTTTTACCTTATTTTATAGTTCTCTAATCTTATATTTTATATTTTAAATGAATAAAAAAGTGTAAATATAAACTGCCTAAGAATATGAATACTTCAGATAAACATATGGCTAGCAAATAAAATATTCTTCAAATATTTTAAAATTCTTTTCATATGAATATTTATCTTTATGCAATCTATAGACACACCTTATTCTAATATCTTTACATATGAATTTATACCATGTAATGAAAATAAAATAATACAGCAGGTAGAAATGGTACTTTTGTTCTTCCAACTACACTATTAAGCACCCTTGTAATAAGAATATATCATCATAATATTTATTTTAAAATAATGCAGGTGTAACATAAATGATAAATAAATTGAATAAGCAAAGTTAATGTGACTTTTGAAATTTATTCTCAAATATTATAATGTTTAATAAAATTTTAATATTAAATTGGATTTTCTGTATAAATCGATGTGATGATAACAAACTTAAACATAAACTTTATTTACAAGATAATATTTTGATACAATAAAAGATATTTATAAGAAGCAATAACTTTAATGTTACAAATTATAGTGGTATAAATCTTTGTCTAATTTAAAATAAAACATATCCCCTTCTGATTAATCTCTATATAATTATAATTATGGCATTTACATTATGTAAGAAGTTTTTACACATTTATTTAAGATACTAACTATCTAACAATTACATACACAGAATATCACACACACACACACACACACACACATATATATATATATATACAGGTCATTAAAAATGCTATTAAAAACTACTACATCAGTGATGTTTAAAAATCAGTGTGGAAACATAATTTTAATGGTATTGCAAAAATAGCTGGATATAATGAAAAACTAATTATAAATTTAAATTCATTAATGTATATAAGGGGTGAAGTAAAAGAACTCAATACTAACAATAAATAAATATCTTTAAAACAGTATTGTAGGAAAGCTAGCAAAAATAATTGCATAAATGGACATGCCTTTAAATGTTCTCACATAATGAAATATGCCCTACTAATATAGAGCTAAAGGCAAGGGGATAGTGAGAAATAAATAAATGGGTACATGGTAACTTGACACTACCAAAGCAAGTAAGCTACACTCTTTCTCAAGAAGGAGCTTAACAAATACAGTAGCAATGGAAATGATCCACATAAAATACCAAAATTGATACCTATCTCCAAGTAACATGTGAGTTAATAAATGGACAAGGCATTAAATTTCTAATAATAAATGAAGAGATAACTCTCACACATGTCCATATGCACAATAACATATATACTTGTTCTAACAAATATAAGTAAAGTAATGCACAATAATTCCAAAGCATATCAAATATTAAAAATTTTAATAGCCATCCCAAATCACACACTGATTTCCAAACAATCCATTTACACACATATCAAATATAGAAAAACATTTTATCCTGTGTATAGTAATATATTTTCTTATATTGTGATATGATTTCCAATAACTCTTAATAATTTGCAACAAAAAATAAGTGTTTACATGGGTATTATTTTTTGTCAAGTCCCTTTAGAAATGCATGATTAATATAATTATAATAATACAATAAGAATAATCATATATCAATTTCATAAAACAATAAATATACATTAAGCTTGTTTTATCACATTTAACTAAATTGAGGGTTGACTGTTCTTTCATTATTTAAAGTGAAAATAAGTCACTTTAATTGAGGAGTCCTTTTGTTGTTCCATTTTGTATATATATATATATATATATATATATATATATATATATATATATATATATATATATATATATATATATATATATATATATATATATATAAATAAGGCTAGTGAGAGATATATTATAAAAATCACTCATATCTGCATTACATATTTTATAATTTAAAAATATATGATCAAATTTATAGTTAAAAAAATAATTAGCTAAGTAGTTTTTAAAACATAATTTTGCAAAAGTAAAAAGGTAGATATATTGTTCTTTTAAAATAGAATAAAACTATTTATTAAAAATTGGTGAGTAAAAAAATTAGAAAAAAAAAGAGATTTAAAAACTCGCTCTCTTTTTTGTAAAGCAAAAAAAAAAAAAAAATTAAAAGAATAAATGTTCAAAAATAAATTTTAGTGAAAAATCTAAAATAAAAAAGATAAATTAATTAACTAGTGAAAGACAACTTTTTGAATGGCAGTAAAAATTCCCAGATGATAATCATATTGAATTGAATTAATTACAAATTATCTAGAAAAAGATTAGAGTAAAAAAATGTAAAAATGAATTAAATTAAAGAAAAAATGAAAAATTTAATTAAAAAATTATATTTAAAATATGATAAAATTGGGAAAGGGTATAAAAGTCACAACTGTGTATTATTATATTATTCTGCACTTCAATCTTTTAGATTATTCTGGTCTTCTTTCCATTATCCAGTGTTTGATTCATTCAGTTATACAGAGATTCAGAAATAAAAGTACAGGATAGAGCCATTCATTATTACTGCAAAAAATATTATTGCAGGAGCTGCAGAACTAGCAACATGCATTGCTAGACAGCCTTAGACATGTTCAACTGGGTTTCAGGCTCTAAGTATTCCACCAAAATAAACTGTCCTTACCTGGAATCATGCTTGATTTATAAAACAGATGCTTCCACTACTCTCTCTCTCCACCATTGTGAAGCAAAAAATGTAAGATGGAGACCAAAGAGATAAACAGTTGAAAAGTAACACTAATGCAAAACAAAGCAAATAAACTGTGTCATATAATGTCATGAAAACCTAGGTAAATATATTTTCCATAATAATTGTCTATAGACACTATATTTTCTAAAGGAAATGAACTTTAATGAAGGCCTATTATAAAATTTAGTCTGAACTAATCATTTATATTTTCTATATAAATTTTATTATGTTATGTTATATTATAGTGTGTATGCATAAATAAATACTAATGTGTGCTTATTTATTATTTGGTCTATTCTTTTTCTCTCTTGTCACTGCATCACCATTTATTTAAAAAGATAAATGTTTATATGTGTTAAGTTTATGTACTGGATCTCCTTGATTAAAAGCAAGAACTACTTGGGATATTTCAAGTGCTGGTTGGTGTGCATGTTATACAAGCATGCTGTCTATATAACATATGGTTAGCTGGTACCTGACTTTGATCCTCAAACCAAATAAAATGCTTTGGAATGCAAGTTTTTGTTTCAGCAATCGAGGTGAGCCATGGTCAGGAAATGTTGTCATGTTGTGCTTTATATAGACAGCTCTGTCCATGGGTAACACTGATAGTTATTCTGTCAATGGTATTCTCCTCTCTGCTTGAAGTGCTGGTCAGTTCCTATAGCTTAAGGATATAATTGAATAATTGCATGATGAAATGATAAATATAAAATATATTATTAAATAAATAATGATCTGATAATAATAAAATACTGATGTATCAAGAATAAACAGTAGCCTGTTAAAATAAATAAATACAAATGATGCCAAAGTGTGGTTAAAGTTGCCAATTATTTTAAAAGTAGTTGAAACTAATAAATGATGTTATGAATAGAAGAAAAAAAGAGCTTGATAATAAGCTTATTATGTAAATGTTAAAACTTAGTTAAAGTCATGAGATATAAAACTTATCAATATTAAGATATTAGTTATATTAAGTATAGAAAATAAAATATAATAATAAGTGTATAGCATGCAAAATAGTCATCAAATACTAACACAACAAAAATGTTTGGAGAGTTCCTGTTCAATATATATATATATATATATATATATATATATATATATATATATATATATATATATATATATATATAAATATATATTGTAACCCCTACAATCATCACCTATATTGCTTTATGCACAAATAAATGCCCAGACACCAATTCTATACATGATAGAATAAATTTATAATCTATATTGCATCTATACGTATTGATAAGACTCTTGTTGTACTATTAATTTACAGCTTAGCTCAGTTGGGGATTATAGGATATTATAGTCATCTAGAATGCAAATGGGGATAAGAGAAGTATTTATAAACAACAGTCATATAGTGTTTATTTAATTATATTATAAGCATTTATTAAGTTATCAAAAGGAAGCAATTTATGGATTAACTTAAATCATGATATATTTAATTCTCTCATCATCCAAGTACATGCTAGACCAATCATCCCACTCATCTAATATGTTTGGGGATCATTGCAACTATGATCAATCTACTGGCATTTAATTTAGGACTCTGCTATAGGAATAACAAGTCAATCCCAATGTAGTATGACTATTAAGTAATGAGGACTATTATGAAATTGACATCTGCTACAATAAAATAAAGGATAGACAATCATAAGAATCGGGTACATTTTTATCTCACATCACTATCTGTTCTAAACAAGGTAAAATTACATCTTGGCATTATTCAATGTTTGGATCTATTAATTCTGTATTGTCTAAATAAATGACATATATTACTAAACTAACAAATGATACAATTTTAAATAAGGTATAATCTATTCTTGGCATTTGCAATGCTTGAATCAATTAACTCAGTGTTATTGAGATAGATTGCATATATTAGCAAATTGATAAATATTATAATTAAATTATGTTGAACATAGGTATGTGTGGAAATGGTCAATCGAACGTATATGATAAAATAATTAAGAAGAAATCTTACTTCAACAAAACATTTATTATAAGAAAACATTATTTTACAACATATCGATGATGATTTTAATATTACCTTTATATTAAACACAGATTTGATTAAATAACTTCAAATTATATACTTTTGTACACTTAATATTTGAAGATGCTTCCTCCCATTTAGTATATTAATTACATTTATCACTCTATTTGCTCATTTACCAACAATAAACAATAAAATAAAATTATACATTTACATTCCAATGTTAATACATCTATTCTCTCACTTGTGCTCTTCATAAGCTAAGACAAACAGTACCAAAGAATCAACTGATGCTATAAAATTATTTCTGAATATCTGTAGGTTAATATTTGCTATATAAATCTAAGTGACAGTTTTATTACTTTTTGCATTAGATAAAGCAAAATTTCCTAATTTAATACTATATTCATACCGGAGGATGAATTGACACCAATAATAATGAATGAAATAGTGATAATATGGGTGATATGATTTGACAAACTATTTATAACTAATAATTCTAACGATGGTCTTCCTCAATATCTCTATGTTTACCATATTTCAGAATGTGCACACCTTCATAAAATTACAAACGCAATGCATTTATAAATTATAATTTCTATCAATTTACTTGTGGAACAAATAAACCTCACAATACAGGTGGTGCAACAAGTCAATCATTAAATTATTAGCTCTATTTTAAGCGTCTTACAGAAATCCATAAAAATATTTATCTTATATAACTAACATATATTGTCTGATGGTACCTACCCTGGAATGAAAAGGGAGAGGAAAATAATAATAAATATTCACATATACATGTGTGGGGGGTTAATAAAAAAAACTCCAAAACAACAATCTTAATTCATCAATATAATATCTACTAACTTTTAGGACACAAAGGTTGCAGAACTCAGCTGACTTATCATAAATAAATGGGGCATTTGCCACTTCATTTAGGAAATACAAATATCTCAGCATATATTATTAAACCAGAAGATCTACCACCACCCATGGCTCAACAAATAAGTAACCAAGGAGAGCATTGCTTAACCCACATAATATAATCATTCCTTCAATCGCCATCGCCTCTTCACGCAAATGTATTCAACATATTTCATATAAAAAATTCTATAAGCAGACAAACTCTCAAAGCTTCTTCCTCCTTTAACACATGCACCAACCGAAACCGATAGAAAACAAAATATAACTTTGGTAAAATAATTTACGACAGTGTACACACATGTGAATATACAATCATATATAAAATGATTTCTAAATCATATCAAACAATAAATGTCATATTAACAATAATTAAATTTAAACAAATTTATTACTTGTGAGAATTATGAATATTGAATTTCAACTTAAAGTCAATACTGTCAAGTAAGTTTAACTATTCTGCATACTGGCATAAATATCTCCATGAGTCTATCTATTATTATTAACCAATGCATAATATTAAAGTATTTAATTTGAACTAATAATATGAGCACAAGAATATCCATTTTTCTGTTAACATAATACCAAAAGAAAATATTACCGATTTGGTATAATTTATACCAAAATCTCCGAGACGTTCTAGAGGAAATTGGATACACAAATATATAATAATAATAAAAATTAATGTCAAAATAAACATAAATAAATGCATCTATATATATATCATATGCGAAGGAAGAAATGCATATCAAACCTTTGGTCATTAAAATAAAAGTTCCCTTTGTAATTTTTTTACTTTTTATATTTTTAGTTCATACTTGAAACTTTGAATAAATGAAAATGTATGCATAGCTCACAATGGTAAGACAAATAACAAACATTAAAACATACAAATATTATTCCTGCAGGTTCGATATAAATTTGGCAAAAGCAGAAATAGCTTCCAATGTTCTTAGGATTTCCTAATAGACGTTATAAGCAACTTTTGCAAGTATTTGGATCCATTTATTTTTTTGTAAACTTTGTTTTGTCTAAATTCCAACATTTAATACATTTTTAATGATGATCAAAATCAAGGTTACTTAATCATCCACATTTATGTCTTTCTGGTAAATAATTATCAAGTATTATTGTCACGCATTCTTTCACCCCTACATGAGTATGAATGGTTAGGTAATTTAATATACATAATTATTATACTAATGTAGAATACTATAATGAATAATTTTTCTGTCTCAGCCTTTTTTCTTATACAATAAAATAAGAAATTTATTAGATAAGAGTCACTCAAATATCCCATTACATAGTCTAATATAAATTTTCCAATTCTTTTTATTATTAATACTTTACATAATTCCAATGTCACATTATTTATTAAAAATATGTTGTAATAAAATTGCATTAGTGATTTTTTTAAATTATATCTATGCATTATGACTAAAATAAGTTCAAATTATTAGTTGATAAACAGTTAGAAACTGGTGTACCTCTGAACATTTAGCCTCCCATTTTAGAAAATATCATATGGTGCTCTTCAGAATTATACATTGACATTTATTCTTGAGTAGTATAGAAGAAGTTTCCTTATTAGAGAGATAGTGGGGAATTCAATGAGGCTGTTAACTTCACTTGTTTTATTATATTTCCTTTTATAAAATTATTCCACCTTCTCTAAATTTGTTTTTATGAAGCCTTCTGTAAAACCTTTCTTGAAGTCTTCTGTAAAACTTTTCCTGAAGTCTTCTGTAAAACTTAGCCACGCCTCTTTTTTTTTAGTTTTATAATGAGCTTAACAATATGCAAGAATTTATTGCTTGCAAAAATATTAAAAATAGAGTTTTGAAACAATAAAAAAATATTAAGTTACAAATATAAATTAATAATAAATAAAATAACCTTTATATTTTTCTTAATGCAAGATTTTATACAATAATAATAAATAAAAAAATCATACTAACTGATGGTGTGTGTGTGTGTGTGCATCTGTTTTTCCATTAATTCATAAGTCTATTAATGACTAATGCATTAACAATTTCTATGGCAAATAAGTAATGCTATTACAAGATGGATATTTTGAGTGATGACTAGAAATATGAATGAGGTGTGAAGTGTGAGATGATGCAAATAAACATGCACCCACACATACAAGTTAGATCTTGGAATGGCAATAAACAGTAGGTTAGAAACATAATGAATAAACATTCATTATGGCCCTATAGACAAACAATACTCATTCCCACTATTAGATATACATAAAGGAAAATGAATTTTAATGATTGGTACACCATAACTAAGATCCTGATAATTTTTCAACCAAATTTAAAACATTAAGTTATACTACAATTCATTTTTTTTCTTATTAGCTACCCCTGATTACTGTTGGCACAATGTGAACTTCACACACCTCTTCATGGTGCCAATCTGGAAGGTCACAATATATATATAACTATAACAACATGTGAAAATTTTTACAAACATATTTAAATAATAATTGAACTGCCCTCTAGCTGCAAAGTTCGATAGCATTTTACAATAAGAGAGTCACTCTCTTATTGTAAAATGCTATCGAACTTTGCAGCTAGAGGGCAGTTCAGTCTCTTATTGTAAAATGCTATCGAACTTTGCAGCTAAAGGGCAGTTCAATTATTATTTAAATAAAGCAAAGAAAAGAAAGGGATTGATAAAGAAATTAACAGTATTTTCATATAATAAATATGATGTAGCTAGAATTATATGGAAAGAAGTTGCAGTAGCAGGGTTAACATATGGTAATGATGCATTATATGTTAGTAAAAAGATATTAGATTATTTAGAAAAAGCTCAAAGGGAAGTAGGAAGACATGCATTGGATGCAGAAGTATGGACAGCAAGGGAGGCAATTCAAGGAGAAATGGGATGGTCAAGTTTTCATATAAGAGATGCAAAAAGTAAAATGAAAATGTTTGGTAGATTGCAGTTTATGGATAATAAAAGAATAGCTAAAATAGTATTTAATTGGATTATGAGTAAAGGGCAGATAACAAGATGGGTGAGAAAGGTAATGCGGTATGCAAAAGATTTGGATAAAAAATTTATATCAGTATATTTGTACAAAAGATGGGATGATTGTGTTAAGAGGATTATTGAGTGTTATAGTAGTAAGGAATGGGATAAAAGAATAAATTTATTAATAAAGATTAGGGAGTTAGAGAGATGGAGAAATAGTATGGAGAGTAAAAAGAGTTTAAATATATATAGAAATAAACAGAATATTAGGTGTGATTTAATATATGATAATAGTAAGGAAAGTAGTTTATTGTTTAAGGCTCGAACGGGATCTTTAGCTACAAAAGAATATACATGTAAATGGAAAAATATGGCTGATTTATTTTGTAAATTATGTAAGGAAGGAATAGAAAATATTAGGCATTTTTTAATTGAATGTAAATGTTTGAAAACAGAAAGGGTACATATAATGAAGTTGTGGAAAAATAAATATAAAAAGAGTGATTATACAGAAAGTGAATTATTGGATTTTTATGCTGGGTTTGGGAAAAGATATGGGGGTTTAGATATAAAGGTTATAGAGTTGACAAAGATTATGTTGTGGAAATGGGATAGAGCAGATTATGGGTAAATTTAGAGTGGGGAATGTAAAATAAAGTGGCGAACAGGTTTATCTGGGCATAATTGCTGAGATATTCTTGACTTCGTTTAATGAGAAGCCATAATACATCATATCACATCACGTTTGTAAAAATCTTCACGTGTTGTTATAATTATTCATTATTAAAATATTATTTATTATATATATATATATAGATATATATGATAAACAAAACAAGTTATACATTTCGTAACTTGCTATATATATATATATCACAGCTTTATTGACGTAAAAATACTTTCAATAGATAAATAAATGAATTATTATGATGTTAGGATATTAAATTTATTTGTATTTGCAGTAATGCAGATATATAATGTTTTTTTTCCAAAATATTAAGAAAATCAAAGTAGCTAACATCTTCTTTTATCATAATTATATAAAGCAATTTCAAATGACTGCATTTTATTTTATCTTTTAAATTCAGGATAGCTTTAAAGGAATCCATTATTGTATTTATTTGGCTAATTAAAAATGTAATAATTCTTTTTAAAAAAAGTTACGGTTTTAATAACAATAACAAGATATTTCAGTTATTAAATTATCTGCATAAATTCAGTTTTTTTTTTAAGTAAGGCATGTAATAAAATATAGAATGCAACATCATTAATAACAGTAATTAGCATATGTAATTAATTTAAAATGGTTTTATGGACAAAAGTTAAAATTAACTAAAAATCTATAGAAATAGTAAATTAAACCCCCCCACACACACATATATATATATAACTTTATAGGTTAATAATCTCTAGTGGTTGTTATATTTAGAATACTCTGAAATTTCATAACAATACAGCTTTTTGCATTTTTCAACGAGTTATTATTTACAGACAGGTAAACATATACTGGCAGAATAGACTTGCTTGAACAACTTTGGAGGTTTCTACTCCAACATTATTTAGCTTAAAAAAACTTATAAAAAAATTATTAATTAAGTTGAACAGGAAAGACAAATAATTAATTGAGAAGTACTTGAGAAAAAGAATTAAATAAATTTAATTTTTCTGATTTTTTTTCTTTTTAAACCTATGTGTGCATGTTTTTTTATCACAGATTCTGTCACATAATTTTATTTAATCAATCATCAATTAGTATTGAGGTAGGATCCTTAATCTTAGCACAACCATAATCTTTTGATTTTACAGGTTACATATTTATAGATTTGATCTTGAACCTTTACAAATCAAGATATCTAAAGATATTAACTTTAATTAACAAATAAAATCATTTATTTAATTTTGAAACAATATATTTTAAAATAAATATCTTGTTATTTTAACAGTGTTTACGATTATCATTAAATATATTACTTCTAAAGATATTTATCACTTTTAAACAATTCTTTTTAAACTTTCCTCTTTTAATACACATGCACAAATATTTGCAGATGCATGTCACACTGGATAAGATTACGAAAACTAGAAAATTTTCTGCAGATTAATAATTACTAAAACTCATTTAAGATAAAACCCATTTTAAACCAACTTTTTCTAAAGTTAATCTATTAAATTCTATTTTCAAATAGATATTACATAAATTAACTAATATTTTATTAACTACTATTTCAAATGCATTTTAACACAGATTACTAAATCATATTTAACTCTATCTAATATCAACTCAAAATATAAATCATTTATATTAACTTTTTTTCCAAGTTTAACTCATCAAATTCAGACTTTAAGCAATTATGAAATCAGTTAATTGATATTCCTTTAGCAATCATTATTCAATTTATCAAAGATATTGTGTCAATAATTCTAGGTGCCTAGTTAAGATTTTACACAGCTTAAAATAGTAAAGTTTATTTATTAAGGATTATATTTATTAGAGTAAAAAAATCCTTTTAAAGTACTATCTATTATATTTAACTCTATAGACGAAATATAACGTTACAACATATATTTATATTAATTCTAATATTTTCAAGGATATATAATGATTTTATATTATTATTATTATTATTTTCGGGATTTTCTGTGTAGTAAAATAGCTGATGTCTCAATACATAACAAGTACTTTCCTCAGAGCATTCTCTTTATCAAATCATGGGAATGTGTGTGAGATTTAAAATCGTTTTTATCTTTTTCTTTCTCCTCATATTATTCTGAAAAAAAAAATAAATAAATAAATAAATAAAAAATAATAATAATAATAATAATAATAAATAATAATAATAATAATAATAATAATAATAATAATAATAATAATAATAATAATAATAATAATAATAATAATAATAATAATAATAATAATAATAATAATAATAATAATAATAATAATAATAATAATAATAATAATAATAATAATAATAATAATATATACACCTTGATGAGAAATATATTATCCAGGATGCTCCAAAAATATTTTTTCCAAATAAATAGATGATAGAAAAAAGTATTTTATAAAATAGTTAAGTCATAATTTCTTTACATATATGTTTATAAGTATTGTTGTAATCATTTATTCTAATTTGATATTTTCATTAAAAATTTCTTATCAAATTATAAACATATTTTAATAAGGCAATCAAAAGCAAAAGTCTATAATGAGTAATTGGAATGCAAGTTTAATGTAATATGTTATTGTTTTACAGGTATTATAAATTGTTGTCTTACAGGTGTTTATGAAGGTGAGTAGTGTTGTATAGGTTTTTTTCATAACTCATAGCAAAAATTTGTTATTTTTTTGACAAAAGATTTAGTAGTATTAATTCCTGACAATAAAAAAATATGTTTGTGTTTAATATTAATGCTCATTCATTTATATCTGTTTTTATTGATGAATATTTTTATATAGCTGTTGTAATGAATTTATTATTTGCTGATTCTGATTTTATGGAAGAACAGCATAAAGATATTTATTCTTTTCTAATTTGGGTATATTAGAATTATATTATTGCTGTGTGTATGATGGTTTTCATTCTCTTTCATATTTTTATTATTATGAATTTGATAAATATTTGTCAATACAAGTTATTCTGTTGGGTTTAAAGTATAATTTAAACATGTGCTCTTATTCTTATTACTAACATAACATATACAATTTCTTTTATGATCTATATTTGCGATGTGGTTGTCACAAGAACAAGAATGAGAAGATTTAACATGAATATTCACCTGAAAAACTCTCCATACAGTCTAAGGTTGCCTTCTTTGAGAAAAATGACATAAAAAGAATTAAAGAATCTTCATTATTGAAAATTTATTATTCAGAAGCAATTAACTTATTTAAAAGTTCTTTTAATATTAAGGGTGGATGGAAAGTAGATGTATTTGTAAGTAATGTTTAATATAAATATGGCGTTGTTTTGTATTTCTTTACACTTGAGAAGTGTACTTGTAGCAGTGAAACGTTTGTTTTTGTTTTTGATTTGATTTTCTCTTGGCTAGTCTAGTTGAGTTTTGGATTTGGGGTAATTTTAATTATTTCTTGACTAGTTTAGCTTTATGCTTGTAATGTTAATATATAATTTTATATTCAAATAATAAAACAAATACAGCAATATAAATTCAAACTTAGATAGTTGAAAGGGCTCCTACATGGATTAAAAGTTTTAATTTATATTACTATATTTGTTTTATTATTTGAGTATAAAATTATATATAAATTAAAGGAATACAGATATCGATTAATATTATATATATGTGCGTGTCTATTTTAATTAAATTAGGTCGTAGATGTATTTCAACTTCAAAATATGCCGGTGTTACATTTTCTCGTTTCTTGATTACTGGATCTATTGCAGCAACAGGGATTGGTGCATATACTGTTTACCACTTTTATAAAAAAAAATCGTATCCATTTTTTAATGTCATTCAAGCAGCCCAAACGGATTGTCAACCAAATGTAAGCATTTTTGTTTTTTATTCTCATTATTTATTAATATTAACATATTTATATTTTTTGATTTCTACATTCGAACTAAATGTATATTTGTATTTATGTACTTGTGAGAATATAGATTTTCTGGTACTTTTGTGCATATCCCTTTTATCAATCTAGTTTTAAGAACTAAGTAGCTGTAGCTAGTGAGATAAAAAATGTTGTTCCCATATACTTTTTTTTAAAAGAAAAGTAATCTGGTAAAAAAAAAAAAAAGAAACATCACGAACGCTAATTATAACATTTAGTTACAAAAGCTAAAATGACTGAAAAATTAAAATTATACAGAAAATTGTTAATATTGTATTTAAAAAATAACTAAATATAAGAAAATGTTTATAATAAAACATGTATTAGTATGGTGCCAATAGCAAAATTAATGATTAAATTATGGAGTTTATTTACCAGAGAAAAAAATATATATTTGTCGAAATGAAACAAAAATGTGTTTTTTTTTTACTAATGAAACAAAAGTTTATTTTTATTTAAAAAGAAAATTTAACGAATAATTTTAATTAAAAAAATATCTTTGTTTTTGATTGAAATAATATAATTCTATATTCTTTTTTTGTTAAATGTAAAATCAAAAAAAAAAAAAATTCATAAAATTATTTTCAACATTTTGGTTAATTAATAAAAACTTAATGTTTAATCTTGTTTTTCTGAGATATATATGAATGAAAAATCTTTAATAGTAGCTCTAAATATTAAGGTAGGAACTAATTTAGAGGCGTGAAGAATTAAGAGTTATTGCTACCAGGATTTAAGTCAAGTAAAACTTGTATCTGTAAAAAATGATTGCGGATACACTCTTTGGTGATATGAGATTCTCTATGCATTGCTAAGAATCATAACTTATCATTGCTTTTCTGAAGTTTAAACATAGATTAGCTAGTATCAATCTTTTATTGTAGTCAGTCATCAACTAAAGTTGTGAAACATGCATACATGTATATGTGTGGTTGTGATGTGTGTGCGTGCGAATACACAGAAAATGCGAAAATAAAACCACTATTATAAAGTGAAGTACAATATGATTGATGTATTATAATATACTATTTAAACCTGGTAACATTAAAAGTAGCTATTCAAATTCAAGGTGTTTATAAAAAAAATATTTTTGATTTCTTGACTTCTGAAGAACAGAATCATTTTTTTAAAATAAAATTCAAAATCTGTAAAAAGTTACTGTATAGTTTTAAATTGTTTTGAGACAAAAAAAAGTGGTCTTGGGAAGAAAAATTTCAGAATTACTATGAAACTTTTAGTTACAGCCTGAGGGAAATTAGTGGAAGATAGTATTTGCCTCAAGAAATTTTTTGATACTGAAAAAAGTTTGTATGCATTTTAAAAAGAATTGCTTAATTAAAACTACTTTAAATCAATTTTTAAAACCTAAATTTTGATTAATGGTCTATTGTGTTAAATTATGTTGAATGTTTGACGGAGTCATACTCTATTAATTCTCTGTGTAAATTAGTATAGGATTG